>SEMN01000346.1:189083-541852 GCA_005408345.1 Macquaria australasica
CTGAACAGGTCAGTCAACAGGTCAGTAAACAGGTCTGAACAGGTCAGTCAACAGGTCTGAACAGGTCAGTAAACCGGTCAGTCAACAGGTCAGTAAACAGGTCTGAACAGGTCAGTCAACAGGTCAGTAAACAGGTCTGAACAGGTCAGTCAACAGGTCTGAACAGGTCAGTAAACCGGTCAGTCAACAGGTCAGTAAACAGGTCTGAACAGGTCAGTCAACAGGTCAGTAAACAGGTCTGAACAGGTCAGTCAACAGGTCTGAACAGGTCAGTAAACCGGTCAGTCAACAGGTCAGTAAACAGGTCTGAACAGGTCAGTCAACAGGTCAGTAAACAGGTCTGAACAGGTCAGTCAACAGGTCTGAACAGGTCAGTAAACCGGTCAGTCAACAGGTCAGTAAACAGGTCTGAACAGGTCAGTCAACAGGTCAGTAAACAGGTCTGAACAGGTCAGTCAACAGGTCTGAACAGGTCAGTAAACCGGTCAGTCAACAGGTCAGTAAACAGGTCTGAACAGGTCAGTCAACAGGTCAGTAAACAGGTCTGAACAGGTCAGTCAACAGGTCTGAACAGGTCAGTAAACCGGTCAGTCAACAGGTCAGTAAACAGGTCTGAACAGGTCAGTAAACAGGTCTGAACAGGTCAGTAAACAGGTCAGTAAACAGGTCAGTAAATGCAGTCACCACCAAACGGAAGTGGTGGTGTTTGGATTCTGGGTTGCCATGTCCGCTTAGTAAAATACACATTTGGTGCGTTTGTGTGAGATGGATCTATCAAACAAGTCATTGTTGTCGAATGACTGGTCACACTTAACAAAATAAAATAATTAATTAATGACGGACACAATACACAACATAACTCACGTACCCGGGCACTCAAATAAAAAAAAAATTAAATACATTTTTTAAAAAGTAAATACGCTTTAATTGAGCTGAAACTATTAGTGGACCAGTTGATCAACTGACTATTTTTGTAACTGATTAATCATTTAAGTAAAAGTAATGTATAATTTCCCCTCTCTGTCTTTAATGGGCTGTCGTAAGTTGTTCTGATGCGGTTTTTCACTATTTTCTGACATTTTCAAACCGACTAATCGAGAAAACAATCCACACATTAACGGATAGTGAACATAATTCTTGGTTGCAGCCCCGAAGTAAATTATTTGCAAACTAATGCAAATATTGAAGGTGAAGCCGTTTATCTTATCTCGGTCTGATTAGTGTTTAAACTGCTCCGAGGACAGAGGTCGCGGTCCGGATCTACGAACGCGGACCTGGCAACCCCGGCCGGATCAGAAGACGCTCCGTCGGTGGAGGATTTTAAAAAATGGAAACATCGCAGTAACCGAAGGAAGCGTCTTGGCTGCGGGGGCAGTCTGGCCGCGGGCAGTGTGTGCTGCGTCGTATGAAGAGGCGCTCCGACGGGTTCGTCGCTGTAAGCAAGAAGAAAACCAACGTTAACGGTTAGCTCGGGCTAGCTAACGTCAGCTGCCTTCGACGTAGTTTAAACTGAAAGTGTAAACGGTTAAAGTCACTTTTATCTATGTGTACTCCATTAAAACGGACCGAAACATCCCTTTAACGTGTTATAGGTTAATGTTTATCCTCGCCGTTGACAGGATGGCAGGTGTTTTAACGTGTCTGGAGGCTTTGAGGCTGAAGCTGGACGCCCTGACAGAAGCTGGGCGTCAGTATCCGGTCTTCTGCTGTCTGCTGCTGTCTATGGCCTCGCTGACTGTGCTGCTCAACAGGTAAGCTGAAGGAGAGGGGGGCTGGGTCATGTGATGCCTGATCAGGTGCTGCTCAACAGGTAAACTGTAAAGGAGAGAGGGGGGCTGGGTCATGTGATGCCTGATCAGGTGCTGCTCAACAGGTAAACTGTAAAGGAGAGAGGGGGGCTGGGTCATGTGATGCCTGATCAGGTACTGCTCAACAGGTAAACTGTAAAGGAGAGAGGGGGGCTGGGTCATGTGATGCCTGATCAGGTACTGCTCAACAGGTAAACTGTAAAGGAGAGAGGGGGGCTGGGTCATGTGATGCCTGATCAGGTGCTGCTCAACAGGTAAACTGTAAAGGAGAGAGGGGGGCTGGGTCATGTGATGCCTGATCAGGGCAGAGCTGAGTATCTCGGGTTCAGATAAACGGCTCTCTGCCTGCACACGGCCCTTTAAACCCGATGTACATCAACTGATGTGAAAGCTGGAGTTACTGGGTGAAAGATTATATTTATGTCTGTCTGTGTGCAATGCTGCTGATACTGTGCTCTGGGCGTTTTACCACCCTGTTCTGAAAACAAATTCCTCCCACTCTGGTCGTGTCATTATTAAAGTAAAGTGTGATGGGGGGGTTAAGTGGAAAATGTCTTTTATTTAGTTTGGTTTAGTTTATTTGGCATTATAAGAAAGAGGAAAGTACACTTAATTTATCCTCGACAAGCCAGTAGTGGCAAAGTTTTCCTTTTTCTATTTTTTTCTTTGTAATGTTTTGGAGCATCACAGCATTTCAGCTCTGTAAGTCTTGACATAAAATCTTAATCTCTGAAAGAGATATGCTGTATGAATGGGACAATAAAAGCTACAATCTTTATATAAGCTGTAACTTTATCTAAAAATCACAAATGGCTGTCGTTGCAGTGCACATGCAGTGAACACAGGGAGCAGCCTCAGATTAAACTAAATTAATCTTTGTATTTGATTAAAGTCGTGTTTTTAGTGCATTTAGTGAGTTATAATGCTGTATAATAATCTCCCTGCAGCTACATCCACATCCTGATGGTCTTCTGGTCGTTCCTGGCTGGCGTCATCACTTTCTATTGCTCCCTTGGACCAGAGTCTCTTCTCCCAAATATCCTCTTCACCATAAAACCAAGGAACAAAGTAAGTCAGACATGTGACACACCCAGCTGAGACGTACAGCATATTTGACATTTATTAATATGTGAGTCCCTGTGTGGAGCAGTGTGGGGTTTGCATGCACAGAGATGTTTTCCACGATTAAGTGTGCATTCTGAAAACAGCTGGAGGTAGTTTATAGTGTGTGATATGACAGATTAAGGAAACGGGGTGATTCTTTTTCTTCTCCATCAGCGGCAGGAGCAGGAGTTGTTTCCTCTGGGCCACAGCTGTGCCGTGTGCGGGAAGGTCAAGTGCAAACGTCACCGGTATGTTAAGATAAACACTTGATTTGTAGCCAACAGACGGGGAGAATGTAACAAATGCATTTAAATCTGCTCTGTTGTCCTCGGTGGAACGTAACTAAGTACATTCACTCATGTAAGGGAAATATTGGGCGTTTCACTCCTCTACATTGATGTTTTTGAGTGTTTTTATACCTTTTTAGTAGATGGTTGTCTGACCAAAAGTCCCTTTTCGGATTCGAACCGTGGACATTGCAGTTCAAGGATCTCTGTGTTTTCCAAGCATGGTGAGCTGAGGTGCGCTCAAGAAGAACACGCTGATGATATGCACAAACATTTTATTCTTTGCAGGCCGACGCTGCTCCTTGAAAACTATCAGCCATGGTTGGACCTGAAGGTTCATTCAAAAGTGGACGCTTCAGTAGCAGAGGTACCTCAGTGGAAGGAAACATGCCAACAGTTTTATCCTAAAATGAATGATTAGTTATGTGATAAAGTCTGGATGTTATTCTGACAAAATAACTCAGAGATTTCTGACCTCTTCTAATGGTTGCTGTCCTCGACCTGCAGGTGTTCGAGTTAGTTCTCGAGAACTTTGTGTTCCCCTGGTACAGGTGAGTGTGTTATTGTGTTAAGAAAGTTATTTTACACAGACACACGTGGAGAGGTTGTTGTGAACTCCCTCCTCTGGTTTTCAGGGACATCACCGATGATGAGGCGTGTGTGGACGAACTGAGGATGACCTTTCGCTTCTTCGCATCAGTGCTTGTCCGCCGGGCTCAGAAGGTGACTCTTAAACACTCCTCAGCCAGACAAAATAGAGAAGTTACAGGAAGAGACAAGTTTTTAAGACTTTAACTGACAATTATTTTCATCATCAATTTGTCTTCAGATTATTTTCTTGATTAGCTGATTCATGTCTTTGTGTATAAAATGTGTGAAAATTGTGAAAAATGCCTAATTTAATTTCCAACAGTATTCATTGTATTCATTCTGCTCCTTTTGTTTCCCCAAAACCAAAAGATATTCCATTTACAATGAAGTATGACAAACAAGAGCATCAAATTCTCACATTTGAGAAGCTGGAAGCAACAAATGTTTGGCAGTTTGACTTGAAAAATGACTCAAATGTTTAACTGACTAACTCATTTTGCTGATCAATGAATCGATTCACTGACTAATCTTTGTTCAGCACATTGTTTTGTAACAGTTCTTGCAGTTATCTAGTTTTTCACACTTTTCAATGGTTGATTTACATAGAAGGTCAGAGAAGCCAAATGCAGGTTGTTGCATTACTAGAAGACAATTTGTTGTCTTCTTGTACCTCAACATATTACTGAAGTGCACTTGATTGTTCACTTATGTATCCTGCAGTGATTTTCATCTTGATGAGCTTTCATCAGGTCTAAGCAGCACCTGTAAAGCCACTACAGATGAAGAAGAAGCAGATGGCTCAGGCAGACAGTAGAAATTCAGACATTCACACACCAGTTTGAACTATGTTTATATATGTTTCTTTTTTTTTGTCTTTCACTGCTTTTCTCAGGTTGATGTTCCCGCTGTGTTTGCAGACAAAGTGATGAAAGCTGCAATGAAGCATATTGAAATTATTGCAAAAGCTCGAGAAAAAGGTACCAAATAACAGAGGTTATCATTACAATCTCAACTGTAAATTGCTGACTTTGCATTGAAAAGAAGTATTTCTTTACTCAATTATTCATATCACTCATTCTTTCATTCATTTATATTATGTGTTTGTTTTAGACTGAACTTGAAGCTACGCTGCCAGCGATTCTGCTATAAAACCAGTTTCTTGAAAATAAAATCTACAGAAAATGTAACTTTGCAAAACTAGAACTGGAACGTTAAAACTTCTGTGCGTGGTCTCTTTGTGTTTGTGCCACGGTCATACTGTTTATTGTGTTTTGGTTGATTTACATTAGGATAGATAAAGACATTTTTCTGGTATCTTAAATCCAAAGTCCGTGTTATGGTCATGGTGGAAAATGCTGTTGTTGTTTGGTAAAACGGTGAAACTGGGTGTAGTGTGTTCAGGGACATACAGTAATACCCGCCGTGCTCTGATGTTGTTGCATGTGTTTGTGTGCAGTGAAGAATGTGCAGGGTTTACAGCAGGCAGCTCTGGATGAATACGGCGCTGACCTTCACGTCGCTCTGCGCAGCCGAAAAGACGAGCTGCTCTACCTGAGGAAGCTGACTGAGATGCTGTTTCCCTACGTCATGCCTCCCAAGGCAACAGACTGCAGGTAGGCAGACGCAAACCAGCCGACAGCTAGGACTGGATTTAGTTAGTGTAAACTACAGTCTCTCCATTCAGGGACGGAAGCTAACTGTTTACTGTGTAAGGCTGTTGAATCCCAAATATTGTTGGCTATATGATCAAACCAAATGATCACGTATTAAAATCTGTAACTGGTGGTTGTGTGTTCAGGTCTCTGGCTCTGCTGCTGCGGGAGGTGATGGCCGGATCTGTCATGTTACCAACCATGGATTTCATGGCCGACCCTGTGAGTAGAAGTAAAGACTGGCAGTGTAATGACTGAGCTGAATGTTCGAATACTGTAAAACCTAATACTTGGCTTTACCAAATGATCAGACATTAGAGAGGGACTGCGTTTTGAAGAAAGACTTTTACTTCATCTGACCATTACAGCTGTGATGTTATAATGTAATTAATAACTACCAAGAGTCTCAAATTATGCTAAAATATTCTTCATGTTTCTTTGTTGTGTTTAAATTTTAAGATGGGCCCCACAGGATGTAGTGATGAGATAACACAGCATGAAAATAACAAAAATAACCGATTCAAAAACTAATTTCCCCATCTGTATTTTGAAAACAGGCATTGAAGGTTTTACAACATTAAAATTCAACTTAATGCTGTCTCTCTTTGCTTTTCAGGATACTGTGAATCTCATGGTGCTGATATTTGTTGATGACACTCCAGTAAGTGAGAAGAACGTTTCAGGAGAACTGATCCCATTACCTCACATCTCAATCAGTGAAAAGTTCAGATTCTGTAGATCCAGTTGGGAAAACAAACCTTCCTTTTTAAGAATGAAACAAAAAGCTTCTGCTCCACAGCTTACACATCTTAATGTATTGATATGAAGTCAGTTAAATTAATTGAATCCTGATCGTAAATCTCTTTGTATCTGCAGCCAGAGCCAGCCGCAGAGCCTCCGTCTGCCCTGGTTCCATTTTTACAGAAATATGCAGACGTCAGCAACAAGAAGCCGTCTGTGAGTACCTCACTGAGAGAGAGAGAGAGACCTTATTGACTACAGACACATTTCTGTTAAAGAAAAATTAATATAGAGAAATATTTCTTACCTTGTTCTGCAGTTTCTGACCATTTTGTCCTACTCGCCACCACTTAACACACAGTGTATCTGTGTGTCCTCTTGTGTGTATTTTTGTAGCATTTCCTGTAATGACTAATAGGCTAATAACTAAAGCTCTCCCTCTGGTGGTGCAGGTGCTGAAGTTGGAGCTGAAGGAGATCAGGGACCAGCAGGATCTCCTCTTTCGTTTCATGAACTTCCTGAAGCAGGAAGGAGCCGTGCACGTGCTGCAGTTCTGCCTCGCTGTGGGTAAGAACAACCATCGTGCATAAACTGTGCTGCACACTTAATCGTCTAATAAAGGTCTGTGGCCCAGCTAACCTTAAGACTAGCTATGCAAGCATTTAGCAGTCATAGTATGTTAGTTTGCTAGCCTGCTGGCCCTCCAAGATCAACATGAATGTGAAGTTTGCCATTTCCATTCCATTTCCTAACCTGCTAATCCTGTAGAGGGTCAAGGGGTCCAATCGGGGATCTGTATGTAGATCATGTTTACTCTTGTTTTGCTTTACAGAGAAGGACTCAGCATGCTTCAGGTTCAGTTATTGGGAACATGTCTGACGTCTGACAAGTGAAATACTTTAAAGCCTTAACAGCTGATTCCATGGAGCAGAAACACAGAAATGTGGGAGCTTTGTTCAGTAGCAACTGTAACATACATATGTGAGTCTGACTGTGTAAAACCTTTTGTTGTTTCCTCCAGAGGAGTTCAACGATAAGATCCTGAGTCCGGAGCTGAGCGACTCTGAGCTGCAGCGTCTACATGGTGAGGTGCTGCACATCTATGAGACGTACTGCCTGGACGAAAGCATCGACAAGATCAGCTTCGACAAGTTCATCGTGGAGGAGATCAGGAACAGTAAGAGGCTATAATGTTCATTATCACTACTTCATAACTCTGAACTCTGTTTTTCAGACTTCAGCTGAGACAACAGATATCTCTTTAAAGGTGCACTCCACCTATTTTACTCTGTAAAATCAGATTAGTCGTATAGCACTGCTTGTAAAATGTCTTCTGTGGCTCTGGAGGAACTTTAAAATAACCCAGATCATGTCATTATGATTTCATCGAGGTTGTCTCAGCTTGGCCTTTATGAAGAGACCCCGTTGAGTTGCACTATGGAAATTTGCAGGATCTAGTGTTTTTGGAGCTTGATCCATATTAGGGACTAAAAGTCAGCATATCTTGGCCTCTGCTGCTTCAATTTTGACCTTTCATTTTTAAATCTGTCTCTCGCTGATCCTCCAACTTTATGAAAGTGCAATTCCAAATCACTGGAGTCCATGTCGGGAGTTGTTTTTAGCAGCAGTTGTTGAGGTTTATGTCTCTTATTTGTCATTTATTTGAGTTATTTGGAGTTTAGCAATAAATGCAAATGATGAATTTTCATTGACAGGTTGAAAACTAACCTTGCTGAGGACACGTGGACACAGTGTGACACAATATACACTCTGAAGCTGGCGTTAACAAGAGAAATGTTAATTTATTGAGTAATATAATAAAATAATGATGCAGATAATGCTGTCAAAAACGTTCAACTTTAAAATTAAAAATGGAGATTTTAGTCTGTAGATAAACTATTCATTGGACTTGCAGGAAGAGCAACTTAACAGCAGCCGAAAATCTTGTCTTTTCTGACCTCCAGTGTTATTTTATTGAACATTATAAACATCCAGACATTCAGCTGGTGGACAAAAAAATTACATATCGATCAAATGAAATATGAAAAGGTAAATAAATTGAATTAAATATAAAAAGTGCTTAAACATAATAAATAAACAATAACATCAGTAAAAGTCAATGTAGCTTAATCAATTTAAAATATATCTGACCTGCAGGGGTTTAACTCCTCATCTTGCTGCAGTGATGTAGAGGTGTACTCCGTCACTGTACAGCACAGATCAGACACCTCTGAGCACACCCATCAGTGTGTTCAGAGGTGAAACAGACATGAAACTTTCACCCGCAGATTGCAGTGAAACTCTGCTTCTCAGCCTGGTGTTGAGTTACTCTTTAAACTGTTTAGAAGGCAGCGCTATTTGTGTACAAGCGTATGCAGTACTTTCTGTTTGTCTCCTGAGTAAACTCTCTAAGTGAAAGCAGTTAACCACACGCTGCCTGTCTCACTCTCAGTTGCTAAAGGTCCGTACGCTGATGTGGTGAAGCTGCAGACGATGTGCTGCCTGTTTGAGGCGTACGAACACGTGCTGTCTCTGCTGGAGAGAGTCTTCACCCCGATGTTCTGTCACAGCGATGAAGTAAGAGCTGAGTATTTCCATTTAATGCTACTTTATACTTCTACTTCACCACATTGTACTGGGGAATATTGTACTTTTAACTCCAGCTTTAGTTACTTTTTTATTTTTTACAAACAAAGCACATGATCATGTTATAAATATGATGCATTATTACTGATCAAACTACCCAGCAATATATAAAGTAGTTAAAATTGGCTCCACCTTGATCAGCTACAACATTAAAAGCTGTTTATATGTTTTCAGCAACAATAGAATATATAATAATGTATCTGTGACACGCTGCTCTGCCTGCATAATGAATACTTCTACTTTTGATACTTTAAGTACACTTCGCTGATAAAACTTACTTTTACTTAAGCATCAGTTTGAATGCAAGATTTCAACTTGTAACAGAGAATTTTTACACTTTTACTTGAGTGAAGGATCTGAATACTTTTTCCACCACAGGTTTTTATTGTAAATAAAAAACGTACAGATTTTTTCCAGTAATTTAATTTATAGCATTTTGGAAAAGCACCTCTCACATAGTACATGTAATGGTATGTGCTCCAGCTGCATCCAGGACATTAAAATCATTGATTAGTAGTAATTTGTACATTGACTGTGTCTCCTCTCTGTGTTCAGTACTTCAGACACCTGCTGAGGGGAGCAGAGTCTCCAACAAGGAACTCAAGAATCAACAGGTTTGTGATATGGGTTGTTGTATAATTTAGACTTTTAGTTTGCTTTTAATCTATCTTTCACGTGGCAGTAAAAGTAAAACGTGACAAGGTGCTGATGAAACACCTCCCCTGAAAATAAAATAAAAACACAAGTTTATTCTTAATGGATACTAATCTTAGTGACGTACATGATGCGATCAGTGCCATAAGTATTGGATCAGTAAGATAAACTGGCTCATTTCACAGTAGTAATTAGATTTATATTGATGTAATAAGAGCTGAATTAATTTTGTCATGTGCACACCAACCAGTGGTACGAGTTACTCCTCTGTTCAAACTGCTTGTGCTTCAAAATGTAAGATTTATTTATCCAGTAGCGAGAACAGCCCTCTGAATACTCAGCTTTACGACTTGCTCCCTTGAAGGTCTTTAGTCCAAACTGTCGTCATTAGTTGCTTGTGCATCTTATTGCAGAAACAGCTTCAGTTTGGAAGAAAGCAGGTAAGTAGGTCTTCGGCATGTTGCCTGGCCTCACAGAGTCTGCTGCCTGCGAGATACTGGATGCAAACAACCAGAGCACAGAGTGATGCATGCAGACAGAGTATATCTCACTGTAGGTTGCTCATGTTGCCTGCGTAACAAACAAGTCCTTATTAAACACGTCCTAACATCACAAGCCACAGCCGGGCTTTTGTTTGTTTACATGTTATGCTGCTGCTCGCACTTTGAGTTGAACCTCATATAGCCTGTTTAAAGAAGACTGAACACTACAGGGGTATAAAGAAGTCCTTTTGTCCTTATGGGTGTCTGCTGAAACCAAGGACCCCATACTTTTTTTCTAATAGAATAGGTCATTTCTTTCCTTTAGCCATTTACCAATATTTGTGTATTTACATTTTTCCATGATGGTACTATCATCTGTTTTGCCTGTAACAAACTAAATCTAAAACGATTTCCTCTTTCTTCCTTATATTATGTTCTTTTGGATACCAACTTAATAAGAAAAGCTTGGGCTCCATAAGTAAATGTATTGATAACATCTCTTCCATCATATGCTTTTAGCCTCTTAGCAAACTGACGCTGACCTGCAGCATCATGTTGCATCACTCTCCTCTTTCAGTAGTTGACAGCTGGAGTCGAGCTCAGTGTCTTGACATTACAATAGAGGCTTTGCACGCAGTGAGACAGTGCAGTTGTCTCTTTTCCAACATGGCCACTAGAAAACATCTGTAACTCCTTTCAACAAGGGCTAGCTATCTTTTGTTTTTTTAAACAGTGCCAACACAATACCTGACTTTCAGTATGATATATCTTTTTTGATACCTCACATAGAGAAAAATAAAAAATGTTTTTCTACAAAATCCTTTCTAAGTGAAACTTCTCAAGAGGTTAATTTTGTTTTGCAACCATACAAGAACTTTCTCTTAATAAAATACAGTCTAAAATTTGCAAGATTTGTGCTTAAATCAGTAAATATCTAATCAAAGAATAGAAAACAAGAATCTGACCAAGCGTTCGATGGCTTTCTTTTATAAACCATCTTTCATACATGAAAGTGTCAAAAAGACAAATGTAATTTTCCTACAAACATACCATCAGAGTAATTTGAAAGATGCTAAAATTACATACAAATGCTACACATAATATATTTAAGATACTAGTTTACTACCTTTTCTGTATATTTCTTAAATATTATGAACACACAGCGGCCATTGGCACCGAATGAAGGCTGAAGCGAACACAGTAATTAACATCCTGGCTGAAGAAGCCTGTACTCACCTGACTTTTCGTTCCAAAAACGTTTTCAAGGGGAACGTCTCGGGCAGTGAAGTAATCTTTGAATCACTGGCATTGATCCACCACCCTCTCAGCTGCAGGAGAACCCTGGCTGACTGCCCTTTTTAAAATAGCAGAAGTTCATTTGGTGAGTGTGAGGACATGAAAGTAATAACTGCTCAACCTGATTGACTTTCAGATCAGTCAGGCTCTTTGCCAAGTTCAAACGGCCTGGTTAAACATTAGAGATTAGCTTTCAGTGACCACATGCTGCTGTGGCACGCTGGAGAAGAGGCATGTCGCTGTCAGTCGTCCTGTCTTTACTGCATGTCTGCTGCATGACTGATTACTACAGAGAAAATCAGTTTTTCCTCTTGTCAGCTGTCATAGCACAAAGTGAGATGCTCTGTCAACAAGTCATTTGACAACCAGAAGGGATGAATGAGCTGTTTTACTTTAAGTGTTTTCCAACATTTAAACATGATGAAAAAACAATAAGCCGAGGGGAGGTCGAAGGAATCGTTTCAGAGTAGTTAGACTGAATAGATGAGATGTGATTTTTGCAGTTGTGTAGTGTTCATGCAGGTTAGACGCATTCAGCTCTTAATGTATCAGCATTAGGGCTGCAACTAACGATTATTTTCATTATCGATTAATCGTTTAGTCTATAAAATGTCAAAAAATAGTGAAAAATGCTCATCACAGTTTCCCAGAGCCCAAAGTGACATCTTCAAATAGCTTCTTTTGTCTGACCAACAGTCCGAAATCCAAAGACTCTTCATTTACTGTCAGAAAGGACAAAGAAAAGAAGCAAATCCTCACATTTAAGAAGCTGGAACCAGCAAACATTTGACATTTTTGCTTGAAAAATGACTGAAACGATTAATCGATTATCAGAATAGTTGGCAATTAATTTTCTTTCGATGGACAAATGGATTAAGAGGCATATTTCTCTGTTCTCCCCAGAAACACGTCAAAGCGAGGGGAGACGTTCGGGATCAGCAGAATCGGCAGCAAAATCAAAGGTGTGTTCAAGAGCACGACCATGGAGGGAGCCATACTGCCGCCCAGCGCCATGAACGACTTTGACGACGATTTGGTGAGTGTTTCTGTTTCACGTGTGTGAACATTAAATCCTCTCAAGCTCTTTATACATTTTAACCGCGTGTTGTCTGTATACTCATACTTGTATTAATCTGTGATATTTCTAAACATGTTCAAAGTAGAATATCAGCTTCTGCATTTCTTTTAAGACCAAAAATTAAAAGATTTACTTTCTTATTCTACTTGAAATGTGTTAAAGACACAAACACATTTGTCTTTTTTAATTTAGGTGTCAGAAAACTACACATGCATTTAATATATGAAATGTATTGGTTTGCTTTATCACCTCAACAGGAAGTTAAACCTTTAAGTTAAAAGTAAAAGTGAATTTGTTCTGTGGTTTGGTTTTCCTGCAGGTGGAGGAGGCGACGGTCGTGATGGAGGATGACTCCCCCGCCGAGCCGGCCAGCACGCCGGGCACCCTGAGGAACCTGTCGGCCTGGAGCATCACCATCCCCTACATCGACATCTACGACGACGACGTCAAGAGGGAGAAGATCCCCGTCTTCTGCATCGACGTGGAACGCAACGACAGGAAGGAAGGTGAGTGAAGGGGGAGGCGAAACACAAGCCTCTGTCCCTGGACTCATCTGCTCTGTGAATCGAAAATACTGTGAAAACTCTCTGACTTCGTTTCACACTTAAAAGGGTAATTCCGGTATTTTTACATATTTTGGGGCCAGTAGATCACCTCCACCAGCATCTGTGAACGGGCTGCAATGGCTGCAACATGATCCATGCGGGCAACTGTGCCCAGTCTGAGCTGTTTCTTCTTCTTCTCTTCTTGCAGTTGGTCAGGAAACTGAAAAGTGGTCGGTCTACAGAAGATATCTGGAATTCTACGTGCTAGAATCCAAACTCACCGAGTTCCACGGTAATGCTGGGCCTTTACCAAACTTACTGTGATACTCTAATGACAATATTAGCTCGCAGTTGTGTAAAATATTAATCTAGTGTTGTTTGTATTGATTTTTTTTTTCCAGGCACATTTGCAGATGCACAGCTTCCATCCAAAAGAATTATTGGACCAAAGAATTATGAGTTCCTCGCATCAAAAAGGGAAGAATTTGAGGAATATTTGCAGGTATTCAACCTTGATAGTGATAGGAATAACTGTAGTAGCTGCTGTCTTTGTCTTTGGTGCTGAGTACTTGTTTTGTTTTTTGCTCTTTCTAGAGTTGGGTGAGAGGAATGAGATTTTAAGTGTTAAAGAAAGCAAACCAAGTACTTCTATATTGTCAGTAGGGCAGTAAAACAAATCAGTATTAGGAAAGATGATTACTTTTAACTATGAAGATTTTACAATCAAATGACAAAAACGAAGGCTTTAAGGTTTATAAATGTAGTGAAGGTTTTCAACACAAACAGGAACTCCGTCATGATTAGTGGAAACAGATTTCTGATTTAGTAATCATTATATATTTTCTGTAGCTATGCACAAGACGTACAGACTGTTTTTATGTTTATACTTGGCCTGGCACCAATTACCATTTATCAAATGTAGTAATTTAAGTTTGTGTTCTGGAGAAGAACAGCAGTCAAATACCTATCTATTTATGTATTTAACCCTTATTTAATCAGGAAGTCCCTTGAGATTAAAGTCTATTTTTTTGAGGGAGACCTGGCCAAGAGAGCACACCAGTAAAAAGTTACAAAAATGATAAAATAGAGCATGTTGAAAACAGACAAGGGACAACAGATACATAATACAACAGCCAGTTTAGGGATAGTGATTGCACTCTTCAGGTACACAGTTTTTTTTTTTCAGAGTTTGAACTCTCCCAGGGAGACCACATCATTGAGCTGTAGTGTGTTCTGAAGGTTAGTCCAGCAGTGATTTCAGTGTGTAAATCAACAGCAAGATGAAGGCAAAGAAGGAGTGGATTAACGTGTGTGTGTCTGTGTGTGTCTGTGTGTGTCTGTGTGTGTCTGTGTGTGTCTGTGTGTGTCTGTCTGTGTCTGTGTGTGTGTGTGTGTGTGTGTGTGTGTGTGTGTGTGGTGTATGTGCAGAGACTCCTGCAGCATCCAGAGCTCAGTAACAGTCAGCTGCTGGCAGACTTCCTGTCTCCTTACAGCATGGAGTCTCAGTTCCTGGACAGGATGCTGCCTGATGTCAACCTGGGTATGTACACGTATGCATTACCTGTCCAGGTAGAAGTATGAATCTTACTACAGTGTCGTCCTGTTGCGCTGAGCAGCAGGCGGAGGCTGACTGCTTCGACAACATTCGCAGATCGTCTCTGAGGGTACTGCCACATAAAGCTGGGCGATAATTCACTATAATCCTTTATCAACTTTTAGGGAAGTCATGTTGCGATAATATGAATTTATCAGGTTATAGTTTCTGTTGTCCACATCAACAATTCCAACCAAGCCTGATTTCAAAACAAATACAATTGAAGTTATAGTTTCACACACAGAGTTTGGTCTAATGGGACATTTCATTGCTTTTCAGTTTAATTATTTGATATGTGATTGTGCATACATTTCCTGTGCTGTGATATTAGAAAACATTCCTATTAATATTGTGTATTTTGATTTCATTCACTCCAAAATAACAGACACTAATATTTCCCTTCTCGACACGTTTGCATCAAGATGAGGCGTTTTTGAGCAAGGCACTAAACCACCACCTGGCCAGGCCCAGCTGACTCACCTGTTTCTTTAAATGTCCATCTGTGTTGGAGAGATATGAACCCAAGTCTTCACACTGTGTGGACACAAAACTCCTAACTTATGCAAGAATATCCACAGAGCTGATACGTTTATATTCATGTAACTACAGTATTAATTTAAATCTTATATACTCCTAAATATCCATCTCAGCAAAGTCAGCTGCTTGTGATTAATTTCTAAATATGTCGCGTATCAGAACATCCAACCTTAAAATAAATGTGGTCTTTTGCTGCTGACTAAGAGCCCGCTACTTCTACCTTTTCTAAATATCACCATTTTCCTTTTAGTCATTGGTACCTTCATCTTTTCCTCCCGTTAACTGAGTCTTTGTTTTACAGGAAAGATTTTCAAGTCTGTCCCGGGGAAGCTGATGAAAGAGGTGAGTTCCTCCTGAGATGAAATGATTAATAATGTATGTATTTTTAAATATTTGTCCTTACTTCCATGTGCACATACCTTCCTACAATAGATTCTTCAGTTTCCAGTCTTAATGCTAAGCTAAGCTAACAGTACTTGTACTCAGCTGCCTGCTGTAGCTTCATATTTAGACTACAGACGTGAGTGGTATCGGCCTTCTCATCTAACTCTTGGGCAAGAAAGCGATCAATCATATTCCCTAAACTGTTAAACTACTCCTTTAAGGTATTAGCTAATATCAGATTGACTCATTATTAGCTAATGCAGTGTTTCTCGTTGGTGCTGATACTCCCCTCTGAGCACACAAGATGTCATTGTGAGCCAAAAACCACAGAGTGGTTGTAGGAAGGGAAACCTCATGATTGTTGTTGAATGAAGCAGTTGTTTTCCCAGCACATGGTCACTGTGGATGACTTGCTTCCTTGTAATCATGGTGTGTTATGTAGCTGACGTCGGACCTCTGTCTGGGTGTAATTCACTTCTGAAAACTTGGAATGCTGGAATTTCCTTCATAATAAGACAGTCCAGGATCCTCAAGACAAAATAAGGCTGAGCAGGAATTAAAGTTGTGATTTTAAAATCATTACTTCCTGGGAATATATCGGACTCTTCCAAGCATTCCCTGATTTAAATGAAATTAGATTTTAACTCGAATTACATTCAGTGACATGTGAACGACATAATTGGTAACTGGCCTATTAAAGACTCGCATTAAACTTAATTTAATGGATGTTTCAAGCTGCAATCGACGCAAAATTGTAGAGAAAAATAAATAATGCAAAACTGAACATACATTAAATAGTTCTGATTGTGTGTGTGTGTTTGCCTTTTGCTCTCCCTGTAATGTTTAAGGACCAATGTTGGTGTTGAAATGTGGAACAAGCCTGACTTTTAGATGTTGTCCTGTGTGCAGGGGAAGCTTATATAACCTCTAAAACTATATTTTTCATCAAGGATTGGCTTTCTCTTATTTAGCATGAGATTTGTTTGGGTGAAACCTACAACACTTGATCCAGTTATACACCATAATAACGCCATTTCAAGGTCGGGATACAGCTATGACAGTCATGTGGATGGTTAATGAAATTTGGAGAATGTGTCATTGTCTCAGTCTTCAGTATCTACACACACACACGCACACACGATGCAGATTCCCGGGAAATACCTGGACCTCTATTCCCAGCGTTCAACCACAGCAGGACCGTCCGTCTCATCTCAGATGGACAGATTTGTCCGTCAGTGCTGTGAGTAGTTCAACGTGACACTGATGACATTAAACACTCTGTTTTTCCAGAAAGGACAGAACCTGGAGCCTTTCATCCAGTCCTTCTTCAACTCCTGCGAGTCACCCAAACCCAAACCCAGCAGACCTGAGCTGACCATCCTCAGCCCCTCCACCGAGAACAACAAGAAGGTAAAAGAGAACAAGTTCTGTTTAACACAAACTAAACATCCCTCTCTGTTCTTTTTGTCTCATGTCATTATTGCTTTTAAACTCCTGAGACTCTGAGCTTCAAGGGGTTCACAAAAGAACTAAAGTAAAGTCATTTGAATGGAGTTGTTAGCACTATAGACTGTTTACATCCATTCTAATGAGGTGATTTTAATCCTGTTTTCACCACCCATCCCTGTTTGTGTTAATAATTAAATTACAGCTAAATAATTACTGGTAAATAATACTAATATTAAAGACAATACTTAGTCTGCTGGCAATGAAGGTCACATGGTTTTTCTTCTGCAGCATTGTCTAATGCAAACATTGTTTAAACCCACAGACCTTTATTTAAAATTCTGGTGGAAATGTGTCTAAAATGATGTAAAAAAAAAAGCCATAAAAAAAAAAGTCTTGGATTTAATTATTTCACTGACGTCATTTAGCTTCAAAATAGAGTTGGATTAAGCTGATACAGAATATGCACAGTATCTGTCCAGACAGTGGAACAAGAGGATTTTAATAACCTAGAGGCTGGAAAAAGGGGTAAAATAATGTAATTAAATGTATGTTAACTCAGAGATCAGTTGTGTGATTCACTTCCAGTATTGCTGAATTCTAACATTCATGATGATTCACTGATAATTCACTCTGCAGCTCTTCAGCGACCTGTTCAAGAACAACGCAAACCTGTCGGAGAGCTGGGAGGGGAAACACAACCACAACTACTTCATGGAAATGGTCACTGTTGACGGCATGTATGACTACATGATGTACATCGGTAAGTGATGGCCACCAAGCTGAACAGCTGAGGAGAGTACAGTTTATACTGAAATTTAACACAGTTGTAATGTCGGCACGTCAAGAATAATTCGGTTTCTTCCAACAGACCTTTTCAAACAAAGAGCTCCAACTTATTTCGGGGTGTTTAAAGGTCAAACATCAAGGCAGCAGTTCAGATTTCATACAATATGAACCCACAAACAAATAGTTAACAAAATGTCATCAACTCCTGAAGCAACAGCCCTCCTTGTTTCTGAACATGATCCAACCTTTAAAATCTGTGTTTCTCAGTTTCAACCAGCTACTTCTGTTTAGCTGCACGGGACAATACAGGTTTACTAACTACATCTGTGTGTGTGGTTCCTGTAAAAGAGAAGAGGTAGTGAAACAACACAACAAACAACCACAATAACAGCAGATGAAAAAGGACTATACAAAGGAGTTAAAAGCATCTCCACCGTGTTTTGGTTCTAGCTGACCTCGTCTTGTATCGGGATGAACTCCAGATGAGACTTAACACACTTTTGTTTACACTTAGCCACATGTATGCGTCACCATTAGTCAGATCACAAATCTGATTCCAATCAGTTTTAGGTTTTTGGAGGCAACATGCAAGTCAGGGTCAGTGGCCCAAAAAGCACTACTACTACTACTGCACATATTCAGTGGGCCACATAACCTGGAAGTATGCAGCAGGCGAGCAATTCTCATTGGACTGAATAGGCACCATCTTTGGGTCCAGATCCAGTTCTTATAACACATCCATGGTTACAACACTAACAACTATCCATGAAGTAACACAGACTCACGGATGAATCGAGACTAAAGTTTGATCGTCCTTACGTGCTCTCTCACCTATAGATGACTTAGCGGTTGCACTGATCAGGGATCAGATCAACCCTGCAGCAGCTCATCACAAGACAGAAACATTTCTGAGTAACTTTAGCTGCAGTTATCACGGTAGCTGCTGTGTAAATGGTGCCTACTAGGTTTACATTCTTCAAGCATATGATCCAAGGCTCACCAGTTAGCAGGATGTGTCAGCTTTAAGAATGGTCTGTCATTGTCACCACTGTTGTACGTCTTTTTAAAGTAAAATGAAGCAACTAACACGCCAGCAGTTAGGTCAAATAGTAGAAGAAGAGGCTTGAAAATTGCATAAACCAAAAGAGCAAAGTTAAACAAAGATAAACTCTGAGCTCTGCACTGTTTTTTGTTTCAAGATGTTTCCACATGTCAGATGATGATACTGTCACATGATAAACTGAAGGATGTCAAATGTCTTGATTGCTTCTTGGTCATCAGATGTACAAATCAGTGAACTTCAGTGGGCCGATTTCTACCATCATCCTTTAAAATACTTTCAGTTGAGAGAGAAGAATTAAAGCTCAAACAAATTCCTGTTACATGTTTACAGGAAACTGTTGCTTCAGATACAGACAGTTTTTAAAATTAGTTTATTTGTACTGAAGCGTCCTCTCCAGTCTCTCTGGGTTTGACTCTTCAGTCTGTCCTGGTATTTGGACTCTCAGGTCGGTCGGTGTTCCACATGCCGGACTGGCTGCACCACATCCTGGCTGCGGGGAGGATCCTGTTCAAGAACACCTTCGAGGCCTGCATGGACCAGTACATGCAGTCCAAACTGGAGCAGATCCTCCAGGAGCACCACATGGTCTCCCTCATCACACAGCTCAGAGGTGTGTGTGTCTGTTTCCCTGTGTTGCACATCCTGTAAGTTGTGTTGTTTTAGGAAGGAGCTATGAACATGTGGTCTCTGATTCTCACTATATCCAGTGTTGTTTAAACATTGAGGATGACTGGAAGTTGTTTTTTTTAGCACACAGTGTGGTTTATAAAGTGAAGAAGTTAGATTCCTGTTTGAGAATCATGTTTGAATTTTAACTGTTTTCTCCTCCTCTGTCTCTGAACTACAGAGACAAAGAAAAACAGATGGCGGGGTCACTGGAAGGAGAAACATATAAAAGCTCTGAACTGACTGATGTATTAAATTTCATTTAGTGCTTTGTGTGGTGATTATTCCCACAGATGCCGTCTTCTGTGAGAGCAGCGAGGAGCGAACCACAGAGGCCAAACAAATCAGGGCCAAGCAGACCTTTGAGGAGATGATGAAGTATTTACCAGGTCAGTTTTCAAGTCACACCACCCACCCGATGTTCTCTTTATGTGTTGATCAGAGTAATAGTGCTTCATCCATCCTCCTCTTGCACACGTCAGAACGTCTGTTTGCTTAAATCCAGTATTTCACGACACTGAAGAAATGATTGTTCGTCTGCAGACATGACTTTAATCTCTTAGCAGGTTGAGCAGTACAATACTTGAACCAGGTTAGTCGAGTAAAAACACCCAGAAATTGTAGTTTTATTGATCAACAGGACGACTTGGTCATTACTTTAAAAGTTCTTCTGTGTTTTTACTCACAATCTAAATGAACCACATTAGTTGATTAGGGAGACTCCATGTTAAACCAGGTTCACTGACTGAAACCCATTCATAATTAAAGCTGCATTCATTGATTTTTGGGGCAGAGGAAGTCAGAAACAGGCAGCCAGGCACACAAAGTACATGATCATCTCTTTAATGGAAACAGCTGCCTGCTGCTGCTGGAAACACTGAAACTGAGGCGGACAGGAAATGTGCCGCAACACATAAAGTGTGAACTAAAAGAGGCGAAAAAGCTCTGTAGAGCTTCACTGTAATATAAAAAATATTTAGTTAGTGGAGCTTTATCCAGGTTGTTTGACCCACTGGGATGTAATCTAGCTAGTTTACCAACAGTACATTCCTGTGAGAGTGCAGTTAAAAGGCCAAGTGACAGAGTCTTATCTCCTTTCACTTCCCCAAACTTCCCCTGAGCTCCTCAGCAGATTTTGTGTTTATCAGGAAACGAATGCCTTCAAGGCCTCAGTTTCAGAAATACACGCCTCGCTTGTGTTATCATGTGAGCGTGTTCCTTTTCAGTAAGTCGAAACAGATGTCAGAGCATGTGAGTGGTTACCACAGACGGGTAACCAACAGCACTGAGAAGACAGTTTGTAGTTTAAACGGTTTCTGCACTGAAATATTCCCCTCATTTCTTTTAGGCAGGTTTATTTATCCAGCACCATTCAGACATAAGGCAATTCAAAGTGCTTTACAGGAGCGTAGAAATACATTAAACCCAAGACGTTTAAAAAACATTAAAAATGCATTTAAAAGACAAAAAGCGAGAACAAGCTAATAAATAGTTACAGATGAAAAATAAGCCCCGATTTATATGAGCTGACAGTTTTAGCAGAGCTCAGGTATTCAGGAAGCTTGTTCCACTGGTGGGGAACATAGAAACTAAAAGCTGCTTCACCTTTCTTGGTTTGATCATGGGAACACAGAGTAAACCTGTCCCAGGTGACCTGAGGGGTCTAGATGCTTCATAACGTACAAGTAAATGAGAGATGTATTTAGGCCCGAGACCATTTAGTGCTTTATAGGCGAGTAATAGGATTTTAAAATCTTTCCTTTGACACACAGGAAGCCAGTTTTAATGTGCTTTGGGTGCATCTTCCATGAAAACACTGGATAACTCTGAGACGTCAGTGTTCATCCAAACACACCACATCAGTTTAATACTAATACCACTCATTATTATACTTATCTACAGCCAAACATGCTCTGCCAAGACTTTAGACAGGTCAGACCCAGCCAAAGATTAACTGTTTCAAATGTTCCATAAATTTAAAGAGTGTTTTTAAATTTCAGACTTTGTGGGCAAGTGCATTGGCGAGGAGGCAAAATACGAAGGCATTCGGCTCCTGTTTGATGGATTCCAGCAGCCTCTCCTCAACAAGCAGGTAAACAGAAAAACTTTGAGTACCACAAGTACCACGAGTACATGTACAGGGGGACAAAATAAAGGAAACAGCAGGAAATGCAACAGCCCTGCAGTGAACTTTAGTTTGGTAAAGCTTCATGAAGCTTGTTTTTATGTTGATGCTGTCAGAACTGTTGATTCAACTCGATGGTCACCTTCGAGGCTGCAGTCAGTTATATACAGACATCATTAGACACAGATCCACAGTAAACACTAGTGATCAAAAACCTCGCTCTGCTCTCTCGGTCGTCCTTGCTGAGAGTCGACTTCTGGAACAGTTTTTCTGAGACTGTTCCTCTTACCTGACACACAGGTATACTTACTTAACGACACATCAGGCTACAGCCTTAAAAATGATTGAGTTGAATAACGATCTCTGGCTGTCTGAAAACAAACCAAACTGATTCAGATTTGTGAATGCAGGGCTGTTGTTTTATAGCAGGGGTATTCAATTAAAATTCAAAGAAAATGTCCGTAACATCATAATGTCTTACTTGCGTTATGATTCAGTGCCATATATACTGAAGTAGCCTTTAGTTGTAGTCACCAGCTGACTGTCAAATCAAATAAAGAAAATACAATTCAGTAATATTTCAACAATATTTATTGTCAGCTTTCATATAGAATAATAAGAACTCTAATAATGTTCTTTTCTCATTTCAAGTAGGCATTTAAAAATAAAATACATAACAGAGCTTTTGAAAAAATGCATCTTAAAATAAAGTGCTTCATTTTGGAAAAAAGTAGCTTGAGTTTCCCTTTTTAGAGCACACCATGTGAAATGACTTTCTCTCCGACTTGTCTCTCGTCACGTCTCTCCTGTCTGTGTCTCTCGAGTCACCATGCGTATCTGAATGCACAGATTTGACTGGCTGAGTAGCTTCACGTGAGATGATGCACAACGCATGCAATTGGTCTGAGTTTGCTGGGCTGTAAAGGCTAGAAAAGGTGCGCAGTAATGTAATTATTCTCAATTTATCGGCTATAGTTCCGGGTCCGGATAGGAAGGCGTCTGGGTCCGGACCCAGGCCGCAGTCCACCTATTAGTGACCTCAGTTTTATACCATTAGGTGGTAACTAAAGCTGGTATTGTTAGAAAATTGTTGATATTAGTGCCGATTTCTGAGTTCCACAACCAGTTCCTAAAAAAAAAACCAACATTTTTTTAGATACCTTTCTTTGAGAAATATAAACTCGTTTTTCCAGAAAACGTTTTTCATTTATCAAAAAAAAATTTCTGGTGATCCATTTTCTAATTTGTTTTCTCTCCTGTGTTTATGACTTAAGAACAGGTGAAAAAACTTTTATTTTTTTACATACAGTACAGACATTTCAGTTTGTCTTAAAACATTTATCTGTCGTAAATGTAATATGATTGTAAGAATAACCATAATAACTAAAAGGTCAAATAAGATTCAAAATACTGTCTTGTCTTTTATGGGGCTAAATCTGGGTCAATAGTTTTGATCATTTGAAAAAAAGGAAATTGTAATTGAAAACCTAAAATCCGAAACTGAAAGTTAAGTTTTGATCTTGAACTTTGAAAAATACAACAATGTATTCAAAATAAAATAAGTGTAGGAAACGTTTTTTCAGTTTAAATACAATTTTGATTCAATTCTGAAATTCTTTTGAATAAATAATATATACACACATCTGTGTTTGCCAGAAGGTTGACTATAATTCGACAGTGGCTGCAGCTGCACAGAGCAAGGAAGTTGGCAGGAACATGAGCTAAAGGCTCCCACTACAGATGTCTTTCCCTTTATGTCCCTGTGTTACACAAATGACCATTTTAATATTTAGGATTATTTCCTAGAGCATCAGCTAACATTTGTTACTTGTGTGCTGGTGCCAGCAGGTTGTCCTGACGGAGCGGACGCCATCGCTAGCGGACACTATGCTGTGTTCACAGTACTATGTGGAAGTGGGAAATGTCAAACCTTAAAGTGTGGCTGTCGAACTGCACAATCTGGCATATTTGAAAGTGAAAAAAAGACCTGAAACCGAAAAAATAAGATTTGAAACTGTAAAAAAAAAACGTAAGGCCTCAAATATCAAAATATATATAAAAGTGAAAAATGAAAACAAATTATTTATTCAAAAGAATTCCAGAATTGAATCAAAATTGTATTTAAACTGAAAAAACGTTTCCTTGTTACACTTATTTTATTTTGAATACATTGCTGCTGTATTGTAAGTTCAAGATCAAAACTTAACTTTCAGTTTTGGATTTTAGGTTTTCAATTACAATTTTTTTTTTTTTCCAAGTGATCAAAACTGTTGACCCAGATTTAGCCCCGTAGTATTTTAGTTTTCTGTCTTGCACAGTTCAGTGATTGTTTGAAATGAACCCTGGTCAAAGACGAGTGACGCTGCGTCTCTAAGTGAAGTGAATTTGTGTCTCCTCAGATGACGTACGTCCTGCTGGACGTCGCCGTGCAGGAGCTTTTCCCTGAACTCAGCAAGGTAAACAAGTGACGGTGGAGAATGTAAAGAATAATACAGGAAGACACAACTCGCTGGGTAATGGGAACGTGTACTGTGAATTCTCTATACAGCGGAAGGGGAGAGTGAAAGGCTTTTAATGTGAAAAACAGGAAATAGATTCATTAACATTTGTTTAAATATTGTATAAATCAGGCCTGTCGCTCTCTGCAGTTGAGGTAAAGAAAGGCCTGTGTGATGAGAAGTGATGTTGAAATATAAAGTTTATTCATATTTTAATTTAGTGCAGCTGCTGCTGACAAACAAAATGCTGCACAGATGTGGCTTCATTGTTATTAAACCAATACAGATTGTGTAACGTCCCATGATGCAACAAGGGCATCCATGTAGTCATTGGATCTCTGAATATGAAGCGAGGCGGTAGGTGCTTAGAGTCGGCAGCTGAGGTTAAAAGCTAAAGCTGATTCTCAGTAACAAACGTTTTTTGCTTCCTTTTTAAAAGGAATAGTTTGCATATCTGCTTTCTTTCCAAGAATCAATCTTATGTCAGTGCATTAAAGGCTAATATTACATTTTGGGTTCTAAATGACTTATAGGTGCAAAAAGGTCAGTAGGTCGCCTCAACCGGCAGCCGCAACCTGATCCTTGTGGTTAACTGCGTCCACTAAAGTGCTTGTTTTTGCCACAGACTCTGGTTCAGACTGTTGTTCTAAGTGTCTGACAACATGTTGGAAAGGATTCCTGCAGACCTGCAACAACTCAACCTCACGAGATTTCAGAGCGAGACAGAACTACAGACATTCCCATCAGCCTCAGCTGTACTTTGTGTTTACTGCTAATTAGCAAATGTTAGCATGCTAGCACACTAAAATACGATGGTAAACATTATACCTGCTAAACATCCGCGTGTTAGCATTTAGCTCAAAGTGCAGACTCTTGTTATATTTCTGTTTGTGTACGGTTTAAACAAACGTGTTAATTAGTGAGCTTTACCGGTTTATTTCTGAACTTTGGACAGAGCCAGGCTAACTGTTTCCACCAGCTTCCACTCTTTATGCTAAGCTAGGCTAACCACGACCCACCTTCAGCCAAATACGATGATCATCTAACTCTGAGAAAGAAAACAAATGAGCCAAAATGTTGAATGATTACTTGAAATGATTAGGACAGATGTCAGCTGTGATGAACGTCTCTGGTTTGGTAATGAAACGTTTCACACCGACTGAACTGAAGTCAGAACTCAAACCTCAGCAGCAGCGAGCGAACCAGCCAGCTCTGGTTTCACCGTGTACGAGACGGGCTTTTCACACCAGATTATACTTTAGTTTTTCATAGCTGCTGTAACGTGTGAAAGGCCACAGTGCAAATGAAACAAGCCAGATGTCACAGTTTGATGGCTGTCTTTGTCTTCAGCTGATATGAGCAAATACTCACACTTGCAAAGCTGGAACTGGTGAATTATTGGCATTTTTTCCTAAAAAGTGACTTAATTAATTGATCGTCAAAATAGTTGCTGTAACTCGACTGATCAGCCCTAATTAACACCACAGACAGTTTAACTCTGAAACGCTGCTGTGCACATCATCAGAGTAACTCATTAAACTGACGCCGGTGTTTCATGTTGACGTTTCGTCCTCAGCAGGGAGTGAAGGAAGCGATCGTCGTGTGACCCGGACGATGTACCGAACTCTGTATCCACACGTCCACATCCTGCGATACTCAACTATTTCCAAAACCTCTGGGATCACTTTTACATTCCAATGTCTATTAATGCACTAATAAAAAGATATATATTTATTGATGTCACTACAGATAACGCTCTGTCGCCTTTTTCTTTCACCACCGATGACAATATTTGCACATTAAACATGTCTTAAATCCATCCGAATATTTCTAGGATCTATTCTGTCAGTGTTTGAGGATTAAATTATTAGTTTAAATTTGATTTGGGGACATCAGGAGCCATCACAGGTCGTCAACACGATATTATCTGACTCACCAGTTTTTTCACTATTTTGAAATGGCACTGTTGCAGACAAATGCTTCTGTCCTTTCAAAACAATGTTTTGTAGTCAAGGTTTCGAAATGTCTTATGTAAAATATAAACTCACTTTGATGCCAGGAGTCATTTTGCAGGAGCAGATGCTGGACAGAGAAGCATCTGGGTCTGGTTATGAGGATATCACGTCCTCCCAGCCCAACTTGTTCATGACGGTTTGATATTTTACAGCTTTAGATGTTCAAAAAAGTCAGTCAACGGCTTTAATTTACCTTTTTTTTCTCTGGGTAACATCAGACTCAGTCTCACATGTTGTTCTGCAAACTTAAAGGTGGGGTCAGCGATTCTAATCCAATACACTTTTTGTCAAATTCAGCGAATATCTCCTCGCAGTCCGCTAGCTGTCTGTTCTGTGAGTGCTGAAATAGAATATTGTGTTTGTACACAACCCTGGCTCTGTAAGTGGGAAACAAACAAAGTGACAGGACACCATTACTTTACACTATTACATGGCGTTCGTGCTCGTGCACACGCCCTCTTCCACGTCCTCGCCCACGAGGAACAGAGCTACACCGTGACAGTAATGAAATGCAAATAACATTGGAGTAAAAATATCAACAATCTTTCTCCAGAATTGCTGCCCCCACCTTTAATGACACCTGTTAATATCTTACCTGTCACTTCTGAAGCTGCAGTAGTATTAGGAACTGTATGTGTGTAGTTCGAAAACAATAAAACAAGAAGAAGAAAGTTAGTACAGATCTTTTTGTCTTAAATCATCCAAAAACTGGTGCAACATCTGCACTTATAAATTCCCTTTGGAAACCTGCAGTGGAAAAAATTTCCAGGGTTTGACTCACTAAGAACACGCCACTCCTGATTCCAAAGCGGGAACTTTTTACAGGAAACACTTAAGCTGATTCACAGATGTTCAAAATTATGTTCATGCAAATACAAGCAATTCGGCTTCTAAAGAGAATTGCTTACAGTTGATCGTAACAAACAGACTGAAGACAGTCAGAATCTCACGCTCAGTGTTAACTCCATGTCGTGGACGGTAAAATTGATCCTGTGAGCATAAAGGTTGCAGTTTCTGTCTGTGCAGAAAAAGTGTAGTGTGAGTTAACACAACGCACAAAATGAATAACTCAGAGTGTCGGACCAGCTTTATTCTGGATAGTCCACAGAACACACTGCCAACAGTTTCCATTGGGACTATTTCACACTGAGGTTTGTGGATTTTCCAGAGTAACAGGATCACTGTTTCTGGACAGACATGGTGCAGTAAAATGTGTTTATAGTCATTTTTTATCACTTTGAGCACCAAAAACTCTGATATCTGAAAACCTGGACAAAGTAAGTGAGTAAGTGAGACAGTCTGTTTTGTTTGTAATTTGGGTGAACAGACCCTTTAAAGTGAATTGAAAAATCACTGGTAACACACCTTTGAGTGAAACATTAAACTCCAAACTGGTTTCATCTCAGGACAAGACTGTGGCTAAACTGGGAGACTCTTTTCATTGAAGAACTAAATATAAAACAATAAAAAGTCCCAAATAAAAACTGACCATGTCCTGAATATGACCTCCTCTCTTCCCAGAAATGCACTAAATGAAAGCCAGACTGCTTCCACCAAGTCTTAATGTAGTTGTTTTCCAGCACTTGGCAGCTGATGTCAGTGCAGGCCGGTGCAATCTGTGCTGGCGCCCAGTGAACTGACTAATAAGGCGTTCCTGAGCATTAGCAGGCAGCGAGCGTTGTTTGGGAGATCCCTCACACAGAGGAGGCCTTGTTCGCCGAGGAGCTCCGGTTAAAAAACTCTGGATGTTACAGAGAGAAGAGAGTCTGCTGCTGGAGTCAGCTTCTGTTTGAGCCACAATAACAAGAAGATAAACTAAGATAAATATACTTTCCACTCATGATGTGATTCTTGATTGATGCCAGCAGGTAAATCCTCTCCTCTGTCCACAGAAAGTTCAGAGGTTCAAGGTCAGATACATAAAGGACACTTCAGCAGGTAATACTTTAACTCAGGTATTCTAAATGAAGAGTCTTTCCACTCAGATATCAAGTTTCATTTGAAGTTATTTCCACACCGAGTCCGAATTAACATGCAAGAAATTTGCGCAAAATCAAGCATGTACTTAACAGAGAACTACGGTTTATTACAACATGGGTTTTATTGTCTTAGCCATCACTGGTATCAGTGTTATAACAACTAGTATTCATCAAAGTAATTCCTCTAAAAATAGATCCAGGGTGGAAACAAACACGAGCATTCAGACAGGTTGTAAACAAACCCCCAGGTTAGATTTATTTATTAGGAGGAGAAACGGTAAAATTATGACTCAAACTGTCTTGAGGCTGCGGTGTCATGGTCGTTATATGAACTGCAGCTTTTCGGTCGCCTTGGCTGCAGTTTTTGCTATTTTGTCCAAACTTGGTCCACTTGAGTTTCAAGACAAATCGGGTACTAGAGCTTACCTTCCATTTTAAAATACGTGTAAAATAAAATCAAAAGTGACGTCAAATCATATTTTTGTGAAGTGAGATTTTCAGTCCCACAGGATTACAACCATACGAGCTGTTAATTCTTCAAGTTCACATGCAGTTTGGTTAAAAACTGTATTTCTGTTCTCTTGTGTTTCTGGGTAAAGTCAGCCTTACATGCTCCCACACAGAGTCCAGAGCAGCCCCAGTGAAACCAGTAAAACCAGCGGAGCGGTTTGTCCCCGCAGTCCAGAAGCTGAGTTGTAGATCTTGATGCGTCCTTCAACAGACGGATAAACTTTCTGTCTTTGCGTGATGTAGTTGGACACGACTGAAATGTCCAAATCACCTGGAAGAAAATAAAAAGTCACGTCTCTACTCAGAAACACCACGTCAGGTACAGCGAGCAGGTTCAAATAAACGGTACCTTTACGAATTCATGAAACATCGCAAACAGCAAAACTAACAAACATCTCACCGCTGTCGTGTTTGAGCATCTCGTTTGGGATCATGGAGAATCCGTCTCCACCCTTCACCATGTAGGACGACAGCACCACTTTATAAACCATCTCATCCTCAACGGGTTCGTAGTGAGGAACTCGACATTTCGTGCAGAGGATGCTGAGGCTCTTCACGCGATGCCCCGAAGGTTTGGAGAGGTCAAACTCTACACGAAATCCTGTTGGGAGGACACGGAAGCATCATCAGTTTGACTAATCCATCGATACATGGCTGAGGATCACACCTCAACACCTTTGTGGTGCCAATTGAAATATGTCAGTATCAAAAACTATCAAGTACTGAAAGCTGCCTCTCTTTGACGGGTCCAGATGTTTCAATGGCAAATGAACCAGACTGTCGAAACTCACAGTAGTCCTGTGACCTCACCACTCTGTACGTTACTTAGCAATTCAAATCAAGACATGGAGAGGTCAAAGTTTGTGCTAAGCAACAGGTAATAAAGATACCAGACACTTGAAGGAATTCTCCGCTGCTCTGGCCGTATCGTCTCACTGAGTGTTCGAAGGCTTTCCTCAGCGTAGAGCCCTTCAGCTGCACCAGGTCGAAGGTTCCTCCGAAAGGTAAGACGGAGATCAGGTCCTCCATGGTGATCGAACCTACAGACGACACATCAACGCTGTTTTATAAATCCTTTATCACAAATAGTTTTTACAGAAAACACTCAGTGATTCTCAAAAGAGTTTCTTTCTCCAGCCAAAATCATCAGACCCTTTTCCTGGATCTGTTCTGGCTCTGGATGTAAAATACTGCTCTGGTTTTATTTTTCTTCCACGGAAATCAGTGACGAACCGTTCCTGGTGTGCTCATCAACAGATGTGCGGACGCCTCCTCCGTTAAAGATGCAGGCGCTGACGTGATTCCACTGGGCATCGTCTGAGAATCTGACGTTGTTGTCGATCTGAATAACGGAGACAAGAAGCAGATTCCCCCAGGAAGCAGATTCCCACAGTCTCTCAGTGATCAGCAGATGGAATTAATTGTAGTTTATCTTTTGAATTTATGCTAAAATCATATCCCTATCCTACTCTCTCTATTATAAAATCCTGTGGTTGGTCTGCTTTGCTTTCAGGTCACAAACGAACCGCACCAGAAGAGACCCTCCTTTCTGGATGATCTCAGTCCAGGAGTTTTAAGGCATTGCACTGGAATATTCCTTTAACGATGAAGTATTCAGGAGTTTAAAGACTTACCATGGCATCACAGATCAGGTTTCCCAGGTTGCATTCCCGAAATCGACACTCTTCTGTGGTCCCGTTCAGGAACACCAGAGTCCTTCCCACCACCTGAGCCGAGTAGTTGGCCAGATTCTTTTTCCATTCCTCCACATCGGCAAGAATTTCTGGATCTAGACAGGAAATTCAATTTCAGTAGGAGTTGAGGTAATACCTCAGTTTTTATGTTTATACTTCCTGCCTTCCAAGAGTCCCAATTTAGCATCTGCTCATTTTTTGCTTGTGTACTTAAATAAATTATGAAATTGAGGAGAAAATTAAGGTTTTATGGCAAATACGTTTTAATATCCATCAATGATGTGACCTATGAGAGAACTGATGTGGTCAGTCTTCTTCCTTCAGATCAACACTTTTGAATTCATCGCTGTTCTGCAGCAGTGACACTGCTACTTTACAGAACATATACATATCAGACATGTCAAAAGCCATTAATTGAAGAGATTAATGAAGCAGAAATGGTCTGTTCATGTGTGAAAGGGGCTTTAGAAAAGCATTCCCCCCTATAACGTAAAGAGACGGAAAACAAACAATGGAAACAGATAAACTGTCCGATAGAAGCAAAGTCAAAAAGCTAAGAAGGATTAGACTGAAGACAGAAACAACTTGTATTTTGTATTTGGATTGTATTTTGTTCTCTTTACCTTGAGGGATGCTGCTGTTCAGCAGGATGGGGTTTCCTGTGGACTTCACTACATTTCCAGTGTCGTCAAAGGTCACCTTCAAATAACCCAGGTATTTTCCAAAGGCGTAGGCCTGCACAACAGGAACCTGTCGCCCATTGTCTGATGTCACCATGAACGGATAAGAACCAGCCGGGACCTCAGAGGAAGGACGTGGTCCTGAGAAATGGTGTTTAGAGGAAGAAAGAAAGATTAGAGCAGTTTATAACAGTAACTGTAAAGTCACCCAAGTTTCATGATGTCCAATAATCCTACAGTCGGGCTTCAACTAAGTATGTTCATTGTAGATTAACCTGCTACCTTTTCATTCAGTTCAGTTGTTTGTTTAATCATTTGGTCTATAAAACCTCAAAAAACAATAAAATGGAGCACAAGTTGACGTCTTTAAATTGCTTTTTTGTCTGACCAACAGTCCAAAACTTAAATACATTCAATTAATTATAATGTAAGACAAGGAAAATCAGGGAATCTTCACATTAAAGAAGCTGGACACAACATAAGACACAGATAGAGGCAGCTTTAGCGCAGGTTTACATCACCAGTGTGGGCCAATGTGAAACCCATCTAAAGTGGCTCAGTGGTGCCATTAGCACATTCGTCTAGCATGTTCGAGTTGCTTTCACGTTACGTCAGCAGTCCTCTCTTTGGCTTCACTTTGAAACTCGACAAACAAGGTCAATTTACGTTGAAACTAACCGAGCTTTCAGTGCAGCGCAGAATTGCAAAGTCTGAGCAGCACGCAACGCCCAAGGTGGAGAGGTCCAACGTCATCGCTCTCTCCACGACAATACAACTGTTCACACCAACAATCATGTGGAGAGGGCCTTAGAGAAGCGAACAGTAAACCCAGGTGAAGCTTTAAAAGATCTCTGCAAAAGTCCCTGATGCTAAGGTAATGCTTTTTTCTTCTGTCTGTGGGTTTAACTGAACTTTGCAGCACAAATCTACACTTCACATTAGGTCTTGAATGCATCACTGTCAGCTTCAAGAACACTCTTCCTCTCCAAAGTCCAAACAAGGACTAAGTGCTGGCCTGATGCACTCAGTGGGGCCACAGAGCTACACACTGCCTGATCTCTGCTGAAGAGAAACAGCTTTATTTTTATGGGATTTCTGTGGCCTGAGGTTCAAACCAACAACTCACTTCCTCTGCCTGCTCAGTGACTCTTCACTGCTGTTTACTTGAAACACTACAGAGGAGACTGTACTCGTGTCAGCATGTTTATTCTGGAAATAACCGCGAGTACGCAGACTCACAGTCTCCTCCCATCCAGGAACAAGAACACAGACTGTTAAGACACTGCAGGAGAGTGAAATGCAACAATGACCGACAGTGCAGGATCACTCCAAACTGACAACTGCTCACTGAAAAACACACGAAGCAAGTTATAAATTATAAGCTGAACGTCTACAGCCACACCAGGCTGTAATGCTCAATAACAAACTGTTGGATGGATGACGGAGGTTCTTAGTTTGTCCTGAAACACAAATTCTTTTCACTTCAGTCTTCTAGTTGTAATTCATAGTTACAATATCGCCCACATTACATCAAATGTAATAGAATCAACTCAGCTCAAAGACTCGCTAGATGACATCACATGTTAATTTGCATATTCATGACCCTACATATCTGTTTGTGCATTTTGAGAAAATAATTAAATTTGAAGAGGAAGTCCACACTAAACTTTTTGCACCGTGAACATAATCACACAGATTTGTGTTGGTATATGACCTTACTACAGGTTAATTTTTCCGACAAAACACATAGTGTGTGTAAAAAAGCTTGTATCTGTCACATGAGAGCGCGTTCATTAAGAAATGAAGGTGACTCTCTTCAAGTAAGACAAGATTTGGCCCAAAAAGCCCCTAAATTTGTCGCTAGGAACTTTTTCTTTTAAAGAAAGTTGCTAAAGGGTTCTTAAAAGTTGCTAAATCTAGTAAGAAAGTCGCACCAGAAAGTGGCACAGCAAAATTCAATGACACGTTTTTGCAAAACAGGCCATGCTAGATAAATACTCAAAGGGCTGCTTGGTAAACAACAGCTCTGTACTGTGTCAGCATTTTGTTCTCTATATTTTGTTCAGCAGAGTTACTGAAGAGAGAGCCAGCTTGCTGTCAGTTAGCTAACGAGCTTGTTAACTGTCAGAGACTAAAAGAGAAGAAAATACACAACTTTTAGGAAGTTTAGGTGCCACATTAGAGCTCCATCCTACTCATAAATAAAACTTGAAGGACACAGTGATTTAAAGATATGAGTGACGTCAACAAGTCACCACAATATGACTCATGAAACACACATTAGAGCCATGAACAAAGTTATGACGTGATATTAACAGCTGTATTCACCTCCCTACCTGTAAAGAGGAAAGTGTTGGTGTGTCCGCCGATGACCACGTCGACTCCGCGGACCTTCTTGGCGATCAGCTGATCCACGGTGAAGCCCGAGTGACCCAGAGCGATGATCTTATTGACTCCCAGCGTCTGCAGTTTGTCCACCTGCAGCTGCAGGGCGGTCACCTCGTCCTCGAACAACAGGTGTGGTCCTGTAGAGCAACACGGACAGGTGAGAAACACTGTACAAAATAATATCTGTTGAACCTGCACAAACATCAGCATTTACATTTATTTCTGTCTTTAAAAACTTACACAAACACACAACAAAAACGCTAACATGCTAATTCCTCTCAAGTCAAATAGATTTCCTCTCATTTTAAACAACAGTTCAATGCTTTCAGGTAGCAGTTTGTACTTCTAATTTTTAAATCTACCAAGTCTGTAAATTTTGGATCCTTCAGTTTAATGAACAGTGGGTTAGTTCTTTGGTTTATAATTGTTATAGCTCTCTTGATGCACAAACATTGGATCTGTATTTGTTTTATATGTATTTCATCATACTTCAACACAGGAAGTACTGTTTGCAAGTATACAGTAAAGTGAGCAGTATAAAGAGTATAATGACACTTTTGCACGTGGTTTCCAGCATCATTGATTATCTATCACTCCTAAACATCTGATTTCAGACGCTTATTTCAAAATCATAAAGGTGTTACACGATTAGCAAAGATGATGATTCTTTTTCCACAGTATCCAAATTCTTACCACGACTAAATAAAACGGTATCATATGCACATAAAATGATATTAAATGTTTTGGAAACCTTAATTAATATATCAATTAGTACAAAATAAACAACCCTTCTAATGAAAGTCTGATTAACTATTAGAGATATCCCGAGCTCATCCTAAGGATCGGCATCGGGCTGTCACCCTATTGGCGCTTCTCAAACATGACTGACGACTTCTTCCTGGTTTTAATATGTTGTCTTCTTGTTAAGAAGTCAAACTTTCTGCCACCTTTGACACGACCTGCTGGAGCTTCCTCTGTGTTTTGAAACAGTGTCCAACACAACGTGGGTGTTACTATTTTCACATCACCTTGTTTCTGTTGTCAGGTGACTGATATGGCTGTAAAAAGTCACCGAGAGTCACAAGTTGTTGCCTGGCTACAACATCACTGCCTGTAATGAATCTATGTTACTGTATATTCTAACTGTGCTTTGTGCCTCGGTAGTAGATTTGCTGTCACCTCTCTCACCTGCTTGATATTCTCAACATTTGTTCTAGTTTCACATTCCAGCAGTTTTAACAGTGACTTCATCCGCCTTCACCTCCTGAATGACTAACCCACATTTTTCTGTGGTCAGTCTGCTTCATATGTCGCTGCTGGAGGCACTTCAGAAACAAGCGTGCAGCCACATCTTACTGTATTAACATTAAGAACCAGCATTGTGTTGTTGCTCATGTCAGTTTGGATTTAGCTTGTCTATTGGTTCCTCTTTTGATGTAATCAGACCCGCTCTGCCTAGTTAGCTGTTGCCAACCGTTGCAAGCGTACGTTAGCTTTTTACTGCAGCAGCGCTTCAAGTCACACATTTTAAATTTGTGCACAAATATCAGCGTCCCGTCTTTGCACCGCGGCTGAAACAAGATGTTTGTCCATGAAGCTTTGTAATCGTCTTGTCTCCTGATCTGATTTTTCCTGAACATTACAGATCTTATTATGAATTATTCCACTAGTTAAACACTGTTTTCTAGTCAGGCGACACACAACTGCTTGTGATTTCTCTGCATCTTTTAAAGTTTTGTTACATTTTCAGCGAGGAAGTTTCTCTCCGTACTCTCAGGAAGCCATTTTCTTTCACTTTGTGGTTTGTTTTTTTGTACCTGTGTACAGTGGTGGAAAGTAACTAAATACATTTACTCAAGTACTGTACTTAAGTACAATTTTGAGTATTTCCATTTTCTGCTACTTTATACTTCTACTCTGCTACATTTATGTTTAGATACAACTTTAGTTACTTTGCAGATTCAGATTAATAAAACAAAATATAATCAACAAACGCAGTATGATGGAACAGTGATGAACACATGAATGCATCACTAATTATAATCCAATAGTATGTATGATTCTGAAATGGGCCATTCTGCATCATGAGTACTTTTACTTTTGGTACTTTAAGTATATTGTGATGTTAATACTTTTTTACTTAGATGACAAGACATTTCTCCATTTTCATTTTGAAGACCTTTTTTAAAAACATACCAAAACTTCCCTTTAACTCTTCATGACAGTTGGAGAGGAAACAGTGTATATTATACTATATATTATACGCTAAGAGAGAGAGAGTTGATAATCATGTTTACAGCGCGGAGGCCTTCAGACGAGCACGCAGACGATGCGAGTTAGAAGCAAAGAGAGAAATCACAGACAGAAACCTTCCACTTACCAGGTTTGGACAGAGCAGAGGTTTCCTGTGACGTGTATCCCACCACGCCCACCTTCTCGCTGCCAACTGTAAATATCTTATAAGGTTGATAAGAGTTGCCGAACGTCGAGGCCAGAGTTTTGTCTGGTTTGATGTTGGCGCTGAGAACGGGACACCTGATCTGCTCCATGAACGGCTTCATGAGTCCTTCCACCCCGTTGTCAAACTCGTGATTTCCAAAAGCCTGAAAAAACACAAAGGAAAGTCAAACACAGAACTGCAGGAGGACATGCAGACATGTTCTCGTCTCAGAGTCCCACAGAGACTGAGACTAGTTTCTGTAGATTTGGTGAATGATGAACACTTCTTCTACAGGTCGCCCCTCATGACAGCTTTAATGAAGTCTGTGACCCGTTCAACCAAAGTCATTTTCCCAACTCACATTGTTTTCTTTGAATTTACAAAAAGGTGTAAAACTCTACACTATGTCACTTTGTGTAGAAGACATGTTTTGGGGTTTTCCTGTCCTGTTGGGGCCCCTGTACCACTGAGGGACGTCCTAGACAAAAGTTTACAATTGTGAGAGAAACGTGACGAAGTCTTTGGTTGACGGTGTTCTCAGATCGCGCTGTGAATCACGTACACTGACGGCAGATTCATGCAGTTTTCCTGGTTTGCTTTAATCGGGCGGAGCCACAACAAGCTTGGAATAAGTTGTGTTTTCCACATTGTCTTGTGGAAACTTCTATTTTCTTCTGTATAACTTGCAGTTTTGTGTATTTCTTTATGTTTTCATATTGGTGAACGTGTCTCCTTGTTATTGAAGAGGTGAAGATGTTTCCCTCCTTTGCTTTTCTATAGTTTCAATGCGTTTGAACCGTACAGGAGTTTTTTTAATTAAAGCTGTCAGGAGGGGCGTCTCATTGTTGAGGTAAAACTGCTCAGCAGGTGACAGCAGAGGAGTCACTCTCCATCAAGACTTCACGAGTCTAAACTCCTGCTGCAAAGATTAAAGCCGACAGCTGATCCATTAAAAAGCTTCTCTCTGACTTGCTGCTTTTAAGCTAATTAAACCGACTGAGGCCTCAGTCAATAAATCACCTTCAGCCTTCCACTGAGCAACGGCCTCATTCACCTGCTCTCTGCTTTTTTAATCTTTGATGGTTTTAGTAATGTTTAACTGTAGATCCCATTGTTAAAAATCACCATGGCAACCAGGCTCCCACAGATGTTGATGGTTTAACTCTCACTGTACCGTTTGTACTGTATCCTCCGAAAAGTTATTTCTTCTTTTTTTATGAGAATTATAAAATATATAAACTAACACAAATACACATTGATCCACTGCAGGAGATATAGAGCAATACCAGGGTGACAGCTATCAATAACACACTACAGACTCCTATTAGTATAATTAAGAATACTGTAATAGTAACATCATACAGAAACAGTAGAAATGTGTACATTTAAAATAGTACTGTACTTCACTACAATTTTAACAGACTTGTTCTATACTTGAGTATTTCCATTTTCTGATACTTCATACTAGTACTTTATGCTACTTGTAGTATTAATACTACAATTCCCTGACAGCTGCACTTCCTTTGCAAATTAAGATTTTACACACAAAACACAAGATTAGTATATAAAATATGATCCAATATGATTTTAATCTTGTTTAAGCTTCTTGCACATTTATACACCAATAGTTTACACTGACGACTGTAACTGACAATTCAAATATTTGTATTTGCTGATAAATTTTCTGCACTTTTACTTATAATTTTGAATTTAGGACTTTTACTGGTACTGCAGTACTTATACAGTGCGGTATTGCTACTCTGACTTAAGAAAAGCATCTGAATACTTCCTCCACAACTGGAAATAAAACACTTTAGTTTAATAAAGTAATTATAAACTCATCATATCTATCTATTAATGCAAACATCACTTTCCATTGTGTGTGAATTCAGACAGACAGGTTTCTGTCTTCTGGTTTCATGTTGAGAGTAACGCTGTGTGTTTCTCACCATCGCATCATAACGCAGTTTGTTCATGAAATGTGCAGCCTCGGCCCCCTTGTAGTAATTGAACCACACGGTCCCCTGGAACTGGTCTCCGGCGTCCAGCAGCAGCACATTGCTCTCGAAGCTGCGGATCCGCTTGATCATCGTGGCTCTCCGGGCCACCCCTGCAAAACACTTACCGCTGTCGCCGCACTTCCCTGAGCGCATGCTGGTCTCCTCCACCCGGGCGTGTACGTCGTTGGTGTGGAGGAGAACCAGGTCCCAGGCCGCCAAAGTGGACACGGAGAAGCCCAGCAGGAGGAGGAGGAGGAGGAGGCAGAGCCGCGGCAGAGCGCTCCGCTCCGGGCGCACCGCTTCCATCTCTCGCGTAAAAACACTGGAGGAGGAAACCGGAGACGGTGCCTGTTCTTTCTTACATGACCCGGCGGATCTTTACTCTCTTCTTCTCTTTGCTCCTCACACTCCCTTCAGTGCGTCTCTATGAAATAAATGAGACACCGCTGATACATGCTGGGCGAGAGACAGAGAGAGAGAGAGAGAGAGTGCGTGAGGAGGCGCCCTCAGAAGGAGGAGGAGGAGGAGGAGGAGGAGGAGGAGAAAGGCGCATCAGGGGGGATTTGGGTCGTTATGATCTGCCTTTTCTTCTCTGATGTCTCCCCCCCACCTTTGACTTTTCCTCATGTATTAACTACACCTCTCCACTGAAATGACGCGCTGGATGGAGGCGGTGCGCGCAGTCTGTGGAGGATTTTGACGCGTTTCCTCTAAAAGTGTATTTGTTTAACATCTTTGAACAATAAGGGAATTCAGAGATCCTCACGAGACAAAATATAACAGCAGTGCAAAAAGAGACATATGAAGGATTTAAAAGCTGATTAAAACATCCTCACACACCTCAGATCTGGAAATCTGGAGGTGGAAAAGCTTCTGCTGCTCCAACTGCGCCTTTATAAGACTAGAGAAACTACAGGGTGGAGACAACAACTTCAACACCACCTGCAGAAAGAGACAGAACACAGAAACTGAGGGAAGATGTTCACCTGTGAAAGACTGCAGCCGTTTTTCTTTAATATTTTGATCACTGAGCATTAAGATTCCATCAGGAACAAACAGATTAATAATGAGGCAAAATAATTAAAAACCACTGCAGTTAATAATAGTCTCTTTATGATGCTATGTTGTTGTTCAAATAAGATTCAGTTCTGCTGCTCTAATACACCTGCATGTCTTCATGTGCTCCACCTCTGATGTTCATGCTTCTGTCTTCCTGTCAGTCAATAAAGTTGACACGTTTCAAATGCCGTTGAGAGGGAGCCTCTGCAGCTGAAAACTGTCATTGTAATTAGGTTGGATGAGGAAATCCATCACAGCCAACATAAAGTCTGCTTTTATTTTCATGAAGAACAAAAAGGCTTTGCACTCGTTTGCAGTTTAAAGGTCATGTAGCTTCAGGAGTCAGGCGTCTTTTTAGCCATGAATCCTGATGTCTCCGGTGATCCTCTGACTTTCCCTCTAGCGCCACCATGAGGTTGACAACTGAAGGATTGTCATAAAGTTTGGTTCAGATATTCAAGGTCTCCAGAGGATGAATTGTTAAAAACTTTGATCTAACTTTTCATCATCAGGTCAAACTGTTACTTTAACTAAATACCTGCAAAACTAAAGACATTCCCATCAGCTGGACTTTGTGTTTAGTACTAATTAGTAAATGTTAGCATGCTAACACACTAAACTGAGAGGGTGAACCCATGTTAGCATTTAGCTACAGACTTACAGAGCAGTTAGCGTCCATCAGAGTCTGGTTTACATCAGCCCTGCAGCAGAAATATACACACTGTACAACAGCACGCACATAATGTCCATTTATAGCCAAAGTCCAAGCAGGCCGTGTTCACTGTGTAAATACTGTTTCCACCAACAGACACATAAACCTCCTACATTTTTAAAGAATTGTGACTGAGCTGAGCAGGATGTTCTCCATGTTATTAACAGGCTGTCATACCACACCTGTTACCTGTCTGTCTGTCTGTCGCCTGTCGCTCTTCTGCATTCTCCCATTTTCTTTCCTGATAAAGGTTTTTTTCTTTAAAAAGGAGTTTTTCGGTATGTGGTTTGAGGCTCTGAGGGCGGAGAGGTTGGCTCTCTGTAAACAGTAAAACCCTCTGGGACAAACGTGTGATTTAGGCCTACATAAAACAACGGTACCGGACTGTGGTGGTGTAAGCTGCTCTGAAGCGTTAGTTTCAGACGGTCTGTCGTGGGTCCAGCTGGGTCGGGCTGTGTGTGGGGGTGTAGCGCTCTGAACGAGTCCTCTGCAGCAGTGCACAGGCCGCACTGACCTCCAGTCAGTTATCATCATGACTACACTGTGACTTTTCCTCTAGCGCCACCTGCAGGATCACATTTATGGTTTTTAGTGAAATATCTCGTCTGAACTGCTGGATCGTCATGAAATGTGGGTCAGACGTTCATGGTCCCCTCAGGATGAACTGTAGTGACTTTAATGATCCTTTAACTTTTTCTTTAGCGCCATCATCAGGTCAACATGTTAATGTGTCCAACGCTTTGTATACGAGCAAACACCTGCAGAACTAATGACTTTCCCTTCAGCCTCAGCTGCACTTTGTTTACTGCTAATTAGCTAATGTTAGCATGCTAACACGCTAAGCTGAGATGTTGAACCTGCAACATCAGCATGTTAGCATTTAGCTCACAGAGCTGCCAGCACGGCTGCAGACTCTTATTCTTGTTTCAATATTTTACCGAGTGTCTGAACAGAACCATAAAAACAGGATTCATGCTTTATTTGCTGTAAGGACAAGATGTTCATTTAAAATGTTTCCTCATTATGGAGAGAAAAAGCGTAATTAGGGAGACATACAAACACATTTGCTGTAAATAAACATTATTTTAAGGAGAGCAGAAGCACGACACACATTTCTACAATAGGAGGGAGGGTTGCAAAACATTTTGGGTGTGAAAGTGGTGTGATTCACTCCCAGAATGCTTTGTGTTAACCTCCCATACTTGTTGCATCCTGCTGTTGGTTTTAGGAAACTCTGACAAATACTGTACCTGGACTTGAAGTCAACACTGTTTGTTTTTAGCATCTGTGGATTCAAATGTTTTAAGGTGGAATTTTCCTTCAACCACTTGACTTGCTCTCTTTCATTATCTGGTGTCTGAAGAGTCTGGTGATACACAGAAAGACGTGTCAGACAGCAGAGCTGAGTGATGTCTGTTCGGGCCAAGTGACTGCAAAGGTTTAATAAGGTGAGTCTTGTTTCCTCTGTGTTTCCAGGCAGCTGCAGGGTTCCTTTCACTGATCCATCCATTCAAGTTTAAACCTGTCAGTTTCGTAATCAGTCACAGGGTTTAATTCCTTTAGAGCGCTAGAAGGCCGCTCCTTCTAACACATGCTATTTAAAATGTAAACCTGGGGATTCATGTGTGTCTGTTCATTCTTGGTTGTACTTTTTTAAATAATGCTTGGTTTCCTGAGGGAGGCTGTTTGTTTAACTGTCTGCAGACTTGAGTCCATAATAATGTTTGTAACTGCTGAACCTTGAGGATGATTTTCACTCTGACACATTAAAACTTCTTGTTCCTCAGTCGATTACATCTGATGGGACTGTTTCATTGTATAAAGTCAACACTTTCATCAGGTTACAGTGTGCTAAAAGTATTTTCACTCCTTTGAGACACTTTGAGCAACAGTGCAGATAAGAGTTTTATTATCAGTAGTCAAAGAAATGTTACAAAACTAAATCTTTGGCCGCAGCTTCAGTTCGTCTCAAAGCAGGAAACTGGGGCTGCCTTTTCTTTTCATTATCGATTAATCTGCCAACTATTTTCTAAATGAATCCATTAATCATTTGGTCAAGAAAATGTCCATAAAGAATTTGGCAGAGCCCAAGGTGACGTCTTCAAAACGCAAAGATTATGTTTTTGTCAATAAACTAATCGATTGTGATCGTTTCAGCTCTGCAGGAAACCTTTAAACTTTTCATGTCAAATATCAAACAAGCACAAAGCAGTTTTATAATCCCATAAAATATCTGCTACAGGGGTCGTGCAGCTTTTTAAGAGTAAAATTCAAGCACTTTTAAAGGTACCTAAATCAAAAGACTTCCAGACTCTCGAAGCCTTTAATTGTTGTTACTAGAAATTCCAGGAGACAACGAACAAATATGACGACGGGATCGTTTCATTTCAAATATTGAAGCATTTTTGGTTTTCATGAGTGATTGTGTCGATCATGAAACACCAGATTATGTTTTCAAGGAGTGCATTCAAATTCAAGCAGATTCCTAATCTTGAAAACATAACTGTTAAAGGGAAACTCCGGTATTTTTAAACCATGGCCCTGTTTATTTATTAAATGACTAATAGGTACCAAAAGTTTTGGAATTGGTCCAGTAGATCTCCTCAGACGTCATTTTCCTCTTTAATTGTTGTTCCCACAGAACATGTTATCTATCTTTATCTCTCGTCCACTTTTCTGGATAAATGTGTAGTTTTTAATGTGTACATGAACAGCATGTAGTTCAAGTGTGTTCTCTGTATTATATGTGTGTGTGTGTGATGAATACAGATGGCGGCTTTGATCTCGACCCTCCCGGGTGCGGAGCGGGCTCGCCGCATCCCGACTGACGCAACAAACGCTGGAGACGGATTAGTTCCCCCTCCTTTTAAGACCCTGACAAAAAGGATGAAAAGCCCGCTGATAATACGCATCAGTGTCTCCGTGGCAACGATCACCACATTGGTCAAGTAGCATGAAGCCAGAGTGGATCTGTCTTTCGCTGGTGGATACAGGATGTGAAGTAGTTCTGTACGCAGCACGTGTGTTTGTGAGAGAAACGGCCAAACACTTTGGGAAATGGAGTTATTGGTTGTCTCACCTGGTCAGGTAAGAAAGGACTGACAGCAGCTTCCTCCCAGTGCGTCCGGTACAAACCTTTTATTCCAAAGAAGAAAATGTGATGAAAAAGAACGTATCAGCAAACATATCTTCCAATTCTACTATATTACCACTGCGTACTAGATTATATTAATGTTGTACTGCTTTATTACATCATGTACTGCATCATATTTCTATATTAATACAAACACTAATAATAATATTAATACATTCTGGTGTTTGCTGTTATAGTTGATGTATCATGTCCCTCTGCGTGACAGTACTGCACTATTAGTTTAATTGCTCTTGTATAGTTTCTATTTCTATTCTTACTTTATATACTTCTATTTTTTTTTTTTTTTTTACTTTTTATCTTCAGTCTTTGTGCTGCTGCAACACCTGAATTTCCCCTCTGAGGATCAATAAAGGTTTATTTTATCTTAATTGACAAAACAATCTCACCTTGAGGTCCATCTGGTTGCTGCTGTGAAGCTTTCGATCACATCTCATGATCTTCATCAGCAGATGCAGTTTGCCTGGTTGTTGTAGAGTCGAAGATGTTTAAATAAAATTTTGGCAACTTGATGAACATGAGCAGCAACAGATCGTCACAAATGAAAAGCTCATCAATGACTTCCAGTTTGAGATGCGACACCAACACAACATGGCCCTTTAGTGGCAAAGTTGAAAGCTCCCACAGACCTCCACACCTTATTAAAATATTGTTAATATTATTATGAATAATGACTGGATGCCTTCTCAGAACGGCAAACTCATTTGGTATTTTCAGAAGAAATTTGAGACATATCTTTCTAATTTGGAATAAACTTATTATTATCAACACATTAAATTATCGTCACTGTTATAAAATCAGTTTCATCTGAACGTAACTGGCAGGAGACAGAGCAGCGAGTACAAAGACACCTGCAGGTCCGGGACGTTTTGAACCGAGTTAATGCAAAGATTCAGGAAACTGCTGGCTGAACATTGTGAGAATTAAATAAAAAGATTTAGATGAAGCATGTATTGCACATATGTATAATTAATTTATAAACTAATTATGATTGTGTGGTTTCCTGCAGCGTTACTAACAAATCAATGATTCATAAAACTGAAAAATAAACAAACCCAGCTGTTATCAACATGTGGAAAACTGAATAAAAACTGAAATAAAATGGTTTTAATGTGGCCTTTAAATTTAATGTGTTGATTTAATGTTAGCAACACTCTGATCACACATACTGCATGACGTGGAATTACTGTAGTTTGTATAAGAAAACTGTTATTTTATAAGAATATAATAAAACATGGTTGAGTTTCCAAAGTGAGGACAGAGTTTAAAAACTGACACCAAACAGAAACCAAACTCTTATCCAGCAGCCCTCCTCCTCCTCATCTTCCACCTCTAATCTTCCAGCACGCCTCCTTACCTACCACAGTGCCTGCAAACCCGACAATCAGCTTCAGGGGAGATTTAGCAGCATTTCCCTCCCTGTGTCCTCTTATTAAAATATGAATCATGGAGGTTGTTCTGCAGAGCGTCTTGTCTCAGTAGAGGGCAGCAGACGCAAAGAAATGAACTGACAACATGAGGAGAGCAGGACTCACAAAAAACAAGCCTGGGTCAAGAGAAAGTTAAACTCTCTCTGTGTGTGTATATATGTGTATATATGTGTATATATATATATATATATATATATATATATATATATGTGTATATATGTGTATATATATATATATATATATATATATATATATATATATATATATATACTGATCTTAAAAGGTAGTGGAGTACAAAGTTAAATATTGTAAATGCAGTAAAAACAGCCCTGTTTTCAGCTTTGTGGCGATGCTTTTTCCAGCTGATCCAAGGAGGGTTTGAAGAGTTCATTTAGCTGAAGTAGGAGGATTTTCTCAACACGTACAGAAACACTTCATCATTCAGTTTATCACAAACATTCAAAATCAACACGTGGAGATACATGGTTGTCACCGGACAGGAAGTAACTAGTAACTAAAGCTGTCAGATGAATGTAGTGGAGATGAGATGTGGTGGAGTAGAAGTAGAAAGCTGCATTAAATGGAAACACTCAAGTAAAGCACAAGTACAGTACTTGAGTAAATGTACTTAGTTACATTCCCCCACTGCCATCCAGTATAGGTTGAGATATTTCACAGGATAAATGAAAGTTTTGAGCTGCTAGTGTTGCTAGAGGAAAAGTCAGGGGATCATCACAGTCAGTAGGGTTCAACCTCTGGGGACAAACTTTCATGACAATCCATCCAATAGTTGTTGAGATATATTTAAACATTTGAAATATTCCAGGGGTGGAGCCACGCCACTTTTTGCATGATTTGATTTTGAAGTCTGAAAAGCAGTTTTATATACGATTCTTATGGCTCTCTCTCTGCAGTCAGTGCTGTGTGGCACATGGGAGAGGTTTGCCTTCAAGGCTTTCAGGAAATCAGGTGACGTAGTATAAAGAGCGACAAAGTCCGTGTAGCGAGGAGGTCGGGGTGGATGAATGGGTCAAACACCGAACTGTTCGTATCCCGTGTGACACTTATTATTTGAACCCAAACCATTAACGTTTCGTAACCTAACTAAGTAGTTTTGGTGCCTTACCTACCTAACCAAACTGTGACCACTTCACAACGTTAACCTCATGTTAGAAAGGCTTTCTGGCAAAAGATCATGTCAAGTCAACGATGAACCATAGTACGTACTTTTGGTGCCTAAACCGAACCAACCTGTGACCGTTTCACAACGTCAACCACATGTTAGAAAGAAGGTAAACTTCTCCCACGTGCGGTGTGATGAAGCCTGATTTAAGAAATCCTTAATGTTTTACAGTGTTGCAGTTGACTTTGACATAACTCATATGTGGTTGTCATAAACACTCTCTTGTCCGTTAACTAATCGAATGATACCCTGAACCCAACAGAATCAATCAAATATACTGGCTGCTCTTACTGAAGCCGCTGTGGTCGGACTCGGTACAGGTATCAATCATCTGAACAGGTCCACACCTGCCTCAGCAGACACAACCATTCATCAGTCTCGGGGAAGGTGTCGCTGCATTTCTCTGTTGGCTTCCATGTTTTTCTGTGAAACATATGAATCCCTGTCACAGGAGAGGGCAGCAGAGTGAAAGAAATGAGTCCACAGAGGAGTCACCGCTCACCGCTCTGTGTCAGCATCCGTCAGGCCACACAACAACACGTCAGGGCAGAATAATACCAAGCCAGATTTCCTCTACATGCTACATTTCTGTATGTGTTTGATATGACAGATGAACAGGCCAAGCAGGCGTGTTATCATGAGGAATGTTTGGTTTGTTTGACAGGCGCTGTGGGGGGAATAAAAGAAATGGAGGTTGTGACGAGCAGCAGAGTGACGCAGCCTTTTCTCAGCCTCTCTTATTCCAGCTGAGGGATAACAACAGCTCTCCGGAGAGCGGCCGAGTGTATCTGGAGAATGAGAATGTAGCAGGCGGTACAGTGTGCAATAAACGTCCTCTGGCATGCATTCATCCTGTCCAACCTGCATTAATACTCTACACAGTGACAGAGCTCCCTGATGGATTCATCCTTTATCTCCTCTCTGCGAAGGTGACGGAGCGTCTGGTGTCGTCTTTGTGAACTTGTTTCACCTTTTTGTTTGTATCGACTGACCACAAACAGACAGGTGACAAATCAGAGGACACATCTGAATAAATTAGTTGAGGAACAACAAGTGCAGACGCTTCCACACAGAACTGAGTGGTTTGATGTAAACTAGTGCAGTGCAATTGCTTGGCTCCCGATAGTGCTACTTGCAGCATTCATCTGATCGACTTCACACTCGTCGCTGCACTCCCTTAGGTCCTCAGCAATACGCCCACCAAGTGTGAAGTCGATCGGATGAAGGGTTGTCTAAGAACAGACAGACATACTGACAGACAGGACTCCTTCCTTTATAGTTAGATGTTGTGAATCTTATGCTGTGGCCTTCACAAGCCGTGTTTCATTCAACTGTCAAGCGTATTTTAAGCAAATGTTTGACATGTCGCAAAAAAAGAAATGTGAACTAGGCATCATCTGGTTTGGAGCGAATAAACTCGGCTCGTTGCAAAGCGTAGTTTGGTCAGAAGTTGGCATAGTATAGTCTAAAGCGTAGCCTATTTGCACCTGGGGAGGAATACCCTGTCGTCAAAAACCATCCGCAGCCGACAACAGTTGTGGCCCGCACTAAACCCCTGCAGGTGAAAATAGACAACCACGGCTGTCAATAACCACCCTCTGTTGACGCTGTATTTGGGAGAAGTTAGCCCTGAGAAGTGCCTAAACCTAACCAAACTGTGGCTTTCCACAAGTTAGAAAGCCTAACCAAGTAGTTTTGCTGCCTAAACCTAACCTAACCAAACTATAACCGTTTCCACGTTAGAAAGCCTTAGGTTTAGGAAATAGACAACCGCAGCTGACGCTCAACACCCGTGGCTGTTGATAACCACGACGCTCATGCCAATTCACTGCTAGAAGAGGAGGCGAGCGTCCCTCATGCTCACGATGGTCATTAAGGCTTTAAAGACAAAATATGTTTTAAAATCCATCAGTGATGCAGCCTGAGAGAGAACAGAAACACTCTTTTTCCTCACTATCATAACATTTTAACGCCTCTCTCTTGTCCTGCTGAATGTCGGCTCAGACCACCTCCTGGAACCTCACGATGGTTAAAATGGCATCCGGAACGATGAGTTAAATCACGAAGAGCACAGTGGATATTTTATTCCCCACCTCTACATGTGATGTTAATCCCATCTGAATGGGGCGATTAATTCATTTAGACAATAAATCAAATTAATTATTAATACACTGATCGTTTCAGGGCTACGTAAGCTCCACCGGAGCTGTTCTGAAGGTCACCGCCTTGCTAAAGAGCACTCTGTCAGCAGCTGGTGATGAATATGAGGGCTGACTTTGTGATTTTAATCCTTCCTCTTTGAACCGTCCCATGACAAGCCTGCGAGTCTGAGCTTCAGGCTAACATCTTCACTAATCAATGAAAACTCCTCTTCAGCGCGTCGACCGTCTAACGATCCGGATGATAATGAGACGATCAGTCGGCGAGCGGAGCGTGCTGACACAGCCGCTTACACTGAACCCTGCTGATAACGGCCCGGCGTCCGCTCCATTTATGTCTGTACGACTCGTCTAATCTCCGAGGAGGACGCTCCGAAAGGTCAGAGGGCACGGTAGCCCACACAGCAGCGTTCCCAGGAGCTTTGTTGCACGAGGGCTTTAAAGCCGCCCTGTGGAGTTTTCTTCTAAACAAAGTTTCTGTTTACACTTAGTGTTTCTTACTAAAACACAGTGTGTGAATCCTTGAGGTCTAACAAACATGTTGAATACATTTCCTTCCACATAAAACACTTTTTTCCTTAAAAGTTTCAAACCTGCAACGTATACATCCATGTTTACTTGCTAGCAGTCATATAGCAGCAGCTATTACAACCTGCACCAACTCGTTACTACGTGCGTTTTCAGCCACCTGTTTTTGGGTGAATTTTCAGTTTGCGAATAAAAACAGCTGGATGATGATACGTGAAGCCTGTGAGTTAAAGTGAAGGGCTGAAAACAGCAGCTGTGTGTGGAGCGATGAGGAGGCTGTAACCTTCCTCACAGGAACACATGTAACTAACAGAAAGCTCGTATCTCCTTCATGTTCTCCACATGGTTTTCCATCGTTTGAGCTTCGACCAGAGCTCTTTGAATGACTTCATCTTGCGCTCAACTTCTAAAATTCGCCCTGCAGTTTTCACAACGATTTTCTATAAATTTGTTTAAAATTTGTGCTACATGTGGATGGAAACCTGGCAACACAGGAGAGTTCAAAGCTTCAACTGTGCTCTCAGCTCGAGTCTGTCACATCAGAACAGAGGGACTGGACCTGGACTGTGACAACCTGTAGATCAGTGGAATAGTGTGAAACAACGGACACTAGTAGTGTGGGAGACTGTCCCAGAGAAAAGCCTACATTACAAACATTAACCAAACCAACCAGTTAGACATCACCCTCAAAGTCTTTCCTCTCGTGAACCTGAAAAAGAGCCGCCTCACCGCCGCCCACTTATTGTGATTTGCGTCATTGATCCGGCCATCAGTGCACGTCAGCTGCCAGCGATGAGCCTCCCACAGTGAACATGCAGTGGAGGAGGTCTGATGATGAGGCGCGATCTGTCTGAAGGGCAGCGTGGCCTGTCAGAGCCGCCGAGTGTCAAAACCTCAGCTTCAATTAAATCTGTCATCCCATCCACATCTGAAATGCTCCGACACGGACGACGAAGAGGCTGTCGCAGAGCAGAGAGGGGAAATGAAACCGAACAGACTCGAAGGAAACACCAGGAGGAGGTTTCACTCCACAACAAGATGTCACAAATGATGGAGTGCGCGTGGTTCTCCTCTCAAAGTTGATGTAATTTTCAGCCACAGGTGTACCGCTTCCAAATCACTACATTACAAAAGAGACGCAGAAAGCAGTGTTCCTGCAGGAAACATCTCATTTTACAGATCGGAGAAGAAGAGGAAGAGGAGGAAGAGGAGGAAGACATTCTCAGAAAACGATTGTGCAAATAATGTAGTCTTTTGATGCATAAATCAGAAGGATTTAATGGGAGCGCTGAGGGGACACAAAGTACAACAGCAAAAATAGTAAGAAAACAGACGGAGATCAAACGGACGACAGAGCAAACTTCATCATGTTTGTTCTCTTTCTTCTCGGCTCGTTTTTCATTTTGTACTTTCTGTCACTTCAGCAGACTTTATTAAAGCCTTTAAAAGCCTTTATGTTTTCATTCCTCACTTTCCACACAGCGAGTGCTGCTGCACTCATGTCGACTGCAGAACAAAAGTCATCATGGAAACACATTCAAGTTATTATCACTCCCGTCTCCACGACAGCTACACTTCTGAGGATGAAATCAGCGTTTTGTAAATGAAGTCAGGTCCGTTAGGAATGAATTGTTTTTCTAATTTGGGACCGGTTCTGTTTAGGTCTGATATCAGGGTTTCTGCAGAGTTCACCGAGTTAAATGTCTTTTTATGACCTTTCTAACACCAGGGAGAATGAAATGTAACGCCCGAGACATCATTATACCGGCCAAAGTATTAAAGCATGATGGAAGACCAGTGGGGACGATACAGCTGAGACTTATTTATTATGCTTCCCAGCAGTATAACAATAGTACTAATGGTGTAATTAATTAAACTAACATGACTTGGACCCAGATAAACAGCAGAAAATGGATGGATGGATGGATTAACCAGTGGAAAATGAGGAAGCTGAATTCAATGCTTTTTAAGACTTTCCAAGACCAGCTGAAACCTGAGAAATGATCAATCAGTCGGTTAGTTGGTCGACAGAAAATTCAAGAAACTGTTCGCTTTCGGAGAAGATGGATATCAATCTCATGGATGTGTGTTTAGTATGTATCTGGAGTCAGGACGGGGTTAGCTTAGCTTAGCATAAAGACTGGAAGCAGGGGGAAACAGCTAGCCTGGTTCAGTCCAGGCTTATGTGGGGGATAATGTACAGCGCGTGGCTCCGCTTCACGTCAGGGTCCTGCATCATCCTGTCGGGGTTTATTTCCACAATAATGACCTGCTCGCTGTACGTTATCCCGCTTATAGCACAGCTACTTACTAAAGAAACCAATACCACCATAATTTGACACAAAATATTGATTTAAAAATGATTTTATTGCTTGTGCTAAAAAATAGTCTGTTAGATTCTACGGTTAGAACTGCATCCACAGCAACATAAACTCTGTAGCCTTCTTTAGATTAGCCCTTAGCTGATTAACCAGTCTTTAAACACAGCCACAGCCCATACCATGTCCTGTTTAGTGTTTACTTCATATCTGTCTTCTTCATTCTGTCTCTGTTGTCCAGCTCTTCATGTCTTTTAACCTCTCTTGCTTTTCTTTTCTGGATACAGTTTCGTGCTCTCCAGATATATTAAAATTAACATTAAATATTAAAATCCTCCAAGGTGTTTTCTGAGGGAGTAAGGGAAAACGTTTTTTTGCCACAGACAATGAGCCAACGTTGTTAAATTTACCGGACTTCTTTCTGCGGATTGATATGACAGGACGTTGATTCTCCAGAGTCCATGATCAAAAGTGCCTCCATAGCAACGGTGAAGGCGTAGAATGCCGTAATTGACCAATCAGTTATCAATCATGTGCAAGATTTTTTTGGTTCTTTCAAAGACCTCAGTCATGACATGTTTGTTTAGCGTGTTGCTGGAATGGAAAGCTGTTTTGGGGGAGAAATTCGGAGTCAATACAGACATCAAGAAAATGTCTTGGATGAACATTTTGACGAGGAGGAGGAGGAGTAGGAGAGAACATTATTCGCCACCCGTATTTTTTCCCAGATGGTGTGAAAAGTTTGACCCAGTGATTTGCTGCTCACACGCCCAGTTTTCTGGCCTCGAGGCCGGGCGCCACGCGACAGCAGGAGGATAAGAAACGACTTCTCTCCATGAAAAGCAGCTACAGTGGAGGGACTGTAGAGATGACAGAATGATGCCGCAGATGAAAAAGTAAAAGTTGTCTTGACGGAGGTAAAGACTTTCCCTGAACAAATCGTCCACGTTCAACAGCAGATCGTTTTTGGATCTTTTCATGCAAACGCGTTACAATAGTTTGTTGTGAAGATTTGATCTTCATTCAGTCAAGACAACAAAAGCCAGATGGCTAACTCTGTGAAGTGCTGTTGAGATGACTCGATACGAACAGCAGCCTTCTGCTTGTGAAAGGAAATATCTCCCAGCATTTTCAGAGACCCAGGGGTACTTCAACCATGACATGATTAATAACCCTGCACTTAAAATAGGCTTCAGAAATAATTATAGGAGATGGATGGGGGAAGTGCAGTTTCTGAATCAGAATCACTTTAATTACGGAGTACAAAGAACGTGGAAGGGTTTGTGTTGTGGGATAAGTGCAGGGACAAAGCAACAATAAAGGCAGAGTGCTGCTGGGAGTCTGGATCTGACGCTGCGAGGACTCGCTGGGGAGCAGGAGATCAGCGAGAACACTAAAGGTACACAGAGATCGCAGAAAGTCCACTTCCACCATTTCAAGTCATCCCTGTTAGAGAGCAGCTCCTCACAGACATTACTGTAGGGCCAGTTTGATCAGGAAATAGATTTTTCGGATCCTTTTTCGAGTCAAACCTCGACTCGCGGAGAACTGAGAGGAGCTGAAAGACTTGTTCAAGCTTGCACTGGAAATTATAAATGTGAATTGATCTAATGTGTCTCTTTTATGATTAAAGTAGAAATCCTGCAGTAAAAAGGTTTTGTAAGAAATTAAACTCACAATATGAGACAATAATGTTTTTGTACTGCTGAGACAATAATCAGGTCAATTATTGATTACATATTTACATAAAATGAAAATAACAAGATCCTGAGAAGAAAACAGGAACCTGAAAAAAATACTGAATGTGAAATTAAAGTAATATTTAAAGTGATAGATAAAAACAACAAGTTCAAATATACTTTAAACTAGAAATATCTTTCATAACTGGCATCTTAATGAAAAACAAGACGTACAGAAAATTATATATTTAAGAAATATACTAATGTAGACAAATTAAACTATTAAAATATTAAGAAAATATTAAATAATATATCAGAAATAGCAGGGCTCCCTCTTGAGATTAATAAACATGCAAAATTGAGCTAATCTGCTTCAGCAGGTGAATCCCTGCACACCTCAAACCAGTGAGAAGAAGAGAAGTGAAGCAGCACAGACAGAAACCAAAAACTAAACTGTCACTTTGGCAGAAAGCGTTGTGAAACGTTGTAAAACTCAGAGTAACAAGCTGGCTGAGAAAATGTGTTTTTAGGGCCTTTAAGAAGCAGGTCAGGACTTTCTCCTCTATAGAGAGGTCAACGAAACAGAAAGTGGGAATATCATGACAAGCATCAAGACTCTTTTATACTCCCTGATGTGTCATTTTAGTTGTGTCACTGATTATAGAAATTAAACTTCAGCTCTCTTCCTATGGGACCAGTGTTTCCTGTGATTTATTCTAACTACAGAGGTACTCTGAAATAAATCTGCCATGTCTGTAATTTGTAAACTAAACGACCTCCCAAACTCTGAGCTGATCTGACTGTATCGCTCCCATGTGAATCAGCATCTCCATCATTCTGTGATATTGTTGTATTTTTTTATCTCCCGACTGCCAAGGCTGATTTTTATTATCCTTTCTGGGTTTGAGAGTTACAGGAGCTGCAGCTGAGAGTATTGATGAAAGCTTGTATTGCATTCTGAGTACACATTAAATGGCATTTTGGGCGCAGTACCTTATCTAGCTATTGATTGGCTGATGTTGGGAAGTACAGCAGCTCTCTACGTGCAGCTGCATCTGGAGGTAACTGTAATGTTTGAACAGTAGCTTGTAATGGAACACACACTTTGGTTATCTTGTGTTTGGGTGCCTCCTCTGCACAGAGCTGGGTGGTAAAATCTAGATCACATGAGCTCAGCAGGTGATGTCAGCGTGAAGAGGTCATGTGACTGCATCCTGCCATATTACATTTACATTGACATCAGATAAATACAGGAGAGAAATAAAAAGCAGCATTATTATCCTCTACATCTATCTGGAGACTGATGCTGCTGAGCTCAGAGCGTAACACATATCTCCTAACAGACAATGTGTTTATCCGGTTGCCTGGCAACATCTCAGCGGGGGAGGCAGTAAAAACACAGCCCTGAGATTAAATTACTTTTTTTCTTATTTAAAAAAATCTCACTTCAGTTCAATGTCAGAGCGCTCTGAACGCGCACCAGTGCAGGTGGAAGGATTAACCTGTGTTCATGTGAACAGATACAGAGCTGATGCTTGTGTGTGTTTGAGGGTCAGTAACATGAAACTTATTCATCATAATTAGAAAAACATCCTCTGAATGTGTTGTTTTAATAATAAGGAAGAAGACAGAAACCCTGCACAGTGCTGGTCACTAACACACACTAACTTTCTATAGTAAGGACTTTTCAGTCGGGGGTTGTCGTGGAAAACTGCCTGTACTCTTAAGGCCTTTACACAGCGGGGACGTAACGAATAAATGACATGAAAATGCGAAATACTCGGCTGCGAATATTTACTCTACTCCATCCAAAAGTAAACTAATCTCCTCACTGTCCTGCACCCGGCGGTGCTGCTCCACACGTCGTCCTTGAGTTCATAATCTTCATAATTTTTGTGTTCTTTGTCATATAATACAGGCTGATGAGAAACACAAACAGTCAACAGGTCCGGAGTTGTGACGTGACGTCCGTTCCGCACAGCGTGATTGGTTGATGCCTTTACTCGACGCGCAAATGCTCAGAAAAATCGTTTCGAAAAAAAATGATGTCGCTTTTTCGCCGCGTAATATTCACTTTCTGTGTGAAAGTACTCGTGACAAAAACAACAGGTTGAAAAAAATATATTGACGTGTGAATTAATGCCCGTGTGTGTTTCCTGTGTGTAAAGGCCTTCAAACACAGGAAACACTTACAGGTCGTACAACAGGAGACAGACAGTCAGAAGTCATCAGATACAAGAACAGCTTTTATAGCATTCTGGAAACAAAGAAACTCTTTTCCATTGGTCAGTGTTATAGGAACTTTCAAAAACATATCAGGACCCTTGAAGTACATCTGGAGAGCAGAAAAACATCTCCATACAGGGACCTATACTCCACCATATGGCTGACCGTCTATACAAGAGTCACGTTGCTCAGCGCACACACACACACACACGTTAGACTGGAGACAAGAATTCAACTAAAAATACTAACTACTTAAATGTAAATACATAAGCATCTAATTACTAAATATTAATAAGTATACAAGCAAATGACGATTAACATATGAATAAATGGTAAACTTTAAGCTTACAACTAAGTTTACTTTCACAGGGCGCACATTACGACTGTGCAGCCGATAATTAACAGGATTTGGGTAAGACGACTGATTGGACCAAGTAAATAATTAACCTGTAAAGCGCAATTCAAAGCATGCGTGAATAAGAGCTGGCAGCTGGAGTCGGGCACGTGTTGCGTTGATTTCTTTCACAAAACAGGGCAGAGACTGAATGACAGTTAAGGCGGCTTTAGCGATCACTGTCCGATCGATTAGCGCTGAAACGCAACGTCAATAGCATGTTATGTTCTCCCCACCCGTTTGTTCTTTTGGAGGCTGCAAGCGAAAGCGTCCTTCATCCGACTCTTTTTCCAAATACTGTCTTCAGCTGTTCAGCCTGACTTCACAGCTTACTGCTTAGCAAACATCTGAAGCTGATTAATTTTGTTTCACTGAAGAAGAGTAGGCTGTAATGTTTCAGTAATCAATCAGCCGGTTGTTGGGCTGACGGAGGCCAGTTGGAAAATCTTAACATCTCGCACAGCCCTAGTTTCTGGAGTGTGTGTGTGATTATTTGAGGTGGGAGCTGTGCGTTTCCTCCCTGTGTGAAACTTCTGATCCATCTATTCTCCGCTGAGATCTCGTCAACTCTAAAGAGGCCTTCAGGACTCAAACACCCAGTCGCACGGAGACGAGGCTGAACCGCCTCACATAGATGAAGCTTCAGGAAAGACTCCGTCTTAAAACTGAGCAGGGTATTAATTCATTTTACTACATATTTAAAACAACAACAAACACAATCTATAAGTATTCTGAAAAACTTTTCTCGACATCCAGAGGAATAAAAAAATAAAAACCAGAAGAAGCTACGCAGAAGGCTAATTAGCTCCCTGGTTACCCCTCGCTAGCTCATAGGCATATTGTACGGTGTGCTGTAAGGCTCACAGAGCTGTGCAGCTGCCCGACTGCTGGGTTCGAGGTGTAATTAGGAGCCAAACACAAAGAGACACCCGTGGAGTCCTCGACTGTCACACACAAACACACACACAATATGTGCAGTTACAGCGAGCAGGAAGCGAAATGTAGAATTTAATTAAAACTAAAGTTTGCTTCACTGTTTACAAACCAAACCTCCTCACAGAAACAGAGTTTGTGCGTGGATCTGCTTCTTTCTGCTTTTTCATGTTTGCGTCATTCGTTTGGTGCTTTATGAACGTCATGGTCAGCCTGATGTTTAACACATGAAGCTTGCATCACAATAAACTCTCACAAGTGTAATAAGGAGAATTTTTTGAATACATTATATTTTGTTTCTCCTGCTAGCTCACTTTTGATTTGTTTGTTTGGACTGTGGAGTTATTTGGTGCACTGTCTCCATAGACGGTGTTAGAAGACTTCAAGACGGACATGAAGCTGTCCCGGTTGAATCATCAGTACAAAAGATCAACAACTGCGTTAGAAAATATCTGGTTCTTTGATAAAACAAATCAAAAGGTACAAATCTGTAGGACACAAAAAATGTAAAGTTAAAGGCACCCTGAGGACCTTTTTGTAGCTCTATTCAACAGCGTTTTCACATTTTGTTTGCTCTTGTGCACCCGAGTGGCGCAAAACACAATCCTGCCAATGGTTCCCTTTCTTCCGCTGGTCTGCAGGTGGCGGTGAGGCGCCAAAGAAACGCAACAAAGCTCCAGCAAAGGCAGTGAAGAAGAAGAAGACTGCATGCTAGCAAACACGGTGTAGGTTTCAAACCTTTGTGAAAAAACAACTTTGCAAATATTTATGAGGAATGAAATGCATTCAACACGCAAGTCAGAGCCTAAAGACACACTGTGTTTTGGTGAGAAAACAGAAAACTCCACAGGGTAGCTTTAATACAGCTAAGGTGCATTTCAGCAAGAAACCGCTTCAAGATTGCACCCAGTTTTGGATGAATTGTGCAACAATGGCGTGAAATTTTGTTCCCAACTCCAACGACAAAGCTTCTGAAATCAACTCTGATTTGATCTGTTCTGCACAGCAACAGCAGCTCAAGCTCATGGGGATTGTAGTATTTAGAGTTACCTGCCATAGAAAACTGACATAATATACAACATACAGTATGGTTCAATTATCAGGACAGTTTCTGTGTTGAAGAACATCGAGAAGATCATTAAAAAAAAACAGAGACTGGATGACTCCAAACAGACGTACAGTCGTAATAAATGTCACTCATACATATTGATGTTACATTAACATGCAGCGCGACACACACACACGCAGTATTACGCATACAGATACTCACACACAGTTACATGTAGAGCTGAAAGCTGATTCATCTCTGAAGTTGATCGACGACAACTTTGATGATCAATAATAATCAACATTTTCTGGTTCCAGCTTTGCAAATGTGACAATTTGCTGCTTTTCTGTTTTATTTGATTGTAAATTAAATATCTTTGGGTTTTAAACTAGTGTTCAAACTGAAGAAACAGTTTGAAAAGGTCACTTTGGGCTCTGGGAAATTTAGATTCACATTGTTATGCCAAAATCAGATAATTGATTTATCAAGAAAATAATCAGCAGATCTCTTGATACTGAAAGTTGCAGCTCTTATGTAGTTGGAACCACATTGACATGATATATATGTACATATAAACTCAGAATCATTGTGTGAGAAAAAACTTTATTCATCACAAGGCGATGGAAATTTGCCTCAGAAGCAAGTTAAAAATTGACAAGTTAAAAAACAATCGTTATTTAGAGCTAGAGCCCGACTAATACTGAGACCAACGCTGATATTTAACAGTTTAAAAATCCAGTAACAATATGTCAGCGGATATCAAAATTTCTGCATAAAATATCACTTAAATGTAGTTATTACAGACAGGTGCCAATGATCTGTACTTAGCGGGACAGTGTAAAAATAAGCTGTTTCTAAATGACCTCATACACCATCTTCCACATTTCTGTACTGATGTTTCATGTTATTTATCAGTATATCTATAATAAGCTAATATTAGCCACCACACATACTATTCAGGCTCCAGTTGCAGCCTTAGTTTTGTCTGATGAGCTGTCAAATGATTCAAACTTTTCAAATTACAGTGACATTAAAAATGGAGAAAAAAACCAACAAATCTTTGCGTTTGAGAAGTTGTTAGCAGCTGGTGGATTTACGTACATATTTGATGATTTTGCACCTCATAATTAAAGTCCAGACTTTCATGCAGGAGACTGGACTTTGTTTTTACAGACACAGACCTGTGATGTTTGCCTTTATATTAACCTTAACTAAGATCTTTCTCTGACCTTAACCACGCTGTAGCTGCCCGGTACAGATATTGTAGAAAGTGAGATTTCTTTAAAACGCTGGCATTGAACATAAACAAACATCATCATTGAACGTATCGTTGCACGGCTGCTGAAATGCTACAGAATCCCTCCTGTACAGAATAAAATACTTCAGCTAGTATAAATACTAAATATTGTGCTTTCTACTTCAACATACCCGCTGCAAATCCATAAATCCTTTAAATGGACTTCATAAGTGAGAATATAAATAGAGTATGAGAGTGAAAGAGTGATTGTGAGGATAAAACCAGTCGACTGTGTGGCCCCCACAGGACGGCTCAGGACTCCCACCAACTAGCAGGTCAGAGGTGGAGATGAAGTTTAAGGTGTTCCTTCCATCCCACTGTACCTCTCAGCCACTGAAAAACCACATCCTAATGATTTCCTCCACTTTTCAAAGCCCAACGTGAGCTTCAAAAGTCTTCTCTCTCTTTCCTCTCACAGCTGCGCTCCTCTCTGCTGCAGGCCAGGGGCTGACCTGCGGAGGAGGCCAGAGCTTTAGCCCCAGATTTCAGAGTTCAGACGCTCATCAGAAGAGCCGGCGCTGCCCTGCCGACCGGCTGCAGACGCTGCCTCCTCGGCTGGGACGCCGCCGGAATACTAAGAGGCTTCTCCACCGAGTCGAGAGGCTGAAAGTGGCTTTTACACACGGTGGAAATCTTCACACTGAATCAAACAGAAAACTTGATCCCTGATCATATGAAGTGAATAAATTCTTAGCATTTACAGGTGGAGCAGCGTGTACGCAGACACGAGGACCTTATATTACGTTTAAAATACTTATCTGAAAGTAAAATGAGAGCAAAAGACCTTTCTGTTCCAGATATTTTAACTTTAACTAATTTTAACTTTAACTCAAAGCCGGGAAAGCACAGGTGTACCTAACAACATTAATGCTGTCTCTTCCATTTAAAGGTGGGGTAGGCAGTATTGTTATGGAGTCATTGGCCAACAAATCCATATTAACCGTAATTCAAGTGGTCTGAGAGCAGACCTCTACTTCAGCCCCCCCTCTTGCCTCCGTTTTCAGGCGTCAGGCACCTTTATACCTATTAGACATCAGGCACAACAATTAAGAGCAAAGTACAAACGGCAGTAAAACACAGTTTGGTGCTCATTTCCAATACTCCTCACTCACCACCCCTGAGACTAACTTCCTGTCTGCTTTACTGGGCGCTGACAGCAGTGGCGGTCCACCAGGAGAAGCCGATGGTGACTCGCCGCAGACGTGACAGTCCTATACTCATTAGGATCAACACCGAAGCCACGCTCTGATTGACTGCAATTTCCTGACTGTACGCGCCGCGGGTCTTCTCTCCGCAGCAGCTCACTGGGTATTTGTGTCAATCAGCCCCTGCCGATGACAGGCTGTCCAGACTAGTAGGCCGTGAGGGGCTCAATAAGAGTCCACGGCGCACGATGGGGTCCAGATGGATGCACTACAGGTAAACAAGACGCTGCCAATAATGTCCATGAAATAAGAGGATGACTACTGACATTACAGGGCTGCTGCACTCTTAAAAAAAGATGTGTTGACTCTGAACTTGCTCTTCAGCACTTTGCAAACTGTGAGTTCACCTCACACATATCTGTCTCAGATCAATACGAACTTGTTTCTTTTGGCGAATGATTATTTTCATTAGCGATTCATCTGCCTGTTTTCTTCATTAATCGATCGTCTTTCAAATCAGAAAAATAATGACGAAACGCCCATCACATTTTCCCACAGCCTAAGGTGGCGTCTTCAAAAGTCTCGTTTTGTCTGACTAACAGTCCAAAACCCAAAATATTTCAGCTCACAATGATGCAGCAAATCCTCACATTTCTGAAGCTGGTGACATCTTTGAGTGAAAAGTAATCTCTAGAAACTGATATCTGCATACAGGATCTGCAGATTTTGGTATCGGAAGCGTTCTGGTTTCCGTTTGTAGTCCGAGTAGTGTTGACCAATCACGTTTGAGTGGGCTTTGGTTGCATGCAGGTAAACAGTCTGTGTGAAGAGCAAAAGAGGCGGAACGCATTGGCTGAAATGCAATCTCAGAACTCATCGGCTATCGTCTGACAATAATTTAGCTTTTTATCAATCTCAGAACTGTAGAGATTAGCTTTTTTAAAATGTATCTGCATTCAAATAGTCAGACGATAGCCGATGGATTCCGAGATTGCTAATAGGGGTGTAAAAAATGACCGGCGCACGGAAGAGGAAGACTTGGCCCGGATATCCGTTATCCGGATATCTACACCGGAAGCCCCGAAACATTTGCTCTTGCCCCCAGATGCTAAATCATCATCATCACACGATAGCCGATGGGTTCCGAGATTGATTGAAAAGGGACTCAAATTATTAATCGATTGTCAAACTATTTGCCAATTAATATTTTATCATATCTAAAAAAAATATTGAACAACTGGGTAAATCCAGAAGATAACACGTGTAGATAGGAAGTTATCAATGGGCTGAAAGAAGCTAAAAAGCTGTGATATTGATCACAGCAGCTGTAAGTTGAGGTTTGCTGAATGGCATCTACACTAAATGTATTGTGGTGGGAGGACACACACAGTATAAACAGCTCTACAGCTCTACAGCTGCTGCTCTGTACACACCAGAAAACAAACCTGTTGGATGGATGAAATACAGACAGACAGCTTCTGGCTGGAAAAAGAAAATCCTTGAATCCTGAATTTAAGTTATCACGTCAACAAGCGGCTGCCCTGCTGAAGAGTCCATGAGCAGGGTGCAGAATTCCCATTTGCTACTTCCTGTAGCAGCACCAGATAAAACAATAAAAAACACCAACACAGGGTGACACTACTCATCTGATTTTGTGCTAATTCTCTTGCTGTGGGCTTTCCCCTCCTCTCTACTAAACAGGGTAAATCTCAATTTGGATAATTTGTTCCTATTACCGGAGAATCAATGAGCAGAAAAAAAAAAAAGGCTTCTCATCCAAACCTCTAATTGAAAGCTGAGATTTTTCAAAAGGGAAATACAGCAGCAGCCTTGTATTTGTACTGATGTTACCCTCTCTTCTCCACACTGAATTAAGGTCAAGCAGCTGTTATTAAGAGTAACAACACAGGCGCAGTTTTGTTTCTGCATGTTTCTTTCTCCTGCATCAAAAGATAAAATAGTCCTCCACCTGTGGGATGAAAGTCTTGACCACTGGGTTCTTGAAACTAAATTAAAAGCCTGATTATAAACTCAACCGTCCACGTCAAAGAGGAAATAAGCATTCTCCTGTCCTGATAAATGGCTTTGTGCACTCTCTGACTCTCTGCTTCACTTCCTGGCTTTCATCTCTTGTTGCTCGGAGGAGGCTCCGGTCCGCCAGCTTTTTTCCCCCTTTGGAGGCAGAGATATGGATGACTTTTCTATCCCTCATTAGTCATGTCATGCACATGAAACAGCCCTGCCATAATGAGGCACTGCATGCATGAAGACCACCAGCTCCCAGCCAAGAGAGCACACATTATGACTGAAGACCTGCAGAGAACGAGGAGATCCCAGGCTGTAAGCAAATGATCCATCATGGTTTTTTTGTAATTCTGGAGCTCAGGAGATTCGTGCTGGCTGAGAAAATCTGCAGCTAATAATTTATTGTTAAAATTCTCTTGGTGGGAGACGAGCACAGAGATACTTCCATTCATTTAAAAAAGTGCATTAAGTAAGATTTGTACGACCCCGAGGCTCACGACTGACCATGCATTTACTGGATTCATCTCAACAACTGATCAATGACTTACTCATTTTCAGAGACTGTGGCCATTTAACCCTTTGAACCCAAGATTCAAAGATTTTCGTTTGCTTTTTTGCCACAGGTTTTCAACACACAGTAAATATCTGTTTATGAATGGATAGAGGAGAGCGTCAGTGTCCCCGAGAGATACGAACCATGCTGATGGGACAATATGAGACTTACTGATAGTGTAAAATCTAAACAAAAAGCAAATTCTCATAATCTCACTTCTTCGTGAGTTTTGCCGCTACATTTCCCATCATGCTGGGAAGACTAATGTTGCCACGGAGTCAGAGATTTAGCTGTGGGCTAACACCCATGTCCTGTTTTTAGCCTGTATGTCTTTACATTTTGGTCGATCTGCACGATGTAAAGTCATTAGCTGCTAGCAGTTCCTGTTTGCACTGTAACCATGGATACAGTGAATATGATTTCTTAAACACATTTATCAATATTTGTTTCCAATATGGACATCTGAGATATCGCAAGAAAGTTGCACTGGTTCAGCAGATACATGATGTCTGACATTTGCTCTGATTTGACAAATTTATGACACTGAGAAGAAGCGGTGCAATTTTTTTGGTACAAAATTGGCCAATCAGGTGTTTAGGCAGTGGTCCCAAAGCTAAACCTGAGAGGTCACTGGATGATCACAGGATTGAGACAAAAAAATCTATTTCTGCTACACAAAATTATGTTTCTTAGATTGAATGTAATGTGGGCGTTACACTATAACTTAGTTAAAGCGGGTTGCACCAAACAAGTTAGTTACGTTAGTTAGAGTTAAGATATTTCTTAAAATGTGTGTCCTGAGATGGTGCAACTGAACAAAATGGAGAGTTTAGTGTCAAACTAGTTAGAACGGAGCAGTTAGTGTTGACTTTACACTGAAATGTATGCTCTAATTTACACTCAGTTGGTGAAGCAGGTGGCAGAAAAGAAAAACTATCACTAAACTTTAGATTTGTAGACCTTATTTTAAGGGGTCACAAGCCAAAAAGGTTGGGAACCGCGGTGCTAAGGGTTTAAAGACAATCTGAATCTTTCTGCCAACTACTAAATAATGTAACTTGAGTGAAACATTTCCCCTGATAATTCTCCAAGTCTTACTGGGTCCTAACAGAATTTAATAGAGGTCATTTGTTACAGAACAGCCCCAAAGAAAGCAATTTGTTATCTTTGGTCACAGGTTCAGTTCCCACTCAGAGCAGCCGCGGACGTTTTGGATGAACATTTCAACCAAAAAATGGCGCACGATCAATTAGTACTGTGTGTATCAGGAGCTCGACCTGTGTGGTTTCACCCTGATGATCTACTGCTCAAAAAACAAACCACAGACAGATTCAAAGCTGCCATGGATTTGGAAGTGAGGCTGCATCAAATTGAGCACTGCTGCTCTCACTGCTTGACATGTGCATCAGACAGACTGAGGTTAGTGAAGGTTAGTGAAGTGGGTTTGGGATTGGAAAGTGTTTGAATCCAGACCAGCTGAGAAATGTTCTTCACAATTTATTATATTCATATTTTTTACCCTTTTAGATCGACTGTCATGGCTTTCAGTCATGTAGTAAGGCCTAATAAACAACTATATAGACGCTTCCATAATATCCACTATATATATATATATATATATATATATATATATATATATATATATGCACACAAGTGGGTTTCTCAAAGGTCTAGGGTTGGGTTGCAGCAGGGCGAATGTGCTGTGCGTTACACTTGTAACAAAAAGAAATTATAGTTCGACGCATGTGTCAAACCGGCAGTATGTAGATTCAAAGTATTCAAAATAACTTCGACCTTTTGTTCAATATCAAAATCTTCAGCGTACAGCTTACTTGCGAGTGTTTGAAAAACAATTTCTTCTCTGCGTCCTCACGTCACACACCTGAGTCTGTTTCTATTAAACACAGAGTGGTGAGTGAGTCAAAACTGCGACGGCTTGTAGTTCTTTAAGAAAACAAGCAAATGGCTCCAACAGACAACTGATAAGAAACTGATAAGGATTTGGAAGCTTGATATTCCTTATCAGATAGTGACCTGGTAATCCAAGACTGACTAGAAAAAAGTTAAGTTAATGAGGCAGCAGCGGTGGACACAACAATCAATGTAAGGAGACCAACAGATTCTTACTTAAGTTATTTAAGTAAGGGGTTTTAACAGAAATGACAGTAAAAACATTTACTTAAAGTGAGGGCAAAACTTTAAAAGTGGTGTCAGAGAAACGTTCTCTGCAGCAGCACTTTGACGTGTGGAAGTGTGGAGGTGGTGGGCGAGCTCCTGACTCTGACTGATGTGTGAATCAATACAGCCAGACATAGAAACCTCTGTCAGATTTAAAAATATCAAAACTGCAATTAGCACATGTGGTTTCCTCCCCCCCGATGAGACACCAGCAGAAGGGATTTCTGATGAGGCCCACATGTGAATGCAGAGGTCGGAGATTGTTTTGGATGCCTAAAATAGATTCAGAAATAGAGCCAAACCTATATGTTTTATTATGAGATGAAAAGATGTTAACTTTGGTTACAAGAAAACTTTGCAATAAGTTATCTTTACAATAGGGCTGAACCCGCGTCAGGATATTCATGCTTTTTCTTATTTATACGTTTATAAGTTTATACACCTTACCTACGATTACGAGAAATATATTCTTCACGGCCTCCGCTCAGTTACAGTCCAGCTCACCTGCCCCTCACTGAACTCCTGTAAAAACCTACATGTCAAATCTCAGGTTTGACCTGTAAGACTCCAGACAGATTTCCACAGTCAAAGAAATTTAAAAAAATGACAAAATGAGATTTGACTTCTCGACTGTTGATTCGAATCATCGAAGCTCAGGAAGCAGATCTAGTTTACGTTCAGTGTTTTTCACCGAACACCTGAATCCATGAGGCCTAACAAAATTAACATTCAGGGTTCGTACAGCTTTTTAAGAGTAAAATTAAAGCATTTTTCAAGCACTTACCTAAACCAAAAATGTCCACAACTCGAAGCCTTTATCGTCACATACTAACTAAATAGTGACTAAATAGTGACTATAAATTCCAGGAGACAACAAACAAATATGACGACGGGATCGTTTCATTTCCAGTATTAAAAGATTTTTGGTTTCCAAGAGTGATTGTGTCGATGATGAAACACCAGATTATGTTGAAAACCAAGCATTTTTCAAGGAGTGTATTCAAATTCAAGCATATTTCTAACCTTGAAAATACAATGGATAAAATTTAAGCATTTTCCAAACTTTCAAACTCCTTTATTGATCCCCATAGGGAAATTAATTCTCTGCATTTAACCCACCCTAAGTGTTAGGAGCAGCAGCCAGCCACTGTGCAGCGCCCAGGGACCAACTCCAGTTTAAAGCCAGTGCCTTGGTCATGGGCACTGACAGGAGAATGAACCCAACATACGTGTTTTTGATGGTGGGGGAAACTGGAACACCCGGAGGAAACCCACACAAACTCCACAGAGAAAGGCCCTGCCCTTCCTGCTGTGAGCCACCGTGCTAACATCCATGTTTGCCTGCTGGCAGTTTTCTTCTTCTCTGCCTTTTTTCTGGCACATTGCTGCATCTCTCGGAGCGTTACCACCAAACTGTTGATCAGTGGAGTAGCGTGACACCTCCTGCAGGAATGAGCGCTGTGCCACCCACTTGCATTTGCGCATACATGTATGTCCTCGTAGGCGTGCACAGGATACAAACAAAACAGTCACCCATTTATTAAAACATCGATCCACAGCACCACCAGTGGTCAAAAACAGCAAACAGTACCTTTAAACACCGGACTGATTCATGTTAGAACTCGTGTAAAAACCTCATTTTAAAGTTTGTAAGCATAAATATGATTTATTTTACTTTCCAAGAGTTATCCAACAGAAAAATAAAAAACTGAATTACAAAAGAGTGACTACCAGTCAAACTCAAAGAGAGCAGAGAGTCTGTTCCCACAGGCGAGACTTTGAAGGGACTCTGCAGGTATTTACACTTCCTAATTCCAGATATAACTGGCACCACTGGAACCACGATGGTCCCTAAAGGCCTTTGACGAAATCCTGCCAGAGCTTTACCTCCTGTGAAGCCAAGCAACTGAAAACCTTTAAAAAACTAACACAAAAGCAGAGTGGACTGCTCATTCTCCCTCTTTTAAATGCCTGCTAAGTCCATCTTTTACCATCTGACATTACAACATGAACGTAATGATCAATGAGTTGAAGGAAAGGAGTCGATACCACGCTTCCCCTCAACACCGTTAGTGTTTGACAGATGACTCACTCATCAAGTAATTCATGTTTACATGCATAAGGCATGAAATTGGGTCAAGAAAAACAAACCTGAGACGATTTGTGTGGTTCAGACAAACACTGGCAGACAACATTTGTGTGCTAATGGGCCTTCACCACAGGAGGTATTGACCAATTCTCAGAGAAGCCTTGTTGTAAAAACATCTCAATTAGCTGACAGCTTGTACGCCCAGAAATGTCAAAGTATGATGGATTCTGTAATGAGCTTGTAAAAGCCCAAAGACCTGAAGTGAGAGGACAGATTCATCATAATTGAGGAGGTGATTTCCAAAATGTTTGTTATGGAAAAAAGGAAGTTTGTCAGGAAAGTGTCTGGGGGGTTGGTTGGGGATTTTTATTTATGTCTGTCTGGCAGCTATTGCTTATATTACTTCTGATAGAGGTGGAGCCGACTACAGCCTGTTGGAGGAACCGAACCGATGGAGCAGAACAGCTGAAAGAAGACAACTGTAGAGAGAAGAATTTGCCTCAGGCTGTACTTTAAAAACCAGCAACAGAAGCTGCATTTATTTCCTATGCTTATCAGTGGGCAGGTCCGCTCTGCCACTTTACACTTAAACAGTTCAAACACAAGACAAGACTTTTATAGAGAAAGACGCCTGTCTTACCATCCTAAATTACCTCTTCTTCCAGTGGGACAGAAGGAACAACTACATGTGACACAGGACTATTAGTTATAAGTATAGGACTCCATGTGCAAAATATACAAAATGCATGAAATATCACCGAGTCATTCATCTGTTGCAGCTTCTGATTTTCATCACCCCCCAAAAATGTCATGACTCAGTGCAATGACTACAGTGACTTTCATGCTACATGATTAACACCTGGCTGTAGCTGACACTCGTGTTTTCACCTCCGTCGTCTTTAATGCTGTGAGGAGTGACACTGATACTGGGTCATTACACTGGAGCAGGTAGGGGGGAGTCAGACCTCTTGCTTAAGGACATACTCAAATACTATAAGTCCGTTGTGTACGGGAGGCAGACCCCCTCCTCACATTTAAGACTTTCTTCTTTGATAAAGCTCATAGTAGTGCTGACTCAGGTGACCCCTGAGCCTCCCCTTAGTTATGCTGCTATTGGCCTCTCCCTCTCAACCCAACCGGTCAAGGCAGATGACCGCCCACCCAGAGCCTGGTTCTGGTTCTGCTCGAGGTTTCTGCCTGTTCAAAGGGAGTTTTTCCTTGCCACTGTCTCCTGGTGCTGCTCATGGTGGGAACTGTTGGGTCTCTGTAAATATGAAGAGTCGGTCTAGACCTGCTCTATATGAAAAAGTGCCCTGAGATAACTGAGATAAGTACTACCAGTATTACTTTCTGACAATAAGAACTCAAGTAGAAGTAAAAGTAGTCATCAAAATAATTACTTGAGTAAGAGTATGCCAGTATCTACTGAAAAATCTATTTCTACACTGCTGACTTATCTTTATTTTGTATTTCCACCACAGAGGGGCTTCCTCAGGTAAAAATACCCCCGTATTTATAGTGACTTCCTGATTAAGCAATTAGTGAAATATATACCTGGTTGTTGGTCAGACAAAAAAAGCAATTTGTAGACTTCACTCATCTTGGGTTCTGTGAACTTGTGATGGGCAGTTTTCAGTTTTCTGACAGTTTATACACTAAACAATTTACCAGATAATCGGGGGGGAAAACCATACAACATGCAAAGCAGGGCAGCTGTGAAAGGTTCCCTCGATTCAAATTAAGTATTTAAAACAAACAAATGTGGTTTGATTATAATATAATTATGACAGTCTCCCCTGTTGTCCTCATTTCTTTATATCTGAAAAAGAAAACTGCTAAAAAATAATACAATAAAGATATGTTGTTGTCCCCTTGTCTAAACAAATGACCTTTGGTGCAATTGCCAACCTCGTTTAGTGATTTCATGATCTCTCACCCCCCAGGAGGAACAATCCCACTTGGTGTCACACTGCTCTCACACATACTCTCGTGCTGCTCTCCCAAGCAGCTGTTTTTGTTCTCAAAGTCTAATTTATGTATCTGCGAACATTGTTGTTGCTCCGTCAGCCTCCAGGGTCACTGCAGACAATGTCAGGGAATACTAATAGTATGCAAATCCTTTTAATTATACATTGTTTATTCCTCTTTCCCTCAAGCTATAGTTTGATTGCAGAGTCCGTGTCCTCCTTCAGTTGAGGAGCAGCCTGAGAGGTGAAGTGAAGCCTGGGTCAGGCCAGAGTGGACCATTCATACCGAATCCAAACAGGATTTTCTATTTCTTTGTGCTGCAGCTGGTTCATGCAGAGCAGCAGTTATGGTGAAAACGGGTTAACAAATGGTTTCCTGCTCAGATCTGAGAAAGGTTTAAACTGTTAACACACTGAATATTCTACCAATATCATACATTATATCATCAATCCTGATAAAACAAGACTGTCCTCCCCCAAAAGACGACCGTATAGATAGGTCGACCCATATTACCCAGGGGGCCACTGCTCATGTCCCATGTGAAACCAAAAGTCAACGATGACTTAACTTACGTACGGAACTTAACTTACTAACGTACTTACTTCAACAGAAATCATGATCTTTTCCTAAACCTAACCAAGTAGTTTTGGTGCCTAAACCTGAACAAACTGCGACCTAAACAAACAACGTTAACCACGTGTTTATTACTGTTACCATGACAACGAAGGTCCAGTATGCCTATATATGTCGTTTTGGGAGTTAAACGACCTGTTCTGTCGTTTAGGTTGGAGGACCTGTTGGATAAGACATGTCAATTCCACTTCAGACGGTTAAATCTCAGATTAGATGTGTGATTACGATGGTGATTTCAAAGTAATCTGACCTGGGTGGGCAGTAATGGTTACCTTCCCAAGTGGTGAAAAATCTTTCATCAAAGCCACTAGCTGCATGATTTGATAATCTGTGGTAGCATTGAAAAAGACTGAGAAAAGACACTGAGAATGAATGAAAGTAACACTCGGACTGCACCAACTTTCACTGTCTAGTTTTTCTACAAAAAAAAGGGCCATTAGACTAACTTCAAAGTAGCAATTCTAAATTTGACGGTTGCTATGGAAAAAATAATTACTGCTTTCTCAGTACACCCTCAGGTGCACTCTGACGGAAGCCAAACCACAGTTCAGTGGCATTTAATACCTAAACTATGATGACAAACAAATCTTTTTTTTTTGCTTGACTGAATCTAACAATCCTTGAGACTTTCATTTCATGGCCATCAGAGGCCACAGAAGACCCAAAAAACACGACTCTCAAGGGCAAAACATGAGACGTAAAAGATATGGCCCTCTGTGGGAGAGGAGAGGATGCCTGTGCAAAAATGAGACATCTCTGATCAGAAATGTAGAACAAGAAAATACTCAAGGAGACCACACACACACACACATATATATATATATATATATGGGGGGAGGGGGGGAACAAAAGTTAAGGGACTCATTAGAAAGGGAAACACAGTAACCATGGGTCTACAAACAATCATCCAATGGGAGGAAGGGACCAAAACAATACCGTAGATATCTGTAGAAAGGGCGATGGAGAAGACAATTCTAAGAAATAAATTTAAGAAAGTAAGAACATGGTATTTCTTCACTGAGACAAGAAGGTCTAATGGTTTAAGATAAAAAAAAAAAAGTACATTTAATCTGTATCTGTATGTAAATCTGGCGAGCAAAAATCTATTAAATACATACAAACAATTCGGGACCCACATGAAATACTGCTTTGCACAAGGTCCACAAGGACAAGGTCCCTTTAAGGAATTAACATCAACCTTGTGGGTATTGTAGACAAGGTGTCACAGCACAATTAAGCAAGGCACTTAATCCTAGAGTGAATGGCTGCTTTGTGCGTCCAGCGGAGTACCGGGACTGTGTTTGCTGGCGTGAGGCTCAGAGGAATATGACATGCCTGCTCAGCAAATCTCGTCTGTGAAAATAAAGGTTAAACGAGCAGCCAGAGACAAAGCGTCCATCCTCTGCTGACTCAGACAATCGGTGCCACTGCTGACCTTGGTCAATGCAGGGGGAAAGGCCACCAAACAGATCTCACCTGAAGAGATGAGATTAAGCTGCCAATGCTGCCAGTCAATGTCTACCAGAAGCCTTTATCTAAAGTGTCATACACTTTAGACACATTGTTTTTTACAGTTTATCAATATAATCTTGCTACAGCTGCAGCCACTGTATGACACTGAAATCTGCAAAGTTAGAAATAAACCTGAACCATCATACTCTTATTGTACTCTTCCCCCTGCAACTGTACGTCTGCATGTGCTGTTTAGGGTTGAATATCAGGAATTCACATCCCGGTATTCCTCTTCCAAAGAAATCTGGTCATGATTCCCAAGAATAAACAGCTGGAGTTTAAACTGAATTAAAATTAAAAGGAAAAATAGAAAATTAATTTTTAATTATAATTTTCTTATATACATTCAGCTTTTAATTTGAGCTTTATATTCCAGGAATTTAAATTTCACTTTTCATCTTCAAATTGATGTTTCACAATATCAATTTTTCATTTCCATATTAATTTCCTTTATAATCTCTTTCTTTTTAACATTTATTTATGGCTTGATTATCCTGAGTAATAAAATAATAATGATGTATATACATTTATTTAATTTTCCCCTTTAAATTTTACTTCTGGGTAAAATTATCTTTCATACATTTGTCTGTGTGCACTTGTTTGTATACTGAAGAATATTGTATATTGTTTGTATTGAAACAAAAACACCTACTATAAATCTCAATGCTTCCATGCAAACATCGTAGATACAGCATATTCCGACTTTAAATTGCCATTATTCCTGAAAAAAAAAAAAAAGCATTTTGAAGACATCACCTTAGGCAGGCTCTGGGAAAACTGTACTGCGCATTACATCCCACATTAATCTATAATAAAAAAAGAAATTTGTTGCAGCCCTAGCTTGTTTATGCCATTTTTATTTTCAACTGCATGTTAAGAAGCGACTGAAAGCCGTAAAAACATTGTAATGGTAGTACTCTGAATGCTAACAGTGTTGCTGTTGACAGAGAAACCATAGCAACATTCTTCACAAGGCAGGTATGAGCAGGAAGTCACTACTTGTATTAATCGTCTCTCGCTGCTTACTGAGCAGAAAACTTAAACAAGCTAACACATTAACTATTTACAAGGAAAAGTCATTTAAACCTGCACGAGACATTCAGTCTGGCAGGGATTTCCTAATTCATTAGTAATCCAAACAAACAGAGTGATTAACTGAGCCTTACAGAAGGTCCCTGCTTCACATTTATATTGTTTCACGTTACAGAAAGTGTGGGAGTTGAAGGATCTTAATGTGCACAGGACTAGAAAATTGAGTTCTACAGGATCAGGTTTAACAATTATTGTCTGTCAAATAAAAACCGATATAAAAGTATGAAAAATATCAACTCAACATTTAGAGACTCATTTATTTTATCAGCAGGCTGCAGTCTGACTGGAATAATAATAATGCACATTTGGTATTAATATCATAAAGCAGCTATCAGATGAAACTCCTTGTATCTCTAAAAAGTTGACTGTAAAAACAGACTGATTTTTCCACTGATGTATTTGTGGAATAAAATTATAGGTTTTGATTTGGTTTTCGTGGACCATGTACCCACCTGTTGTGTGCTTGGACTATGAGGTGCATAAACTAGGAGAAAATATATGATTAAAATTACGTGAAAGATTTCAGAGGTAGCAAACTGGATCTATCCATTTTCCGTTGCTTATCTGGGGGGCCGGATCGAGGTGGCTTCAGGCTAAGCAAGGTAGTCCCCAGCAACATATTCCAGCTTCTCCTGGGGGATCTCGAGCCATCCTCAAGCAAGATGAGATATATAATCCCTCCAGCGTGTTCTGGGTCTCCGCGGTCTCCTTGTGAGATGCCCAAACCACCAAAGCTTGTGACCATAAGTGAGGTTTGGAACGTAGATCGACTGGTAAATCAATCCAGTACACTGCACCGATCTGCCTGTCAATCTTACACTCCAACTTACCCCGACCCATGAACAAGACCCTGAGATACTTGACCTCTTTCACTCACAGCAACTCACTCCCAACCCGGAGGGAGCAATCCACTGTTTTCTGGCGAGAACCACGGCCTCAGACTCTCACCCCAGCCTCTTGACACTCGGCTGCAAAGCACCCCCAGGTCACGGTCTGATTAAGCCAACAGAACCACATCATCAGCAAAGAGCAGACAAGCAATTCTAAGGTCCGAAAACCTGCTCAGCCTCCCTGGAAAAGCTTATGCCACGCTACTGGACCTCAGATCCAGGAGGAGCGATGCAGATTCCGTCCTGGTCGTGGAACAGTGGACCAGCTCTTCACCAACTCTTGCAAGGTTACTGGAGGGGTCGTGGGAGTTTGCACATCAAGTCTACATTTGTTTTGGGGACTTGCTGAAGGCTTACAACTGTGTCTCCTTGGGTGTTTTGTAGGGGGTGCTGTGGGAGTATGGGGTACCCAGGCTGTTGCTATGAGCCATTCAGTCCTTATATAACCAAAGTGAAAGCTGTGTCCGTCTTCTCCACATATGATCGATTTCACAGCCTGATGAAAGCTTGACAAAAGTTGTAGACTCTCTAACAACTGTGCAGCAGCTCAATGCCACAACAAGGGAAAGGCCTAATGACTGGGTCAATAACTTAAATGGGACTGCTTAAATGACATTTGACAGAAATAAAGGTCCCTGTCGCATCTTTTAAGGCTCTCTGACAGTATGACACATGGTCATTCAAAATGTCACAAACACTACTTGAACTACATTTAAATTCTGCTCTCTTACATTTTGTGTTTATGAGCCACGTGTGGTCAGATGACTGAGGCTGAGGCGAGATGACTATATTTAGTGGGATTTAGATATTCAAACAAGAATATCTCATCAACATGCATCAGCGGTCTGCATAATGTGTAGCAGTGATGACAGTTCTGAGCAGATAATTAGTCATTTGTTGTGCTGCATTGGAAATAGAGAGGAAGGAACATAATTAAAAAAGGCTGTAACGTTTACTTACTGTGCCAATGCATTAGTAGGCCGGTATCAACTGCTTACTATAGGTAATTAGTGCACAACTAACCAACAAGATATTTAGGATATTATTTTAAAAATAATGTTTTGCCACTGCAGTCAGCTTCCTTAGTTTGAAGCGTACCGACACCTTACCTGTCCCCAAATGCCATCTGACATCTGAAAACTTTGCTTGAATGATGCAAGAATGTATAAATCGAACAACTCTGTTAACAAACACACAATCCATTTCTGCACCAATAATACTTGAAAGTGGCACAGGAGCTAAAAGGTATGTTATTTGGCCACCATTTGCATCTGTGAATCAGTTCCTTTTGTACATTTATATTTTAGGCATTGAGCCAGTTCTCTTACTGAGAATTTTAAAGCAGCAAGGGTTCAGTGGTAAAGCATATTTTGACAGATATTATTCACACTGCTTGTTGTGATGGTCAAGATTTTGATCATCTTGTTCTCTTTTCTACAACCACTGAACCCCAGCTTGCTGCAGTTTCCTCAACAAGTCTCTGAATTCACAGCTTTGCATTGCGCTGCCCTTCCTGTCAGGTGAAAAGTGATCAATAAAGAATGACAAAAGATATAAAGAGGGGCACCTCACAGTGATTGAATGGAGGCATGCATACTCGGCTGCATTCCAGATGAACACAATCAGAGACAATCTGAAGAGACCGCAGCTTCCATCACTGCCAGAGTTTAGCTTACTATTTGTTGAATATTTTAGAGGGCTGCATGGCAAGAGCAAAGTAATGAAAATTTCACTCTCGAGTGAATTAAGAGGCATCTGACAGAAGTTAGATCAAACCAACCAGTAACACAAGAAAATGAGAGTCCTCACCGTTCACTTTGCTCCCACGGCTTATTAAGAAATTCCCACAGGGGTCGACGCGCAAAGGCCAAGATTGCCCTAGATAAATGAACATGAGCTTTACCTGACATGCTTGGATAAATTGGAGGGGGGGATCATGGTCATTCTGGGTTGAGGTAATTCATTGACAGATGTGGAGCTGATGAAAGTCATTTTGCATCAAAGTAGAAAACAGAGCTCCCTAAGCGCATCTGAAAGCTCATTTACAGTTACTTTTTTGACCAAGCATACGTTAATAACAAATTTGCATTTTCTGTGTGTTACAAAATGAACAATGAAACATGCAGCCACATATACTGTATATTGCACAGGTGAGAAAACCTTTGGGTTAAAACAACCTGACAACAAACCAAAACATAAAAATTCGCAATGACTAATATTCATATTTTACTAATATCAAAATCAGACTTTGATACAATTTTCCTGTAAATGTATGTTTGGCAAACTATTTCCAGTTTAATATTTTGTCTATTATAATGCCAAGGAATCAAGTTGTTAAATAGGAATCAAGTTGTTAATTGCAAATTAAATATTTGAGTTTTAGACTGCTGGTCTGACAAAAAGAGGAATTTTAAGACGTTATCTTGGATTCTGAGAAATTGTGTTCACGTGTGTGACATTTTAAATATCCAATCAATAAAATAAGCAACCAATTAATCAATTGTAACTACAGTGTAGATACAGTAGTCGTAGCCTTAGATATATCGTCTGAATCCTCCACTTATTCCCAAAGAAGCACAAAGTAGCTCAGGTCTGTTCATCGGGGTGTAAATTAGGTTCAGGTGCACACTGGAATCATGACAGGGATGGAAACAGTCAGCTGGTTTTTCCAAGTCAATCTTTCACACGCAGGTCTCAGTTGAAAATGTCTGGATTGGTGGTGAGGTCACTGGGTGGGGAAGCTTTTTTAACAAACCTGAACCTCAGCCGCTGCGGTGGGACTGGCGTCCAAAGCGCTGTTCCCTGCTGGCTGCAATATTGACAATGTGCATCCATTACTGCTTGTGTTCTTGACAAATGAATGTCATTAATGAGTAGCGGAGAACACCTGGTACTTATGGTCACAATCAGCCTCTGGAAAGCCCGAACCGAACAGGCAGCCAGCGGGAAGCCCAGGAGGACAGACGCTGGCTGTCGAATTAGTCTGAATTAACGATACAATCATCCATTAACTGGCCTGTCCAACCAGGCAGGATGGCTTCACGCATGTTCATCTGAGTCAGCGGCACAAAGCTTTAGTCAATTTTGTTGCTCTTTTTCAGATTTAACAAGAAAAAACTATGCTGTTTTTCCTGTTTGCAACGTTTAAAGTGCTGATAAAAATCAGCTTTTCTCTAGTAAAGTTTTGACTTTGCAATTAGTGTTAATGTTTAGTCCGTGCGAGCCGTTTATGCCCATAAAATGATTAAGATGATAAAAACTACCAGGGTGATGGTGGCTGTTTCTTTGACTTTGACTTCTATCATCACTAGGTCACATAATGATAAACAAGAGGAACTAGAAATGTGTGCAGTTCCACTGATTTTCACCATAAATAACAGACATCACCCTGATATTGCTCAGTAGACTGCATTGAAAAAAAGCTCTCATTTTGTATATTGAGATTGATAGGCACTGTCTCTTCCTGTGTATTTTCACCGATACGCTGAGATGTAATGCAACAACTGAACGTGGCTGAAGAGAAAATAATGCTGTCATCTCCCGGTGATGCAAAAACCTGTAAAATTAAGATGAATGAGCAGAAGTCGGCCTCAATTTAAAGCTTGCTAAAGCAGATTACATTCATCAGCCTGACTGCGTGGTCACAGAGCGACCGGGCGGATGAGACGGGGCGGTGACTGGCTGTTTGTACTCAAACTATACGACAGCAGGTTATTTGGGAGGATGTTGAAGAACTAACAGAAGAGTATGCTGAACATTTTTTGTAACTGGAAGAACATCAACAGTTCTGTAGTGATTTGGTTTTCATTTTAAGAACTATAGGTTCTCCTGGGAAAGGAAGCAGATTTACTAGAAGCTTTCCAGCTCAAGTAGTATTCTTAACACCACAGGAATAAACGTTAAAATAACTGAACGATAGATGCTCCCATGTTTGGGGATTATGGCAAGCTCTTAGTTTTATTCTTACTTTCAGTGGCACCTATTAAGCACTTTGAATGCAGAACTGGTCAAACGTCATAATATCTTGGCCTTTGCTGCAATCCTTTTCGAATGTTTTTTTTTTTTTTTTTTTTAAGTGGAAACAAACAACTTTTCAACTCCAACACGTCATCAAGGAAAACCACTACTTCAGCCTTGCCATGCTCTGCAGGCCTTGAACAAGGCTCAGCTCGACATGACTATCCCCACCACTGCTGGAAAACGGCCATACAAACATTCAAACTGAGTCCACTGAAGCAGCTTTGTTCAAGGGCACCTCAACACGAGCCACTATTTGGAGCCAAACCAGCGACACATATAGTTTAGGATATGCCATAATTGTTTAACTCGAATGTTGTGAGTTTGCATTTGCAGTTTCGGTGCTTTTGTGCATTTGCGGGGGAGGAAATAGTGTAATGTGTTGAGGGAATTCATGTGAAACTTGTTATAGAACCCAATTCTCTGACATCCATAAATATACATGACAGTCGGTGAGCCCACACAATATTCTGATCTGGCATTTGTCCTACCAGAGAGCTGTTTTTGGAGATTGTTTCCAACAAGTTCATCTGGCATCCTCTCGTTTCAAAAAGCATTTCCCAGACCAGTTCTGAATATCTTTTTGAGGGTCTAATCTGGTGTGCTAATTGCTCTCTGGTATTAAAATAATTAGCTGCTGTTACAGTTGATTTCTGAAACAGCTGTCAAATAAAGCCAGTGATCTAGAACATCAGAGACTAAGCATCTGGAAGAGCATCAAAGTTCAATTAGTTCCCATATCAATCAAGGTCAAAACGCCTGGAAAAGTCATCTTTATCAGCCCAAATGGCTCAAAAATGACCCAGTCCTCCTGAATGAAAAGGAAACTCTTCATATCCCCTTTTCAACTCTTTAAACCTCTACTGAATTCAAAATACGTCGACATGGAGAGGTTTAATCCTATTCCCTTGCTCAAAGGATTAATGTTTCTTTAAATCAATTCTCCCACCGGTTGAGAATACAAATCTCTTCCATCTTTTTTTTCGTGTGAATATATCATGTCAACCTAAATGCAGTCCATTTTGTTGTCTTACTTTTAAACTCTTTTGTTTAATCTGGCATACAAATGATCCACCAAGCAGCATTTACTCCAGTGAAAGCTCCACTTTTCTAGCTTGTTTAACTCCTTTTTTCCCCCCATAAAATACACAGAAGATGAAACCCACTCTGAATTTACAATCTTTTTCTGTTCCTATTTGTGAAACCTGTATCACCTCAAAATGATCAAACTCCACTTTAAAAGGTCATACCTTCACCTTAACACTGGACTACTCTCAGGACCAGCCATCAAAAATACTTTGATCTAAAACAGCAGCGACTGAACAAATGGAAAATTAACTTTCATATCAATCAAGGTCGTGCAGATTTACGGAGTCAGAGAGCTCATAAATCATCCACTTGTGATGGGAGAGTGTGGATATGCCTTAGTGAAGCATTATTTACACAATCTGCTCACGGTTTCTGCGGTCTTTGCAAACTAAGCCACTTTACAGCCTCACTGATTTATGTCCTCTTACCTTATTTCAAGCTTTTCATTATGGCTACAGTATTTTATGATCGAGTGGTCTAATGCACTGCAGGACGATCATTTGATCTCTTCTAAAACTACTTACTACAAAATAAATTTACACATACTATAGTGTATTTTTTGTCTAGATGTTTTTCAAAGTTTTGTTTTTAAATTGTTAAATGCCAACTACTTTAAATGATGAGGCTTGTGTTATTTTATACTTTTCTTATTGTTAACAAATCCCATAAAAACACTAAAACCAACAATGTGTTAGTCCGTCATTCAATATTTTCTGACTTTCTGTCTGTGGCTCTCAGCTCCAAGCCCATTGGTTCCTACTGAAGACATAAATCTTTAAAAACACCTCACTAATATATAGTTGATGATTCGAATCTTTGACTTTCAGCCCTGATGTGAAGTAATACACACTAATCATTTGTTGATACAGCTTAGGGAGACATCGGGAGCACTCGGTTTGTTGCAATGGATCTCCCTGCTAACGCAAACACGGAGGAATTGTAGAGGAATCACACAGAGGCATGAATCAAGATTGTGATCTAAATACTATTCATTGTGCAGCCCTACAATGGAGTTCAATGGCACAGAGGAATAAGACGGATCAGGCTTTGGATACAGCCACTATACTTGTGAATAGGATCAATTGATTGTTGGTTTTGGTCTCTCCATGAGATTTGCTGACGGTATCACCAGACTTGTGAGAGATGCCTTTAAGCAGTAGGTCTTCTCTTGTTATTAATGTAGTAGAAGGCAGGTTCTTATAAACCTACAATTTTTTTTTTCTTATGCTGAGACTCTCACTGGGGTTCTCTGCTGATGATGCAACCCGCCATGTCTGCGCCCGTCAATTCCCCCGCATGATGAGACAGATTCACTTCTCCACAGAGGCACGTCATTAACCATCAGTGCACGTATGAGCAGTCCATTTTTATTTTTTTTAAAGCGCAGCCTATGCCTGCTTTGCTCTCAACAGGATATGAAAGATGAGGAGATCACAGACAGAGACGGGAACAAACCCAAAGCAGACACAAAAGGAGTGATGGCTATCGGCACAGCCGGGGCCCGTGAGCCTTTGGTAATTCTTGACGTACCAGCAAACTTATTTAGCTGCGCTCATGCCTGGGCCATTATTGCAGACACCAAATAAGCAGCAGGGAAGAGAACATGACTGCAGATGGAGGCACTCGGATTCTTGAGAAGAGGGTGAGACCGGGAAATGATGAAAGGCTAACACGCTCAGAGCGTGAGAAAACAGATGCAGACATGCAATAGAGAGCTGCTGTAGTTTCAATTTCAAAATCTCATACTTGTACAAGCCAGGGGGTAATTTACACTGGGGGTGGGGGAAAAGTCCGCCTCACTTTTTCAAAATCCTTTTTTTGTCTACCCCACTTGTTTGATTTACTCCCTCAAATTTCTCTAAATAGTGTCCTCCGACAGTCCAGCTGCCAAAATCCAGAGAGAAAAGTTAATAGAAATGTTGATACGCTGATTCGACTTTAAATACTGCCGTGAGCTCACAGCAAGAAGCTTAAACCTAGGCCCTATTTTTTTTACAAATTTTGGGGTGGAACTGACTAATACTTACCAAAAATTGGTCCAGTAGATCGCCTCCGCCAGTGTCCATGAATGGGCTGCAACATAATCCTGAATTCAGATTAATTACATTTCTCATGTTTTATTATTGTTTTGTTTAATTTGTGTAACTACTTACAGAACTAAAAAAATTCAATTTCAAGTTCAAGATGAAGGTTAGTCTTTACTGCATCAAATAAAACAATTGACTTACAATTTACACAATGTGTTCTAATTGAAACAGAAATCAGAACTGTTTGATCACATCTTTCTGTAAAGTTTTGACACTTTTTGCCAACTGTTAACGAGCTGGAAATGACCCTGATCCTTTTTGTCACACTTGTGTAGTATTTTAATGCATGCACTGAACCCCTGCAGAAATATCTTCAGTTTACTCCATCAACACCAGAGCCTCTAATATCCACAGCGAAGAACAATGTTAAGAGCTTCAGTTATTACTCACATAAATAATAGGCCTTTGCTGAACACTCTTCATTGATCCATCACAGAAAGCATTACAAGGAGGAATGGAAATTTTTAGTACTTAACGAGAATTATTAGTAATTTTGTGGCTTTCGCTGATAGTTTCAGTATAATTACTCAATTAAAAACAGCACTTCAGTGTAAAACAAATCACTGAAAGGATAAACCTTTTGGGTTTTTTTGGCAAAACAATTTTGCTGGCAATAACAAAAATATTTATTACTCAATTACAGATACATTTAATGTTGTAATGAATAAGTAAACAACTATTAGAAAATATCTTATCTGGATTTATTTTTTGCATTTCATACCACTGAGCAGAAGGAACAAATTAAAACAAAATGGATCTAAAGTACAAGCATTTGATATTATTTCCCTCCTGACATGAAGCCTGTAAAAAGATTCCAATTAAAATCCTCATTAAGTACGTATTGTTCTGTGTTGTTATTTACCGACTACCTCTATGTCGACAATCATCTTTTGAGAGTAAACCGGGAAAGAAGCCGGTGACATTTCTTGTGTGTGTGTGTGTGTGTGTGTGTGTGTGTGTCTCAGTGATGTGTTTTTACATTTTTTTGGACAACAATGGAGATCTGTGGCACAGTGCAAGAAGATATATCAGGCTTTGATGAACACACACTTGTGAGAAGGATCAATTCATTGTTGGTTTTGGGTCTTTGTTGATAGTAAGAAAAATATAGAATAACACCAGACTTATTCTTTAAATAGTTTTAAAGATTATGGTCCTTTGTCAATATGATGTATTCCTTTTTAGCGCGTCTGGCCTCAACATCTCTCTAGATGCTGGTCATCAGTGTTAGTGCACTTTGGTCATATAGGCGATTGGAAAGCAATCCTCTGAATGTGGCCTGCCTGTTCCTTATCTGTCCGAGAAGGTGAGAAGACCTCCTATCCTCCACATGCAGATGAAAAACAAGGGAAACTCATCCGACAATAGAAAGATGCGCTGTTCCAAGTGACTGAGGAAGCCCATCAGCTCCGACCCCACCTCCACCCTGCACGGTACCTTTGATTTCTGCAGGAGCTCCTCCAGGATCCAGAACAGGCGGCACGAGTTCTGATACTGGTCCACGGGAAACTTGTCGAGCCCTGAGCTCTCCTGCTCCTGGAAAGTGACATCAACATTAGGGCACATTAGAAGAATCACCATTGACTGAACAATCAATGTTGAACGACTTGAATTGAGTGTCAGGTAAAGGTTGTAAATGCAACCTGTGCAGTTGCATACTCTCGACAATCAATCGTGACAGATTTAATTCGCAAACATTTAGATGAGGATGTAAATTGCTGCATCTGCAAACTTCTAATAGTCTTTTACAAGCATTAAAACAAGTCACTGTTGATATAAAATGAAGCATGATTCATCCAGCTCAATTCGGACACAGCTCTCACTTTTTATATTTGACCCTGGTACTCCACATTACCCCGGGAAACTACTCAAGCTGCGAAATCAGATCGCAGAAAAAAAGTGGCTATTGAGTGGCTTCTTAGCTAAAACATTGTAAGTTTGTTTGGCTGCACAGTAAACAGATAAACCAGCTGCTCTTCTGTTGTATTTCTGCCAAAGTAGCTGCTCAAGACTGTCTGCTGCCCCCAGAATTGTAGGACTTGAAAAATTAAACCGTACTTAACAAGGTTAAGGTAACCTGCCTTTGGAGGCAGGTCATTGAGAATGTGATGGAAACATACAGATTTAATGGAGATTTTTTTAAGTGAAATAGATTTCATTCATTATTTTTGCTTTAATTTGGGATACTTTACGTGTTTTTCCAAAGTTGAAGTTTCTTGTTGCACAGCACAACCCAGAAAAGGTGCCTAGTCGTCCGATGAAACTGGACTAAATTTAATTGGAAAGTTTGCTAGATTACAACCCCATTATTTTAATGGTATTTGATGACTATATTTTCAACATATAACCAGTTCTACAGGATCTACAGATTTCTTAGCAAAAGCACTTAAAAGGTGAAATCCTTTACACACATGGCGGCTTGTCTACTTTCATTTACAACCCGGATTTGTCTAAACCCATCTGCTGAGTCAGGAGTCCCCCTGGGTTAACCAAACTCAAAAGATCTTCTACTTCAACTTAACAGCTTTCCTTCATCTTTGTTGTTGACTAACAGGATCTGGGCTTGCTGCCATCACAACCTTCTGGCCACATCTCTGAACAACAGCCTCAGAAATGGCAGCTTTGGACTCTCAAACGTTGGACATGTCAGAGCTTCTTACCACATCCTGGAGTTCAACCAGCACAAATGCCTTCTTATTCTGCTTGTGGGAAATATTGCAGCCAAGACGTAGACACTAAAGAAGTCTTTTTAACTACATGACTGCCTAGCTATTTCTGATCGGTGTAATCCAAGGGACAGACAGTGGTAAGAAACCAGCAGAAAAGGTGAATCATTACTCAAATAAACACTGGAGTAATCCTTCAGGGACGATGATTCATAGATGATGTTGCAACATGCTGCAAACACTTGCACAAGCTGTTGACAGCGACAGCGCAGAAATATGATGTACGGGTGCGATTGTTTTCAGAGAGCACACACTAAGTCAAGTTCAAGAAATACAATCCACAAAACACTATAAACCAAATATTAATTATTCAAATAAACAAAAGCTACTGGATTCCTTCCAGGCTGTATCTCAGTGCGCCTTTGTAAATGTGTGTGTGTGTCAGATTTATTTGCATGCGAAAGTTTCTGTGTGTGAGATGTCACGGAGAAAAACAACCGCCAGATGGCTGTCAGGTATTCCTCCAGGCTTAAGCTTTCAGAGAGCTGACAGAATGTGACAACACCCCCCCTTAACCCCTTACACACACACACACCACTTAGACCCCATCAGGATTGGGTCACTTAGCACTTTGCTCCAAAGAACTGGAACACCATTTTCTTTATATCGCACAATTCACTTCTTCAATTTTGCCTCCTTGAAAACTCTGTTTCTCTGTTACAGCTACACTGACAGATTATTTAAGACCGAATTCTCCTGCTGACACAATGACGGTTAATGACTAAAAAGTTTAATCGATAACATTTTACTGGCTCTTTGAACAAAATGTCAGCAGTGTGTCTTACTGTTTGTGTTGCTCACTCCTATGTTACTTTAATGGCTGCTGAAATTTCAAGCTTCAGGATGGTTGAAAAGCTCCGATCTCCCACACTTAACTGCTGGCTATGCTCTGAGCACCTGGTTAAGCTTCTCCAAAACCCACAGTGAACCTCAGTGCTGCATTTGAAACATTGGGGAGCTTTGGACACTGGAAAAAAACGTAAATACTGACGTGGAGCTGGCATTACATTTGCTGGACAGGTAAACAACATAAGGCACATTGTTTGGTGACGCCAAATATCATCAGCTGTCCACAGTCATTAACACTGCTCATATAAATATTTTAATACTAATAGTGGATGAAATTAGTGTAATGTGAACATGGCTAATCAAAGTGATGAACCCATAGAGAAATCACCCGACTCTGCAGTTTCCCTCAGCTCTATACCAACTTCAGCCAACTTTAGCACAACCTGTTCAGCAGCAAACAGCAGTCAGACCCAGTTAGAGACGAGCTGGTGAACATAGTGGAGCATTTAGTAGCTAAAGAGCCAGATATTTCCCTCAGGAGTTGGTGGAGACCAAAATCAGAGCTAACAGAGAGGGAATACTGGACTGAGATTCATCAGGTGACACAAACACGACTCCACATGAAGGATCATGTTGTTCTGTAACTGCTGGATGTAGAAATAAGCAACTGTTTGCTAACAAGTTCAACATATGAACTTAACGAGGTTGTAATATGTCACATTTGTGTTTACAGCTTGTTGCGCTGCCCCCACCTGAAATCCAGTGACACTCGTCTTGTCAGGTGTTTTTCAGGACATACAGGAAGTAAATCCACAGATGAAACTGATGATGAAAACAGACTTCCAGTAAGAGCAGTGTGGCAATTCCCAGTATTTATGAATATGTCTGTACAGTCGATGGCACTGCTGCTTTGTCATCCATCTCTGAATATCAGTATATTGATCCAGAGACCCAGTCTGTCATTTTTAGGACCTCATAAATTTAAGCCATACTGACATACTGCACATCAAGTCATTGAAAAGTATGTTATAGATGGAAAATCATCTCCTTCGTTTCTCAACCTGATTATGAATCGAAGCATGGGCCTAATTTACTGCCATGTTCAGCAACATTAAAACACATGCACAACACTGACTTATATCCCATTTATTAAAAGAACTGTCAATCAATTCAAGTGTGAAAACAGGCTCCAATCCCGTGTTAGATTTGGGTTTGAGCTGTGAATTAAGGGACCACGTATGTATGCATACAGTATTTGGTGAAACGTTAAGAGATGGTGCCAGGCAGCTTGACACAGAGGCCTCAGATATTCACACAGTCTGCTGCAGCAACTGTCAACAAGATAGAAAGGACATATTTCATCAGCGTGAACACGGGGAGGGAAGACTGCAGTGCGATGTGTCTGCAAATCATCGTTATAAAGAGGATCGTCTGAGCTCTATCCGTGCACAGATTCTAGATGTTTGGACACAACTGGATGTTTGAACTCAGCACATTTAAATGATTTCTTGCCACTGTGATGATCCATTTAAAACCAACAAAATAGGAAGTGAAATGAAGCTGCAAGTGTGGGAATTAAAGCTCACTGAAACCATTTCACGAAGGATTTACTGCTTTGAGAATGTTGTGATTTATTCTAAACATGGTTTCAGTTCAACTGACAGTGCATATCCAATTTGCAGGCTTTGCCATCAATTAATAACAGATTTTGTTGTTTTAAAACACAAACTGGAAGGTTTTTTTAGTTTCCAGGTCTCAACAGCAACGACATCTGAGCCACTATAAAACATGTCCAGCAGTCTGGTTGCTGCTGATGGCAACCACCTCACTGATGTAAGGTCCAGGGCTGCTACTAATGACAATATTCATTAATCAATTGTTCTTTCGATTAATGGACTAAATGATTAAAACGATTTATTCAATATCAAAATCATTACTTTTCTATCGATAAATTAATTGATTCATTATATTATCGTTACAGCGTCACTAAGGTCACACAAAAATCTAACCAATCGATTATCTAATCAATTAAAGCTAAATGATCAGCATTACAGAAAACCCACAGGACAGCAGTACTGATACAGAGACAACAAAATAGCTCGACAGGTACTGGACTTTTACGGCCAATTTATTTATTTATTTACAAAAACACCAGAGCTGAAACAATGAATGTGCAACAATTCTGATAATCGATTAATCAGAGCTAAACATTCTCTGGTGTAACCTTCTAAAAAGCTGCCTTTCTCCATTTTATATTATAAATTAATTCTCTTTGGACAAAATAAGTCATTTAAATACATGACCTTGGGGTTTGGGAAAAAATAATCAGATTAATCAATAATGAAGAAAATCGTCAGTTGCAGCCCTAATAAACAAATAACATAATTGAACATTTTTGATACGGATCCCTTACATTTGTTTATTAAAAAGTTTGTGACAGATAGGTTATGAAGATATTTTTCTTACTTATTGGTTGACATAGCATTCTGTGATAATATCAGCTGATGTTTCGGCCAGGTGATTTATTGATCAGGCTCTAGTGTGGATTGACAGGCAACATGGGAACAGAGAGACCGAACGACATAAAACTAGACTCAAACAGCAGAGTACAGTTTCATGGTGTGTGGACAACCAGGACAACGTATCCTGTCCCGTTTGAATGAATGCAAACCCTGAACAGCAAACACCTCTATCAGGATAAAACAAGTTTGCTCGTTCAAGGACGCACATCATTTACAACCACTGAGCTGGACAAACACTGGAATTCGAAGCGAACCAAGAACCCAGAGAACTGGGTACATAACAGCCAGCAGACATTGTGCTTCAAAATACAGCATGACCACAGGAAATAAGGCTGTCCTACAAAAACGCAAGAAATGAAGAGCTCCTTTTATCCTAAAATGGTTTGCTGCTTCTCTACATCAAAACAATATACACAACTAATCAGGTGTTATATTTTTAACTATGCTTATAGCTTATCTGGTGCAGTGATGTAGAAAACTGCACAAACTATTACCAGACACAGTTTACACTCCAGTGTGAGGGATGATTATTTACCTTTATTTGTGATTTCTGCTGATGTGTCTGGCCAGCAATCATCACCTCTCTAAACAATGCCACACCATCAGTTTCATCTGACAGCAACTTATAACAGCATCCGGGAGGTGGAGGTGGTTTATGTCAGTTAGGTTGGTAAGAGGGAGCCCAAGATATTTGCAGTTTAATCTCCAACCTGTCAAGCGCTCACATGCACAAAGAATTTATGAAGCCATGAAGCGAGATTCAATGGACAGCAAAACATCGATAACTGGAACGAAAAATCTAGCGGGAGCTGTGATGGAGCGTCTGTAAGAGAACATGAACAAACAGTACAGCTACTCGTCCACCGGGGGAGGTGACTGAAACGCTCGCTTGAAATAAAAACCTTGAAACCACAGTGGACCTGCAGACCTCCTACACAACCCGCTTTAGAAATCTTTGTTACATTACATGAAGTCTTAGCGCCTCACTGTGAACAACAGACCTTTCTACACACTATTGATCCCATAGCTCTCTGACACAGTATCAACACTAATTAACATTAAAGGTGACACAATGGCTGTTGGTGTTTCTTGCATGGTCATTGTATTGGATGGTATTATGTGATACAAGTGTTGGTGTTATTTTCCTCCTTGTATAAAAAGCATGTAACAACACAAGTATCTGGTGTCCAAACATATATATATATATATCCAATCTAACAACCAAGTGAAAATACATCCATGTCTTCCACACAGAATAAATAAAATTAAATGTTTTTGAAGTTTCTTTTATCAGATTTACAATTAGAAATACTGTTGAAATGCATACCTTTACATAAATACATACCAGTAAACCTAAAAAAGTAAGGTATACCGCCCACCCCAACATGCACACCCCAATAAAGGTCATTATCAATTAATCTATTAATTATGTTGTAGTCATTTAGTCTATAAAATGTTGCAGTTTCCCAGAGCTCCGGGTGATGTCTTCAGATTGTTTATTTGTCCGAACAGCAGTCCAAAACTCAAAGATATTCACTTATGAAGGATAAAAATCCTCACATTGCATGGAACCAGATAATGTTTGCAATTTTTGCTTAATAAGTGACAATTCATTGATTATCAGTTGATTGAAAACTGATTCACTTTCTGTCAACTGACCAACTCATCTACTAATGATTTCAGCTTTATTCCTGAGTGTAAAATGATGACAAAAAGCCAAGGAAAAAAGGCGAGTCAACTCACTGAAACTAACAAGCTGGCCAGAGGTAACTTTGGCTAAATCATCAATCCTCACAAACTGTGGCTTCTGTTGTAACACACTGATCATGTGAGAATATAACCATGGATCCACATCCTGCCGGGTGTCAACTGCCAAAACTGGTGGTTTAATGGTATGATAAATGTCTACCTGTGCCACATTAGGACCCTGACTGAATTGTGGTAGCTGGCGATTTCTACTGATATCTACAGATGCTTGTTGTAATGCAACCAGCATTTCAAGGTCTATTTGTGTTGCTCCAAAATGGGGTTTGGATGAGCTCTTGACAAGTAGTAAAATATCTACTGTATACTTATTTCATTTCTGTCTGTTTGTTTCTTTTCCACGTCATTGGAAATCAATGTTCCCGGCATGAAGGAAAGAAGAAACACAATGCAGATTGACAGATTCATCAAGCATGAGCCGAACAGAAATCTGCTTTTTGAGAAAAGAAATGTTAGAGGTGCCACGTTTTATTGAATTGTGTCTCTCTCAGTGGGTGGTTGTTTATCTGATTGGTTGAAGTTAGCCCGTGATAGACAGATGGTTCATCCAATCACCTGCCAAGTATTTTTTGAAAGTGCCTGCCCTTTTTCCAAACAGCTTCCAAGGACGACTTCTCAGATGCTTCTGTGTAACAAACCATCTGGCACATCAGGTTAGGAGTTAAGTGCAACTGTCAGCTTTGTGTTCATGTCAATTACAACGTGTAGCACACTCCAATCACACCATACAGACAGATATGGGAAGCAAATGTGATCAAATTACTAGTTTCCTGTAGAGTTGGCATGCGTCAAAGCAGGTAATTAGGACAGTGGCGTATCATGATGTGTCGACTTGCATCAAGATGCCGTTGGTATTGCCATTAAGTACCCAGTCTGGCTGGGTATCTATCGATACTAGTGCTGATACAAACTGAAACAGCACATAATAGGGACCGCAGTAATCCACAGGCAGACAGTTGAGCTGGTGAAAGAGCATAAGTACTGAGGTGCTATTGTTGATCACAACCTAACCTGACAATAACAGTTCTCCAATGGATACCCATGTTTATATTCCTGTAGCAGTGGTAGCCAAAGAACAACAGAGCTGAACCAGAAGAATAGAAGACAAATAGAACACAATAAAAAGGACAGAACGATCTGGAGATAAGAACATTTAGTAAAGTGACAGAGGGCCCATTTGCATGTATAACTAACCAGACTCCTTTTCTAAGTGCGAGGATGAAAACAGCAGGACAGACTGATTGAGCTGTCTGTTGGCTCGTTAGCAGTCCTCAGGGATCCGGCGGGCCGCAGGCTGACAGTGACAGGATTTGTTGCTGCCTTTTAATAACCCTGATAAACTACCATCTCTCCATGCCAGATACAGGACAGATTTTCACTTCCAGGCCAAGCCGCAAAGTCAAAATTAACTTTATCCTCAACATCTCTGATCCCAGTGAGTGGCCTTAGCTAAAGGTTGGGCGTGAGGGTTCAGGTGAGGCCGAGGTTGAGGCGAAGGTCGTCTCGTAATCGACTTTCCACTTGAGCGTGGTGATGAGTTCTGGCTTTGAAGCTTGGCAACAAGATACTGTAGAGAGCCTTTGAATATCTGCAGGAGGTTGCACCTGTAACACAGAGGCTGATGCCCTACAACTGTGCCCTCAAAAGGCGATAATTAGCTACCCTGAGAATCAGTTCGTCAGAAATTAACACAATCATCTATGTTTACATGGTGCAACATGATCACAGCTGCTGTTCTGAGGATCCAATTTGAATGTTAGTATCAGGTCTTTGTCATTTTCCAAACATTACCTTGATTGTGAAAATTACATAACATACATCATAAGCTTCAACCATAACAGTAACGGCAACCAACATTTGGACTACAGCACTTTGTGTTAGCCATAAAATGAATCCTTAACAACTGTCACTGCAGTGATAAGAAAGTGGAGCATTTAGCAGCTAAAGAGCAACATATTTTTCTCAGGAGTTGGTGGAGACCAAACCAGAGTTACAAGGAGAGTGAATGTTGGACATCGTAAATGGCTCACATTTCAACAAAATATATATTTATCTTTAGCCGTGCTAGCAGCATGGCTGTGTTGGTCTGTCAGTGTCTCAACAATTTGGTTCAGACATTCATGTTCTCCTCAGGATGAATTGTAATAACTTTGGTGATGTCTTAACTTTTCATCTAGTGCAAAACCATCAGGTCAAAATTCAGAGTTGTTCAATACCTTGGGTTAAAATTAAATACCTGCAAAACTAATGACATTCCCATCAGCCTCAGCTGTACTTTATGTTCAGTGCAAATTAGCAAATGTTAGCATGCTAACACACTAAAATATCATGGTGAACATGGTAAACGTTATACCGAAACATTAGCATGTTAACATTGTCATTGTGAGCATCTTAGCATGCTGATGTTAGCATTTAGCTCAAAGGACCAGCCTCACAGAGCCGCTAGCATGGCTGTAGACTCTTTACTGCATAACAAAATAGCATGTACTTTAGTGAAGGCATGAGAAAACGTAAAAATAAACATGAAGTTCATGCTTGACCTCGGAACTAGGTCTCTGACAAAACAATCCAACTGAAGGTCCATTTACTATAGCTTTTTCTGGAGTTTTCAGCCCTATTACTATTATCATTTCATCCATAAAAGTTATTTAAGTTTTTTCAAACTCTTTCCAAGGTCAAGAATGAGCTAAATTATTGGCATTTGTGCCGAACTAAGAGTGCTATGGATGAAATCATAACAGCTACTGAAGTAGCAATGCAAAAGATTCATCTCCGTGTCAACTGAGCAAACATCATCTGCTGACAAAGACCATGTGATATGGTTGAAAGCACTGGAAAAAGCTAGCAAATGGACCTTGAGATGGGATCGTTTTGTTGAGATTGCTTTGTCAACACCTATCATAGAACCATTTTCTCTGAATTCTGAAAAAACAGTCACAGAAGTTGTTGTACACATATGAATTGATAAAGATAATACATGAACATGAGTCTAAATCAAGTTCAATTAAAGTGACAGAATGAATAGATGGATGAGTCAGAGTGAAATGTACCAACATCTGACCGAATCTAGTATGAAACAATAAGCAGGGTCGGATGGGTCATTGTGAAATTCTATCATCGATTTTTCCATCTCTACATAGTCCTTCAAATTTAACTGTCATTACTCAAACTCTCATTACTGTGGTTTGAAGGCTGAAAAGAGAAATAATGCATCAGTATCGAGACCGTGTAGAAATAATAAGCAGATGAACATTTCATAGTTTGGGGGATGTTTGAAAACGGTGTGTCAAAAGAAACAACCTATCCAATACCTGCACAGACATCCGTTAATTACCACTGGTGGGATTTGTTAATGTGAAAGGCCTTGTGCACTGAGGTGGATGAGGACCTGGACTGTGGTAAGGAGATGACTCCTGGATCTGTATGCAGCAAGAGAGCCTGAAGCACTATGACGCAGATAACATCAGCTGCCCCGAGATTATAAAGCTGCGCCCTGAATGGGATTTAATCGTCCATTTGATTGGACCTGGACCTCGTTACTGTTCAGACTGGGTCACAGGCAAGCCGACTGCCTGCAACTGATGGAGGGGGAGTCAGTGGGACTGGTGGGACTGAAAGTTTCTCAAGTGGAAGAAAATACAAGAATGAAGACGGATTAGAAGATGGATACGAGGGGTTGACAAAAACATTCATGAAAAGGAAAGGAATACTTTCCATCAGTATTTCCCAGAAGCCAAGGCAATGTCTTCAAATGTCCAACCAACAGTCCAAAACCAAAAGATATTGAATTTACAATAATATAACACAGAAAAAAGCAGAAAACCCGCCCACTGGAGACGCAGGAATCACAGAACTGCTTAAAATCTCCTGAAAACTGGGTTTCAAAATTTTAAAGCAGCATTAATAGATTTTTTGGCCACTTTGGGGCAGGGGAACAACCTGTACATCGTTGCTGTGGCCTATTTACATATTGTGCAGACACAGAGCAACATTATCATCCCACTGAAGTGGTTTGTGTCCATCTTTAGAATGTAAGTCCAATATTCATTTTCCTTTTAGCTCTGGTTTTGGTCACCAACTCCTAATGGAAATATCTGCCTCTTTAGCTGCTAAATGCTCCACTTTCTTCACCAGCTAGTCTCTAACTGTGTCTGTCTGCTGTTTGCTGCTGAGCAGGTAGTGGACTGTGGGTTTATCAGAGCTTGATTGATGAAAACAAGGTTGATGAAAGAGCTGAGACTGAACCGGACAGTAAATGTGCAGTAAAACCAAAACTATGGGCTGAAAGAGGCATTTGATCCATTGTTAATATCAAACTATTAACTTAACGATATTAACTTTTCTTCTTAATAAGTAACAAAGTTTTAAAAAACAGCAGCGTTAGGTATTGTTTATTAAGAGTTTAACATGCACAAAAAAAAAAAATCAGCAAATCTACTTCATCAGGATGGTGTGGGTGTGAGTTAATAAGATTTGATTGACAGAGGCCTGGCAACATAAGAAAACAAACCCAAAAATAGGGATGCAACGGAAGACCATTTTCATTATCAATTAATCTGATAGCCGATTATTTTCTACTCTTAAAAGGGAACAAAATGCAAAAAATGCAATCACATGTTACCAGAGCCCAACAGTCCAAAACCCAAAGAGTAATAATGTAAGCAAATCCTCACATATAAGAAGCTTAAACAGCCATTTTTGCTTGATAAATTACTTTTAATGATGATTTGATTATCAGAACTGTTGTCTTAATCAGCTGCTACCCACAAACGTCCTCACATTCTCAAATGTTGCTAAACTCTGATTGGTGCACGGAAAATGAATGACATCACCTTTCTCCAACACAGCCCAACCCACTTCAAAACCAGCGAGAACAGAGGGGACAAAAACACAAACACAAAAATATCTAATGTGAAACAACTGTTCAGAAAACTGTTCGAACTTTGGCAACAAAAAAACTGCCCTTTAAATTAATCAATTATGTAATTAACACCCTGTACAGTGTGTGCAGCTTTGTGTTTTTGTCATGATTTTCCAGACTCGGACCGACACTCCTGCTGTTTGGGTACAGACGATTTGACCTCTTAAGCTCTGGGAGCTGCTTTGTGCTGCTTTAAAAGAAACTCACATATCAAAGTGCTAATTGGCAGAAGTCTATTTACAGCTGATAAATGCTGCTAATTAGCTTTCAACCTTCTCCGACTCACCACTTTACCACTGTTTGTAATTCTGACGAAGTTACTTCAGAGTTCACGTCGGGAGGTGTTGCTTTATTTTGTCGACACTGTACCTACGTAGCTGCATAAAGAGGAAAAAGACAGATACAGAAAAGAGAGTGACAAATTGGAAAAGGAATAAGAGCTAGAAATTATAGAGAAAAGCAGTGACATCTAGGTAAACGGAAGGAAGAAGATTGTGAGAGAAGATTACAGGGCAAAAGAGCTTCGTAGAAAATGCAAAAGGCAGAGAAAGAGACAATCTGAAAGGAAGAGATTGGTAAAAAGAGAGGAAGAACCGGCGACAGAGGCAGAGAGACACGCAGAGAGTGAGGGAGAAGCTGACAAAGAGTGCATAATGAAGCTGTCCTCGGCTGGGAGTGTGAAGGGCAGTAATTTACTGATCAAGGACAGAGATTGATTTGTCACCGGAGTGGAAGAGAAAGCCCACAGCATGAGCGAGAAGCTTCAGCCTGTACTCTCCACAACAGTGCTGTTGGTTAGCCGGCACAGTGTTACCATCTAAATGCACAGAAGCTCGGCCCGTGCTGACCCGGACCCTGACTTCACAGAGGTCTGCCCCAAAAGATCTGCCAGGTCCAGCTTGATATTAAAGCAGGACACATGGGGGTTCAGTAATTTAGCGTTTCTAAGAATTCATTTACATTTCCGCTGTGATGTAGCCTGTTAAATATATTTTCCACATATCTGATTTAATTGCTCAAAAAGCCTTTTTCTTTTTTCATGAGTTTATTTTTGAACAGAGAGCTTTGCCAGCTCTAAAAAACACGTTCACTTTTCCTTCCTTCCTATTTCTCTTGCTAGAGAAAGCAGTGATCATTTCTCTTATTTATAAAGCCAATAATGACACGTGATGAATATTACGCAGCATCTATTAGAAGGCTTGAAATTAAATTTTAAGAAGCAAACAAATGAAAGAATTAACTGGCCACTTGCTCTACTGCCTGTTTCACTTACAAATAAGTTGTGTGATATGGCGACATACAAAACAACTTGTCAAGCAGTAAAGATTGTTATCAATATATATTAAGATACATCATTACAGACTGTGTACTTTAAGATTATATCTCTAAAACTCACCCATTCTTGTTTAGCTGAGTTATTGTTGAGTGCAAAACTTTCTCTCTGGTTTAATGAAACAAATCACATCTTCTCCTTTTTGAAATTTCCTTCCAAATGTTGCTGCTCCAACTGCAGTCTTATTCGCTCTCTCCCAACTTTAACTTACAACTTTAACAACAAACTTTCTGATTAGAAGCAGCTACAGAAAGTATGAGATCAGGGCAGGAATTTCATGGGGGGCATGGTGTCCATGGCCCCTCAGTTTGGCCTCTTGCCCCTCAAAAAATGATCTGCCCTGCGGCCACAGTGGCATCAGCCCCTCCCACAATGCCTCTGCCTCTTTCTTGTCAATACGGTTTTTAGACACCAGTGTCTTTTGTTGAGATTCTGAATACTTATTGGGCAACATCAAGTGAAACGCTGCGCACACATTTTACCATATAGAAAGAGTACCTTTGGGTAGTCAGCCTTCTCCTATCGAGCAGCACATACGTGGAACACTAAACCCACAGAACTAAGGAACATCACATCTCTTAACTCTTTCTCCAAATCTATAAAACAGTGGTTACTGAACAATCAAACATGCTGTCATAATCTGGAGTAGTGGTTATGTCATTGTGTTGCTACTGGTCTGTGATTATGTACTTGTACTGTTTGAATGTTTTATTTTAATGAAGATGAAGGGACTGCAGATGAAAATTAGCCTGCATGACTAAATCTGGCACATTGGACCTATGTGCCCATGTCAATTAATGTGCATTGTTCCTTCTTAAATAAAAAATAAACATAATAAACAAACATAACCAGTGGTGGGTTCGATTTCCAGCCTGAACCACTGGATCAAGCCTTTTTACCCTCACCTGTACCTGTATTAATGACAAACTGTTTGTGGCCCTGTGGCCTTCCTCATACAGCCTTGTTACACACAGCAGTCGCCTGACACTCATGGTAAGACTCTCCTTTGAAGCGCAGTGTACAAATGATTCCTGGTGGTCCTCCGCTGAAGTGAGTATGACCACAGTGTGCTTCAGGCTCACAGACAACATGACCACACACCACCACCTTCCCCGCCCATTAGCCCAAAGCAGACAACAACTCACAGGAATTGATTTTTCTTCCTCTTTTATTTTTTCCCCTGACCGTCTCTTTCAAGGCGGTCCGCTGACAATCCACTGACTGAACCGACAGAAAATCGATCCAATCTCATCCAAGTCTGCGCTCTCTGAGCTCATATCTTGACATCTTGACTGCCCGAGGAGGTGGAAGAACACAGGTCTGTCTGTTTCACACACACACACCCACACACACACATCCCAAAAAAAAGTACTGCATATCCTTGTTTTGTGGACGTTTATCTCGGCATCAGTAACCCAAGAGAGGCCCATTGGGTTGGATGATTTTCTTTTTTGTTAAATGGGCTCATGAAGCAGTGACAGTTACAGAGAGGAGGTCACTTCTGTCACATCTGGAGACAGCTAGCTGATATGACAGCAGAGTTCCGCCAAAGACCAACCCACAATATTTACAGCGTGCCCCTACTTTATAGAGCAGAAAACTGACAAAAGAACTTCACCTTTGACTTCACAAACAGGCTAACATCAAACTAATAATCAGACTTTAGATAGACGTCTAAAGTAAGCTGGACACATTGTTAATTTTAATTCTCCTTTGCTGACATGATGTATTTAAAGTTGTGAGAGTTAAACATCAGTGGATTTGGGGAATAAACTGGTAGACTGCCTCTGTCTCTGCACAGTCACAGCAGGGTTTTGGCGATTCTGCCAAAATTAAATTTGTTCTGGGCCAGATTCCTGCTCTTTAAATGTACTTGGCAATGATGCAGATTGGTCTAAATATTGGCTCAATTAATTTTACATTTTTTCCAGCAATGACGGACAAGGTTTAGCCACATTGCAGACTTATTATAGCTGACAAACCACAGTGTGTACATGCCTCTACACAGGACTCAGGTTGGTAGAAGTTAGCTCTTAGCAGATTGGTAGGCCAGTCAGATAGTGGCTCAACCTAAAATGCCAAAGCCATTATGACTGTTACTGTGAAGTGCTGGTAGCCATTACTCAAAGTTGCCTGAGCATGCTATAGCTTGCATTTATGTCTAACTGATGGTAGATGACATTAAAATGCTTCTGTCCATTGAAAAAGTCACAGTGAATAGAGAGAGAAAAAGAGTACATTCCCACTGCCTGAGGTCTTGTCTGCAGAAATGAACCCTCATCATTTGACAAGAAAGCCATGAGGATCACGAAACCATATATCTTCCAATGCAAATCCACGGGATGCATGTGATAGCAAAGATTAAGTGAAGTACTGGATGCAGTGGATTATTTTAGTGAAAGCTGAGACAGGAGCACTGTGGGAGGAAGATGACAGATAGAGACGAAGACAACAGGCAACTAGAGAGAGCCAAAGAATGCTAATTAATTAAGCCATCACCACAGATGCCACCAGAGCTTCCACACAAAAGATGTTAAAAACAAAAAGTCCCCAGAAAAAGCCTGAAAAATACTAACGAGACAAGTAATGAGATAGCATTTTTCCTTTATATTTTACACCTTTCAGTTTTCTACCACAGATTTTAAAGCAAGTAATAAGCCTGCTGCTTACAGCTGAGAGACAACAGTCAGTCATAATTTTAAAGGACATCTTAATTTGCAAGCCCCAGCTATGGCTGAGTACCACACAGTTCATCTTTAGAAGAAAATTTAAGTTAATTTGCGATGGGCTGATGACGTTCTGCATCCTATGAACCCAGTGGATGTAGGGATAGTTTTCATTTCACCATGATGTCCAATAGAAGTAAGCAAGTGTGGAAAATCAATGGATGAATGACTGTTTTAAAATGACTAATGTGGTCCTCTATTACTTTAAAATGTACAATAAAGGGCCGGATAGCCTCCAAAACAGACACATAGAGCAGGATCAACAAGGACCCTTACAGCTATGTGGCGCGGGAAGTATAATTTGACATTAACAGTGAGAATGTTGTGGTTAAGTTAGGGTTTGATTGCCTACATGTTGGGGTTAAGTTGTGGTTTGATTGCCTACATGTTGGGGTTAAGTTAGGGTTTGATTGCCTACATGTTGGGGTTAAGTTGGGGTTTGATTGCCTACATGTTGGGGTTAAGTTAGGGTTTGATTGCCAACATGTTAGGGTTAAGTTGGGGTTTGATTGCCTACATGTTGGGGTTAAGTTAGGGTTTGATTGCCTACATGTTGGGGTTAAGTTAGGGTTTGATTGCCTACATGTTGGGGTTAAGTTAGGGTTTGATTGCCTACATGTTGGGGTTAAGTTAGGGTTTGATTGCCTACATGTTAGGGTTAAGTTGGGGTTTGATTGCCTACATGTTGGGGTTAAGTTGGGGTTTGATTGCCTACATGTTGGGGTTAAGTTGGGGTTTGATTGCCTACATGTTGTGGTTAAGTTAGGGTTTGATTGCCTACATGTTGGGGTTAAGTTAGGGTTTGATTGACTACATGTTGGGGTTAAGTTGGGGTTTGATTGCCTACATGTTGGGGTTAAGTTGGGGTTTGATCGCCTTCTTCATCTGTCGCCACATCCTCCAGGGAGATCACAAGACGTTCCCAGGCCAGATGGAATATACGTATAATCCCTTCAGTGTGTGTTCTGGGTCTGCCTCATGCTGTGATGTCATAGCGCAACAGGATGGTAAATGGTAAATGGTAAATGGACTGCATTTATATAACCCTTTTCTACCTTAATGGACAAAGAGCTTTACAGTTTTGCCTCTCATTCACACACACAGATGGCGGCAAAGCTGGCGTGTAACTTGGGGTTCAGCATCTTGCTCAGGGACATGTGGACAGGAGATCGAACCCTCAGTATCCTCAGTATCCCCAAAAAGTTTTCATACTTGTCCAAGGTGGGAAAGTGAGTGTACTGTAAAGAAAAGGTGAGATAAGAAGCCAATGGACAGAGACTTTTCATTAACAGTCTGGTACTTGCATCATTACATGTCTCCACTCCACTAGAAAACCCCAAAAACTGGGTGTCAGGTAACTCATGTTGTGTAGGGCCTGAGGGTTTGAGTTCAGACAGGACCCCGTGTTGCTGTCACAACCCTTTCAATTCCCACAGCCACGAATAAAAACACAGCAGGATGCGTGTTGGTCAAACTCATTCATTAACATAACAAATGCCATCTTAGGTGGGAAGCAGCAATGAAATGTCACGATGGACCAGAGTTGGTGCTTGATTAATTCTGTTATCCTGTCACATCTTTCGAGTATATTAGCATAACAGTAGCAGATAACACTCACTGACTCCCGTTTTATTTTGTTAACTTTTCAGAAATCCACTTAAAACTTACTCAACATTTTAATGGAAACAGAACTTCTGAGATGAGACACAAAAACCAGAATTTTAAAAAGGATCCAGATGGCATACTATACACTACTGTAAAACGATAGTATTTCTTAGCGCTGTCAAACAAATTCAAACTAACATGTAATTTATTTGAATAATTCTGAACCCAACCCATGTAGGCAGCTTTCATTTTTATGAGGAACTGGCCCATATGTAGTCGCTTCACACAGAGTTTAAGACTGAACAAGATAGACTTATTCAATATTTCTGTTTCTAGCGGCCGAAACAACAGCAAGTCCATGAACAAGTCGAGGGGCTGCGGTTAGTTCAGACATGTCTGTAATAGGTTTTTAGACAGCAGAGATTACAGCGAGTGTACCCACACTGCTGCTCTGGTAAATTGCGAGCTGTAGTTGTCTGTAAGCTCGCAAAGTAAGTTGTTTAACTTAGGTTAATTTTACATAAAGGTTTCAACTTCTAATAGAAAGTGCTGCAGTAGATGGAATATATGGACAGTTATAAAAACCATAGGTTCATTGCCTGTTGGCCTCTCCGACCAGTAACCACCCAGTGGTAGGTGGTTGTTTTCAACACCAGAAGTCTAACTGCTATTGTAGGGATCCATCCGTTAGCTATACCTGCTTATTTTTCTTCGGAGGGTCACAGCAAGGGGGCTGGAGCCAATCCTAGCTGACAATGGGCGAGAGGCGGGGTACGCCCCTGGAGAGGTCACCAGTCAATCACAGGGCTGAAACACAGACAGACAACCATTCACGCTCACATGGACAATTTAGAGTCGCCAATTATCCTAAGCTGTAAGTCTTTGGATTCCCAGACCCTTCTTGCTGTGAGGCGACATTGCTAACCACTGCAGCACTGCGCCAAGAGATGAAAGGTATAATATGGTTAATATGGAGACTACTGCCGCTATAGCTGAAGCAGTCAGATTTTTACCCTAAGACTTGCATCCTTGTGTCTGCAGCTTTCCAATGCTGCTCTTCCTGTATCAGGACCGACTATCTCCACTTCTCAGCTTACTGCTGACTCAACTCAACATGCCAGCATCCTCCCCCCACCTGCCTGCCCTGTGCTCCATACAAAGCTGTACAGCAGGCAGAAAACTATAGCAATGTCGCCGTCATTTGTTTCCCTGTGAAAGTGTGTTAGTGGAAAAAGTTACCCGATACCTCATAGTGCAAACCAACACGCCGTATTCCCCGCTACTGTTTGGAATTATGGTCTTTAAAAGCAGATTTACAAAGGGTCAAATTACTGCGACTGAAGGATTCTGATTTCTCACTCAGTGCCTTGGAAACAGTGATCTTCATACCTACAGTAGCTGAACTTCCTGCTGTCATGGCGAGACATGTGAGAAGCAGAACAAATATGCTTTAAAAGGCACACGAAGCCAGTTTCTTGGTGATGTCATCCGTGTGCACAGCAGCTCATCTCACATCTCCTAAAGACTTTCTCCCTTGAAATACCTCTGCCACTCACACGGACAAAGCAGTTCCATTAAACCCACAACTCTGGAGAGTGAATTCACCTCATCTGAGTCAGAGATAATCATCAAGCATCAGACGACCCAGCTCTCCTGAAAAATGTAGGACTTGGAGTATTTGAAACTAGGGAATCAGCCACCTCCTGATATTTAAAGATGAAATATATGTGATGCACGGAGCAAAAATATTTCCTGAGCATTCACTGAGGGCTGCGGAGCCAAAGAGTGCAAATTGAACTGGCACTGGCCTTTAGAGGCATCAGCTGCGATGCTCATTTCCTCTGGCTCTGCCACCACCGCCGAACCCTACGAGCTCATCCATCACCCCAAAGCCAAATTTAATATCCCCAAGCCAAACTTAATATCATTAAGGGCAATCAGCCCAGACACCGGCTGGCTATGAAACTCATCAGATCATTCTAATGAGACAATAACACGGAGAAGTTTCATGGGATCTCATGCCAAATGAAGCTACAATGGAAGGCCACCGCACCCCGACTCCCTACACACATATGGAAGGAAATCCAATCTAGGGCTGCAACTAACGATCATGCTGATTATTTTCTTTATCAAATGTTAGAAAATAAGGACGCCCATTATGTCATCTTCCAATTCCTTATTTTGACTCAGATTTTACAACAGTTGAGAGGCTTGAACAATTGTTTGGCAATTCTTTTGATAAATTAAAGCAATATTTTCAATGAATGAAATTAAGTAATGTGATAGGGCTCGAGAGAATGATCACTAACCACAGCTCAGTTCAGCTCTACGGAGCATTTTAGCATCTTTTAGCTCATAGTTTTGGTTTAATGGCCCGTAACTTTACCGTTTTGGTTCAGTCTCATCGCCCTCATCAAACTCGTTCCAGCAGCAAAGGCAGGCAGCTGTTTTCAAACACAACTACAACAGGACGATCACATTGCTCTGTATCAACTTCATAAGGTGACTAAATGTCAATGTTATATTTACAGCTTGCTGCGCTGCCCCCAAGTGGTGAAAAAAACAATTTATGCTGCTTTAAAACGATTAATTGATCATTAGAATGAGATTTACAGAATTTTCACATCAATTAAAACCAATTTAGTATGAGTAGTATTTTAACATTTCTGAATTTGGTGGCCCCTTGTGGTAATTTCTAAAAAGACCGACAGCAATACTGATCTGACCGGGTGTCACAAAAACTAATTTTTACACAAAAAACATTTGCCTTTGTGATCATTTAAAAGAAGTTATAAACGTGTAAATTCTGCACATTGTGGCTTTAATCAGATGATAATTTCCAGTTTCTCTATTTCTTATTCTTCCTACATTCATTTCCAAATCAGTTAACACACATTACATTCCTTGTGTTTGCTATCAAATCATTCTCCACTCTCAAACCAATCACAACACTAATTATTCAGGCCATTTATCAAGTAAAAGAAACATTCTCTGGTTCCAGCTTCTCAAATTATGTGAGGATTTGCTGCTGTGATCAGTTTTTTGGTCTGTTGATTGGATAAAACAGGAAATGACCTTGGGCTCTGGGAAATAATGATGTGATGACCATTTTTAACTATTTGCTGACATTTTATCGACTAAACCGTTAGTCAAAGAGACACAGTAATCAACAGATTAATGAATAATGATTAATTATTAATTGTATTCTTTGAGCTATCGCCAGATTTACACCAAATTCTGTTGTAAATAGGTAAATTATTTAAGTGATTAATCAGTTTCCTGCTGTTTTCTCCTTGTCCAACATGGATCCGACTGAGATTTTGTGGCTTTTTCTGCTCTCCGTGCATCTACAATCCTCTCCAGTTAAAAAAAACAACAAAAAAAAAACGTGGCCATAGACCACCCGCAGTTTGCATAAACTACAGACACTGGGACAGTGACAACCGAGGGTGCATAGTAATAGCGTCAGAGTGGCATTTACACCGCCCAGTGTTATTGCTGGGTTTCATGGTGGCTTTGTCCTGAGGGGCTGAGGCTGTTTGGTGTATGCCACTGACTGTCACGCCCTCTGACAGAACAACGCAGCGCCCAGATGGCAGAGCTTATCTGTATGCCGCGCTGCTCCAAGGACAGTGGCACCAACCAGGCATCTCTGAGGATGTATGTCAGACAGGAACACTGGCCTCAGCCACCCTGCTCATGGCTCTAATGCCTCCACTCACTACTATGCATGTCCTTGAAATGGTGCATCCAAAAACACTCATTCTTTAGATGAATCCTATGACAGCCCTGAAACTCAAGGGTTCACAGTGATCCACAGTTTATCGTGATAAATTTCACCCCTAAAATAAGCGTGAAATATGAAATAAATTAACCGTTTTGACAGGTATTGCTAATTGCAGCTACAAGAAAATGAACAATCCATGTATCAAAACAACGTGATAATACTGTAAAATGGTCGATACAAAATCTACCCGTGGTAATGCACTTGTACAACAATATGTATATGAAAAAGTAAGGTCACGAACGGATAGTTTTAATATTTCAACTGAAATTTGAACTCGTTTCGCTCGTCGCCTTGCATGCGTGTTTCCAGACAAAACGCCCTGAGCGGCTGTTAAGGTCTCCCCCACTAAGATGCAAATGATAACAAGGAAATAAGGTTGATGATGGGTGAACATGACACAAAGCCCTTCAGCCATCATCGCCTGTCCTCTCAACCTCTGGAGCACAAAAGGCCTGAGTCAGCGAAGAGTCCCGGGGCAGATGGGAATGATCGGCTCTCTTAACCACCAGCTGGAAAAGGGTAAAGGTCTGTCTGGCAGTCAGTGTAGTGGCAGGTGGTATGCTGATGAACTGAGAATTTAATATTTCAATAATAATAATATAACTACTACTTAGGACTTTAATTGTAACGATGCAGACAGCTTATGGTTCAGAACAAAATGCAATGCAGAATGAACTCCAGAATGAAATCCTTAAGTTTTCCCACTTGGATATAAAAAAGCAAAAACTGGGGTTTAAAGTTTCTTCATTCTTTCTTTCTTGAAATAGTTTTTGTTATAGGTGTTAGAGCAAAATGAGGAAAATGCATGGTTTTAAAATCTATCAAATGGGCTTTGCATATGTTTTGAAATAGGATAAGTATTTAACATGTTTGTTAGACTTTCTCTGATAACAAGTGATCCTCCTCTTCTTTCCTCTTCCAGTAAAATCTCCAGAAAAATCCGCTGAATGTGTTTAAAATAGGGTTTGCCCCTTTCAAGGAGAACTGTGCAATGTATCTTCAAGGGCACTGCAATGTTAAATTATGATGTGTAAAAGGTAGCTGTGAGACAAAAACTAACAACTAATACACTTAAAATGATTCAGTCATCTTTGGGAACTACCTAACAGCAGTTTGTCTGCACATGATCATCTGAAACTGACAGAAAACTACCTTTGATATCACATTGTGTTTAATAAACCTATAAATGAAACTAGCTTCATGTAAAAAGACTTTCTTTACATGACACCAGAGTGGCCTCGTTTGTGAAGCAGACATGGTTAGCTACAAGGTGTTAAAAAAAAAATCCTGTGACCCTGTGATACCGGGTCTCAATTAGGAAGGAGGCACTGTGTGATGCAGCTGTATTTTTACAGACACATGTTGAATCTCCTGCCAGAAAAGTCTCTTTATCCTGCAGTGATGGATGTTCAAGAGGCCAGAGATTCGGGCCAGCAAACCATATGGTTCTGTTATCAGCAGGAGTGAAGGGTTAACTGAATCTAAACGCCCACATAAATCACAGACGCTAGAAATGCACTGCACAGCACCTGGCAGGTAGATCCGACGCTGGTGCAGGCCGACTGACACGAGGGAGTTACAGCATGCAAGTACAATCGCGAAAACATGGAGAGGTTTGCTTTGGGTGTTTGCTTTCACCTTCATAGAGTAGCAGGTAGTTGTGTGAGAGCTGAAGGAATCAGTTTTTATATCAAAACTGCAATTTGAAACAGTGCAAATTTCAAAAACGCAAGAGCAGCAATCTTAATTGTAATTTGGATTTTAATTTAAGCACCGCATTGTTTTAAGCTCATCCCCTTAAAGTTAAAATCCTCAACATTCATAAAGTCAAACCCTGTTTTTTGATACCATATATAATTGCCATTTTTGTCAGCAGTAGCCATTCAATGTATTTAGATTGTGTAATCACCTCTCTGTCTGTTTTTTATTGTTAGTGGCCATCTGGACACTGCATTCAAATCACCTGCTGCCTGAGAACACAGTAAAGCTTTAAATAGACAAAGTCTCATTCAGACAGTACATCATTCTCAAATATGGAAATACAGCAAAAGTAGTAGAAGTAATTTCAGTGAACAGCCCTGAGTGAGTATTATAATTCCTGAGGGATTCATGTATTTTTTCCTTTAGCATTATGACTAATGCTCTGTGTTGATCGCTGTAATCAATGATTTTCACCAGGAATAGATGGGAACGCAAAGCAACTCTGCGTTTGATTGATACCTGATGACGCACGCAGCTCACATTACCTACATCACAAAATTAGATCCGAGTACTAAACTGAAAAACACACAATAGCTTTTATTGTTCAGAATTAGGTCTGGTTTGTGTTCACGCTGACTTTCTACAAACAAACAAAGAGGCGTAAACAGTAAGTTACATATACGGACATGTAACTCATTGATTGGCCAGTTTTGGTGATGTCATCCTGCATCATCAGCGCATCAAATAAATAAAACTGAATCATCAGGGCCCGCGTGGGGAAATTGAATTCTGGTGACTGACAGCAGGTCACGCAGCACTTTGATGCTTATTTTGTGAATATTTATGTTCTCTGGTGTCACAAAGAGCTCACGAAGAAATTATGAGCATTATGAGAATTATCAGACTGCAAATCGACCACTTTCTATAAATAATGACAGACAGGTGGAGACAGAACGGAAAAGAGGCGTCTTGTAGTGCACAGGTACTCCTTTTGCACCAACATGGAACGGATTCTGTTCCGGTTCGGGTGCCTAATTTTAAACCGTTCAGAGGATTTTGACCAAAAATAAACTGGTTTGGAACCGAAAAGTTGGTTATCCAGCTGGAACCAAAAAATAGCAGGTTTTCCTTCACCTGAAGTGCGAACTGTGACGTCATCAGTGGGTGTGTCCTATTCTCCAGGTTGGAGAGAGAGGACGGAGAAGGCAACACTGGTCTCTGGTCTACTATGGTAACAGTCTTCTACATCTTCTGATCATTAATAGTTGGTCCAAAAACAAATATCTGTAATAACAGAACACAAAGCATCTTGCTACTACTTCCGTTGTGCAACGCCCTCTGTTGATGACGCATTATTGATTACAATAGTTCCCCTCAAAACTGGTGGAAACGCAGGCCGGTTCTCTAGAGAGCACCAAGGTTCCAAGAGTCCTGCACAGAACCGGTTCAAGAACCAGAGCTGATCTGGTGGAAAGAGGGCAAGAGTAAAAGACTGACCAGGGGAAATCATGTGCTAACGAGCATATGCGTTACCACGGTTACCAAATGATTTGCATCAATACATACATGGCTTATACAGGTCGCTTATTATAAGATTACTGCCTGAACAGTTCACAATCAGCTAATGGACTTAATAGTTTAGCTTTTGAAATTATGTTAAAATCATGAATCCATGATCCAGCTTTTCAAAGCTGTCTCGGTCTGGTTTGATTGACAGCTTTAAACCCAGCTCAAACAAACCGAACTAAACTATCAAATGCACCAGAGCTTGTTTTAACTGAAATAGGTATGGTGTGAAAGCACCGCAAAGCATTATTATAGCCAGACAAACCAACTCATAAGTCATTTCCTCAATGACAAACATTTCTGTCACCAAATAAAGTCCTCTTTTGAAGAAACGTGCACTTCTTCCGATTGTCATGTTAATCCTGACATTAAATAACAAAAATCAAAAGACTGGAGACTGATTGAAGGGAGACAGAGAAGCCATCCACTCAGTTTTTATATGTCACTGCCATGACAGTTTCCCACACAAAGCAAATCCTCCATGCTGAGAAATTCTCTGCACTCAGCACTGTTGAGGGGGAGCCAGGGGTCTGATGCTGCTGCTGCTGACAAAGAGCTGAGGCAGGGGTCTGTTCACGGCCTCGACTCGCTCTTTGCCTGGGGAGTTTATGAAAGCTCACGGTTTCATGCAGGGGATGTGGCAGCTGTAGAGCTCAGTGGTTTTCAAACAGGGGACAAGGAACTCCCAGAGGGTCTTTGTAGAATCCAAAAAAGGTCCCCAGCAAAGTGACATATGGTTTAATGTCACTATAAGTTCAATTTTACCTTAGCATCTTAACCTGACTACTACATGTCCATATGGGATTAGTTTACCAGAGGAGGCTTGGTACCAGGATGTTTCACTGATTCTAATCCTGCTGAAACGGTTTAATCAATTCCAATTGATTAGTCTTACAACAACAACAAGAAAAAATAAACTGACAACAAAAACTCCATATGCCGGCTGCAGCTTTGCAAATGTAAATGTCATTGAATGTCTTTGGGTTTCAGACTGTCGGTCAGACAAAACAAGCAGTTTGAAAATACTTGGGCTTCACCCTGGGCCATGAGAACTTGTTTTATTTGTTTTACAACTTACATTGTTTATAATTATATTGATTATAGCCGCTTTACGTAAGAAAATGCTTTGCATTTTTTGTAATTAGTTTAATTACAACCTTGTAATTCTCTCTTCCTCTCTATTACAACCTTACTTACCAACTCTCTATCCTACCTTCTCAGGACCGAGGAGTATTTCGTCACATATAACCTCTGAGCTCTCTAACTACAAACTCTGACACAGTTTGCGATGGTGGTGATTCAGGAATTGAAGGTTCAACAGTTGCACTTATTATCATTCCCTCTGGATAACGGCATGAGCTAAGTGCGTAAATTGTTAATGGAAATATAGATGTAGTCTCCTCTCCAGGTTTTGCATAATGGGAGGCACACAGCTCTTCCCCTGAGACCTCTTCCCCGAAGAGAATCAACTGCAGAGAGCTGCAGGCGTGGAGCTACAAGCAAATAAGCCCGTCCAGCGGCTCGGTCTTCAAAAGCAACCTCGATGTCCCTTCTTTAGCCTTGACAGAATAAAGATGAGTGGTGGGGGTGCACTATAAGGCATTTCAATGGGCACACTGATGGCTGCCAGGGCAAAATCTCCATCAGACACGGGGAGGGGGGGGCAATCGGGTAGGTGGAACCCTCAATATGATATATGATAACTATATATAATATGTGGTTAATGATGCTGTGTTTGTATTCTGCATGGCTCCTTATAACAACAGCGTGTCAATCTGGAAGTAACCAATCAGCTCACCGGTCACTCAAGTTTCTGTTTGTATCCAAATGCGACTACAGTCAATGTGAACACACACAGCACACGAAGATGAAGCGGCGCACGCGACGCAAGTTTCAAAAGACACCTGCAAACGTTTTGACCAGCAATGATAAACTGGTCGGTTCACAGTAGAGCTGCAACAATTAATCGATCGAAAGAAAATTAATTGCCAACTATTTTGATAATCAATTAATCATTTCAGTCATTTTTCAAGCAGAAATGTCCAAACATTTGCTGGTTCCAGCTTCTTAAATGTGACGATTTGCTGCTTTTCTTTGTCCTTTCTGACAGTAAATGAAGACTCTTTGGGTTTCGGCCTGTTGGTCGGACGAAAGAAGCAACTTGAAGACATCGTCACTTTGGGCTCTGGGAAACTGTGATGAGCATTTTTCACAATTGTTTGACATTTTATAGACTTATCAATAATAACAAGCATTATAATAATAATCAGCAGATTAAACGATAATGAAAATAATCGTTAGTTGCAGCCCTAGTTCACAGCGGCACAGTTTAGTAACACATCCACTGCAGACCCAGTTTGCAAAAGACAAGTAACTGGGTTCAACTCATCCTCCTGTCTGACCAGATGTGTTAACAGGAGCAGTGCGTTACTGGTTTATATCCAACATATTTAACAGTGAAGCTGCAAGTTTTACCTGTTTAAACAGTGATGAACTAGATGTAGATCAGAGGTCTGTGCACGGCGCTCGGAGGATTGGACATCTGTTATGCACATATATGCCTTATGCTTGTATTTGCATATACATGTGTGTCTGTCTTTGTGAAGCACTTTGGTGCAAAACCTGTTTGCTTTTAAGTGCGATATAAATTAAATAAACTGAGCAAAAACTACATAGCTGTTGTGTTCAGTGTTCAACATTGAACATGAGGGGAACAAATTAGCTTTCTTTCAGCTTTTGGAGGGAGCTGATGATGTGTGTGGTCAATTACAAATATTGGTGATTATGCACCTGAATGACTGTCTGCATGCTTTGAAATGTCGAACCACCACATTGACAGAGGTCCACACCTACATGTTGGTTCATTTACAATTACAGGTCTCCTGAATGCACCGAGGACGATGTCGGCGCTCCACTTTTATCCGACAGTTTGTGGATGATTCTTCCTCACAAATACCCATTACTGCTGGTTTGTTGGAGACAATGGCTCCGTGGCAGCACAAGGCTGTTTGGCAATGTCAATATCTCCAGTGAACAGTGGGTTCAGCTAGCTCAAAAATGCAGGGTTGATAAAATTCTCTTTTCTGGCATCGCCCGCCTCGAAGAGGCTCTCTTGGAGGAGGAGGAGGAGGAAAACAGGCGCAAGTGAGCATGACCGACCCTGCTGAGTGGGAGGGAAGCTCAGCAGGGGGGGTGAAGGGGGAAAATCATCTGTATCCTTGTGTTTTTTTTTTTACACATTTCCATTTCGAAGGACCCCTGGCGGTTTGACACTCGGCTCTGCCTTTCACAGGAAGCAGGCTGGCCAAATGCAGCTCTCGCCTGGCCTGTGACTCAGGCGGTTGCCAAAGCTACTGAGAGACGTTTGAATGCATAGCAGACAGGAAACCGGTGGGACGCAGTATTGATTATGGTGGTACAGAAGTGGCTGTGGCAACGAGTCAATAGGGCAAACTGTGTGCACCTGACGCCTTGCACAAAGGGCGGTTCTCTAAGAGCAAAAAGGTGAAATAAAAGTGTGTGAGAGAGAGAAAGGAAGACCGTAGGGGAGAAAGTCAGAGAGAGAAATACACTAATGAGGCTAGTGAGAAAGAGATTCATGATCGCAACATGGTTTGAATGCAAAACTGCTGTTTATATGAACTGAAAAAGTTTCATACTGCTTTGGCAACATCGTCAAAAAGTATGAAAAATGAACAACAACACAAACAGGGAGAATACAATCATGAAGCAGTGGAGGAAGAGAGAAACAGAGAGGGATGAACGCTGTCACAGAGCCAAAAGAGAAAGAAGAAGAGGAAGAAGAAGAGAACGATGGGGATGCAGGAGCGTGTGTGGTGCAGCAGTGGGGGTGTTTACCTGGAAGGCCTGCCAGAGCTGATCAGCCAGAGCGCTGATCTGAGAGAGGATGTGACGGATGAGAAAGGACTTTGACATGCTGCTGCTCCCCAGCGTGATCAGGTACTCCATCAGTTTCTCTGCAGCCTGGAGCTGAGGTTTGAAAGAACAGTTTAAGATTTTTTTTTTAACAGCAATATAAATGTATTATTCACACACAAAGACTACATATGACTGTTGTTTAAAGATTTACAGATTTTAAAGAAGCACCGAGCTGAATCTTTACAGCCGCTGTTTCCAAAACAGCCACGAGGAAGAAACATCATGTTCTTTAAGCCAAATACTGTTTTGTTCTCTCACAACATGTTTGCATCCAATGAATTTTGAGTGTGAAAATCTGTTCTTCAAGACAAGTCATGCCACTACATTTTTAAGGTAACTGCAATCTACCTTGATGATCATCTGTTATTCATTTGTTTGAAATGTTTGAAATGTGTGTGAGGCATGACATGAAATCAAACCTACAAAACTTTGCCATATTTGCTGCTATTTTTATGTGTCAGCCACAAAGACACTCCTCCACACATAAACACAGCCTCCAGAGGCCTCACACTCTGAGGAAACACAAAAGCTCATTATGAAGAACCTCAAAAATTAATTCTGCTGCTGACTATTGTTATAACACACACAAGCACAAGTGACGCAAAAATAGGCAAATCTTATTTTATTTAAAATGTACCATTGAGTTGATAAAGGAGAGGCAAAATATTTTTAGTCTTTAAAATCATTAAAACTCTATTTAATAGTGGCAATCTCAATATCTGGCACAAAAAACATATAAATGCAGCTAAATAATGCTGTCTTGTACAATAGAGTTATGGTCAATGAAAGTGAATCAGCCTTGGCAGAGTCCAACACTCTTTGAGAACGCACTTAACTTACGAACCTCCAGGAACACGAGCAGAACTCTCAGTCCAGTTCTACAAGAACCGGATAGATCGTATCAACAGCCCCAGAGCCGCATACTCCCATAGTACCTGCCCGCAAGACCGGCCTGGTTTCAGACCTCTGGATCACCACCCTCATCCACAGTGTGTTCACTGATTCAAATAGGTCTGATGATGTGCTCCTGGTTGGAGAAACAGTCGACGCAATTAGAACGTCATTAGGCCAGATCACATATGGGGATGCCATCTTCCTACAGTTTGATACCTAACTAACTAACAGTAAAATGGCAACAAAACGTGGCACCTCACAAATATATAGTTATGTAGTAATTTCCTCAAACAGCTGCTCACTGTAATTTTTATCAAACAAACAGGAGGAAATAGTGCATCTGTTTTGTGGGATTTGTTGACAAGAAGAAAACGTGTATTTCCAGACTTTTCCTTTTAGTTGCTGCATCCTGATGCCAAACACACGCAGCACACAGTTAGCTGCTGCTACAGGTTTTCATTTTGCTGATCCTGGAGGGGGTTATGTTTAGCATGCATGCTCACATTCAGCAACAGCCTAATTCATTTTCTCTCCATTTTTCATATTTTCAACGGAGAGCAGTCCAACACATCCAAACTGTCCTCTGCTGTCATGCCAGTAGGCAGCTCCACGGCAGCAGCTGGGGATAAATTGTTTGGCTCAAGGGCGTCATGACCGTTGTTTGCTTTTCAATTTGGTCCGGGGAATTCAACTAGTAACCTTGCACAGCTCTGAAGTGCAGAGTTACAGTTTGATGCTTAAAGCTGATCAGATAGGCGCATTTGGCCATGTTCTTCAAACAGAGTGTGAGCAACTGAAAGAGGAGTGAAAAGAAGAAAAACAAACTGAATTTGCTTTGTATTACCTCTGAGTGCTCAGTGATTCGAGAACACCGTGTGAAATTGTCTGTATGATCATCTTATCAAAAAATTAATTCAGATTTTGAAACAATTGACGGGAGGAGATTGTTATTCAGTTTTGCTAACCAGATCTTCTCAGGCTGTCGAGGCCTTCCTTCTCTCCACTTTGACCTCTTTGCCTTTTGATGCACAAACCTAATCAGACGAGCTAGTTTGGTTTGTTTACATGGAGACAGATACGAAAAAAGGAATGTATAAAGCCCTTGAGGAGTTGCTGTGATTTTATGATGGAGGTCAGCTACACTACGGCCCGATTCTGTTTCAGTCCATCTGCAAGAGTCTCGTCCACTCTACACTTTCCTCATCCTTTGACCATTTCTGGTAACCCTGGTGGCTGCAGTATTGTCGTCATGCTCCAGAAGGTAAGATTCAAAGCTCTTGTGATTTGCGCCAACATCTCGACATAGTGATGTGGTGCGGAGGAAAATAGGGATGCAACTAACATTTATTTTCAAACTGTATTAATTTGATGATTTATATGATTGTATGTATGTATATATATATATATATACTGTACTTAGAATAGGATCCAGATCTGGTGAAGAAGCTTTTAGTTTACGTCCAGGTTCATCACTGTCTTTGAGTGGGAGGGTGGGAGGTTTTATCTCGTACCTTTTCTTTCTTCTTTTGTGATTGCTGCATTTTCTTGTACTTTCTTTCTTCCATTCGTCTGTACATGTTACTTGTTGTTGTATGCTCTTTAAAAATATGTTTTTTATTTCTTGGAAAGCAAGATGTGACTGAAAAGAACTAATGGCTGTATAAAACCATGCTCTGTAACATTGACTACTACTCTCTCTTCACTGAAGGGGTTAACATCCAGAACGTCTTGCTAAAAACACCTGACAATGCTCTACTTAAATCTTCTTAAAATGATTTATAATCCCGTTCTTCATGTTTACAGGAAAAAGCTGGAGCCATAACAGTGAAAGGTAGCATTGTCTGAAAAATAATAGAGTGATAAAAGGTGTACTTGAGCACTCTGTTTGGGGTTGAAACACAGGAGGCGAGCTGGGTGCAGTATATGAGAAGGTAATAAAAGTTCTTCCAGTAGACAAAAGGATGGCATGGAAAGATGAGGCGGCGGGTGTGAGGCTATACGAGGCCAGACAGACACGAAACTGTTCTCCTCTCCGAAAGGTTATTACATGAAATATGCCTGCAGTCGAACACAGTGGGAGAGTGACATTTGAATGACACCACTTGGGATTCAGGATCTGCAATTTCATCGTCTGGGCTCTTCATCTTCTTTGTCCAATCTCCTTCCTCGTAGGCTGCGACAGACTCCTCCAGGTGGTGTCTGGGAAACTGAGCCAGAAATAAGAGCTCTCCTCATGGACATGAGCGGCTGTGAAGGCAGGACCTGCCGCTGGGTAAAGTGCAGCTGCTCGCGGCGTTACTCCTCTAGATTGAACACACTGAAGACTGTCGGCACTTAGCTGACACTTCCAGAGGACTCTTATTCTGCCGTTTTCATTGTTTGACTGAGGTTTTAGAAAAGGGATGAAATAGGATGGTGGGTTCCCTACAGAACCAAAACTCTCCATCTATAACTAATACTGAGCAGCTTTTTGACTGGTGGTTTCACATCATGCTACACCAAACTACAAGAGGCCAGTAGCAGGTTTAAATACTCTACTCAGTGACCCTGCCAGTCAAACATGAAGCAGACTACAGCTGAAACAATTAGTCGCTTAAACAATCGACAAAATAATTTAGATTTTGATAATCAAGTCCTTTTACAAGCAAAAGTGCCAAACGTTCCCTGGTTCCAGTTGCTCAGTTGTGAAGATTTGCTGCTTTTCTTTGTCTTATGTGACAGTAAAGTTGGGTTTTGGACTGTTGGTTGTATCAGCTTAGGCTTTAGGAAATTTTAACAGGTATGTTTAACTATTTTCTGACATTTATAGACTTAAAAAAAATGTATCGATTCATCAGGAAAACATTAATCAATAAAGAAAATGATCGTTAGCTGCAGCCCTAAAGCAGACTACAACTGTTTCCCCTAATACATTTAAAAAAATAAGATGGCATTTCTCAACCTGGGGGTCAAACCGTTTTTATATACAGTTTATACATATACAAATGAATTAGGACTGCAACTAACCATTATTCATCTGCCGATTATTTTCTCCATTAATCAACTAATTGATTCAGCTCTAAAGAAACTATTTGAAATTAGGTTGAAGCTAGTCTAAATTTAACAACAATTTTGGTAATCAATCAATCAATCATTTAAGTCATTTATCTAGAAAAAAATCCAAACATTCACTGGTTTAAGATTCTTAAATGTGAGGAGTTTTTTCACAGTTTTATATTTTTTATTTAACAGAGTAAATGACTGACTAATTTGAGAGAGACGCAACATATCTACAGAAGACAATCATTAATTGCAGCTTTTATATTTATATTAGGGCTGGGCTTTTTAATTAGTACACTAGTACTAATACATACTAGTACATTTTTATATTAAAGTTATCTAATTAAAAGAAAACATCTCTTTGTTTGCAACACACGTCGCCTCCTTTTAAAGCCCCGACCAGCAGGTGGTAGGTTGTTGGGCTGCACTACAGCTCACACAGAGAACAAACTTTCATTTCCACTTTCAGGAGTCGAGGGGGTGGGGGGGGGGGGGTTACAAACACCTGGATGAGCACCTGAGCCGACAGGCCAAATCCTACTGATGTTCTAGAAGAGGGTGAGTTTACAACAAACTTTCACTAAGAAAAACAAAGGTTTAAAAGAATAATCCCTCCAGACCGGGCTTGTATGTACAGTAAGATGTATTACAGGCGTCCCTGCATGACAACAAAGCAGAGCTATAGGAGCCTGTGAAGGACATATCTTAAACTCAAACTGCATCTCGCCCTCCTGTCACCACAACCTAATATCCTAAGCCTGTGATTCATGAATACAGACTATCATGGAGTGAGAGGCTATCCTCTTCCTTTAAAGGAAAAATAGCATGTCACATAAAAGAGAGTTACAGTGTAGTTGTATGGACACACTCCCCTCTGATCAGCACACTCAATGGCTCCTGTAACAACAGTTCACTTCAGAGTTACTTCCACCTGACTGACAACCAAGACAAGGAGGAAACGGCAAACACAAGAAGCCGATCCATTTAGATAAGGTCTGACTGAAAGTAATCTCACAGCAAAAAGTCCAACATGGATTCCTCTTCTATCACAGCTCATTTTATATCACAACAGCGACATATATCAGGATATATTCTAATGTTTTCTGGAAATTCAATTGAGAAATTGTTTATATAATAAATAACCACTTTGGAATTAGCACTAGGTGATAGTGACAAACTCAAATATAATATTTTAAAACAAATACCTCGATGTCAGCATATCATTATTTGATGTGGGGACCACCATTGGAGCATTTGGAAAACATCTGAAAATACTGTGTAATGAGAATATAATAGAGCTGGATCACTCAGGTAAGTTCACTTCACTGTGACGCAGCTTTGATGAGCTGGAAACTCAACTTTTAAACCTGCATCAACTGATTTTTTTCAACAGAAACCAGCTGTAAACACAACACTGACATATCATCAGCTTTTAAGTTGATATAATGAACTGGTTTGCACACAACTGCTCATTTACACATTCAGCCGACGTGGAGAAACATGAGGCGTTTTCAGACCGGAGGAACTTTTTCATAACTCTAAGAACAGTTGGAGTTAATATAAAAATATAGATTATAGCAGCTTTAAAGGTAGGCTACATCTCAATGTTACGAATCCCAGACAACAATCTGCCAGAATATATTTGGTAGCACTAAGAAAATGTATTTTTTATTAAATGAATAAGATTATCGCACACTGGGAGGTTAACAACTTTTTTGTGGTTGATCTGCCTAATAATGGATTGTTTTGATTGTAATGATCTGATATACTGGATCAGTATCAGTGGCAAAAACATTGATTCGAAATCGGTATATTAATAATTTTAATAATTTTAGCAAAAGAATAACTATTGACCCAACGGTAGAAATGATACATAATGACAGTGTGCAGGGAAATACACTGGAAATCTATTCAGTGGTTCATGGAGACAATCTTATCCCACTCCAGATATGAAATTGCTTTGGAACAGCGTGTTTGACGGATTAGTCTGGTGTCAGAGTGGTTTAAAGTCGTGTCCCAGTGGTCGTCTTCCTCTGCTGCCGCTGCTTGATCTTGTCAGGAGTCTTTCCAGTATTATAATTACCTCCTGCCCTTCATCTCTGACCTCCCCTCCACATCTGAATTGTCTTCAACAATCATTTTGACTGGCAGAGTGTTCACTGGACGTCAAAAAGATCGAGAGATCATTAAACCGAGTATCCTCCTCAAAGTCGTTTGCAGCGTCCCCGTTGAGCTACTTAATTCCTCTCATTGGGGAGCTTTTATGCCCCTACTTACCTCAGATCCCACAACAAAACTCTGCTAACAGTCCCACGATGGAGACTGAAAACTAAAGAAGACTGTGCTTTTACTGTCAGGACCCAAAAACTCTGGAACAGTCTTCCTGTTGAAAACCATCTTTCATCCAGTGACTTCTGTTAAATCTCTACTGAAAACACATTTTTATGAACTTGGTGTTTTGCGTTAACTGTTGTTTTGTTTTTGTTTTCTGTTATTTTGAGTTTCTTCTGTTATCGTGTATTATTTTGTATTATTTGTGAAGCACTTTGTAACTATGTTTTGAAAGGTGCTATATAAATAAAGTTATTATTATTATTATTATTATTATATTATTATTATTATATTATACAGACAGTGCACAGTGATTTGTGCTTGGTTTGTCGTATAAGAAGAAAATTTAAGAGCGCTCGCTTGCACCAAAAGTCGCAGGTGCAAACACTGTAAACAGCTTCAAATGTTAACTGTTTGCATGCGAGATGTTGAATGATTTTAAGTTCAAACCCTGCAGGCAGTTCAATTGACAGTTTGCACAAAAGCACTTAAATTCTTTAGGGAAAGTTGAGGTAAAGAGCTTTTTCATGTTCAAATTACAACAGAACTAAAAAGGACTATATTAGTGATTTGCCCGTTTTGTCCAACTGACTACAAACTCAATGTACTTTACATTATTGACCACCATTTTTCCTTGGTACACTGTAAGCATTTAGATTGATTTCCTATGGCCCAGGCAGACATTGGTTTCTGCCCGTTTGGAGTCAAAAGGTAAAATCAACTTGCAGAGACTTATTGTGTAAATTGTGTAAGATTGTAGTTTATGGTGCTTTTCTGATATGGTGGATATCTGTATCATATTATAGGAACTGTTTGTATGGTAGCACATCTTTCTGGCTTCATTTCGGTCTGTCTACACTGTCCAGAGAAACTGTCCTCACAAGAAAGACCACAGCATCAGTTGCTTGTTCGAATGCCTAAATATATATATTTTTTTTAACATTACCAGACAAAGACCTGAAGTGGCCGTGTGAATTATGACTCTCATGACCGTAATGGTTAATAATGGTTTAGTTTGGCAGACCAGGAAAGAGACAGTTGCCAGCTCAGAATTCATGTGCAAAGGCTCCTTTCTAAATCTGCCGTTTTGGACTGTAGTTCACCCACTATACAAAGGGGGCATCCATAATAGAAAAGGCAGAGAAACCAATTTCTCCAGGCTCAGTGGCGTCAGTAGACCAAAATGCAATGCAGCCACAAGGTGTTGTATTTTGAGCAAGAAGCACAGCTGAGATCGGTGACCCGTATCACCCACAGCTGAACGATCACAGTTTAAAAGCTATTCCTCCGCCTGTACAGACCCACATTTCACAAGTTCACACCCCTTCACCGAGGCCTTTGTCAAAATACACACTAAAAAAAACTCCCCAAAACCAGAAGATGAGGCTGAAGGAGACTGAACACATTCATTAGACATGCATCACAGATTGGTGATATCAAACAGCAGTGGTATCAAAGAGAGGATTTTTTACTTTAAACAGTGTAACCTCGCTCCAAACAGAGCTCGAGAGAGTCTGCATACGTTTAGTGCCAAACCTCGTGGGAGTGAGGACGACAGAGATGATTACAGGTGCAACCGGTCTGTTACTGAATGCCATTTAAATAAAATACAGAACAGGTGCTCACACTGTCAGGAACCTGTACATTATGTGCAATGGAAGGTATCGATGACAAAGATTCCCAAGTTTACGACTCAAAATGGTGACAGTCTGATTGTACTTCTGCTTTTCGTTCCAGCTTTGAACACTGAATAAATAAAGTTACTCGTCTAACGTTGAGGGACGGTTGTGTAATTGCAGAGTTGGTTGTGTGAAGGTTAAGAAAATACTCTACAGGTCAATATGGCACTATATCCATTTAAAGCTTTTAATCAAGTTAAACAGACTCTGCCTGACATGAGGCGTCTATGTTTGTTTGCTTTCTCAGACACTTCCATATTATTTAGCACCTAGTCAGATATAGAGCTGCAACAATTAGTCGATCAACAGAAAATGAATTGCCAACGTTTTTGATAAACGATAAATTTAAGTAATGTGCCTGTGGGTTTTGGGAACCAAGTGGTAGGTTTAGGTTCCTCACCAGGCTGTCTATGAGTGTTGGAGCCCTCCTGAAAGAGAAGGTTGGAGGCTCAGTCGGGAAACACTGAACAAAGGGTGGGGTCACTGAGAAAAATGTCCCAAGTTTTAATGATGATGTGTCTGATATCGTAGGCCATGTTGCTGTACTGGGGGGTTGTTGTTCTTCACTGGGTCTCTTGTTAAGAAGGTGCTTCCTGTCTAAGGTTTTAGGATTTCATAATCTGCACTGTTGACGCACTGTTTGTTTTGGTCAGTTGTGTGTGCGTGGCAGTCAGTGTAGATGGCGTGCTTCCAATCTAGGCTCTTTGGATCCTCTGTTCTCACCAAAAATGTCAAAAAGCCAAAACTCAAAGTCGGATATGCCAATCCATTAATTTTCAAACTATAACCAAACATTTCTCAAAATAAAACACACCACCTTTACCCTGCTGCACAGTCAACAGCCATAGACCTTGGTGTGCGCCACACCTGTATCAGTTAGTCCTACACTTAAGGAGACTACCATGGCTACCCACAGCACCAACATGATTGTGTCACAGATCCTCCTCCGTCTCTGAAACTGGCCATATGGCATATTTGATATAAGGCTTTTTGGGTGGTAGCTGTCTGCCTTTAAAATGTTGTTCCTGTCACTGTTTTTCCTGGAAAACATAAGTGCAATGATTATCCTGAACTCCCAACACTAACCTGCTCTACAGTATTTTATGTCTTCTGTTTCATCTTTTCCTTAAAGCCCATTTTTTGATGGTGCTGTATACATATCTCTTCTTCTATGGGTTTGTATGCTTTAGTGCCCATTTGCTGACAAGGTGAGGTGAAGCCAATTTTCCACCTTGGTGGACAAAAAAATGTTCTATTTTGTATTCTAGTCTAAAAAAAACATTTCTTAAACTTTTATACCCAAACATCACCAAATATTTGAGGAAGTCACATAATTCCTGAAGCACCCCCCAAAATAAGGGTTGGCTTTATGAGAACCTGCCTCTGCAACATTAAGTATGATGGAGTCAAAAGGAGCACAGCTCAAACAATTCAAATGTTTTATTCATCACATCCGAGTCTATGACTATTACATGTTCCCTTTAAAATGATAAAGCACCGATTCCACCATAATAATGAACTACTGTTCTTCCATAATCATGTACTGAGTCCAGCTAATGGCATTCCTGCTCTTTTAATTTATCCTACATTATTGTGATTGGTCGTCTGACTGTAACCTGTCCTATAAGGCTGGAAGACGACTTGCCTCTAAAAGTTTCTCAGAGACAGATTGGTGCTGTGTTAATGGAAGTCCTCATTAAATTTTAATTATTTTAAACCCTCCTCACCACTAACCATTCGTTTCATTGACTACTGCTAAACATCAATGTGCCGCTTCGGAGGAAAACTCCAGTTTCTTCACCATTAGTCACGACAAACAGAGAGAGGGAATTTGCTGTAAAGAGGAAATTGCCTGCAGCCATCTGAGTAGGGTAAGCCATTCTGTGAGCATTTAGTAAGAGCCAGATGGGAGAACTTCATCCTTGTCAACTAAGGCTCACTTTCATCTCCATTCCCCAGCTGCCAAGTCCTGTCATGACAGTAACATGTGCGAGGCGCTGAGTGACATTTACAGTCGGCTGTGAAGGCAATTTTACCCTTTATGGACTTGTTAGTGAGCTTTGAATGAAGGTTAAACTTAACTTAAACTAAACAATAGAGGATACTGCACTCCTTTATTGTAATAAAAATACTCTTAATGTCATTTCAAGGGTAATAAAGGATTAAGCTGGTATATTATGAAGGTAGAGAGCATGCTGCTGAATGTGGTGTCTCACAGAAAAATGATGACAAGCTGCTGTTTTTTTAAAAATAAAAAAATACACGACAGTGCTGTCAGATTTTGAATATCCTGCATTACATTACATGAAATTTGGTATAGAGATTCATGGTCGCCAGAAGATGAATTCTAATGACTTTGGTGATCCCCTGACTTTTCCTTTAGCACCACCAGCAGGTTGACATTTATGGTTTTGTCAGGAATATTGAGTTGTACATTAATTTGGCTGGTTATTCACACTTCACGTCCCAGAATGACAGCTGCCGTGTCTTCTGTTATTAGGCACGGATTTGCCAATGCCAAATTTGGTAGATTCCATGAGTTCATGGCACCTGCTGTGTACACCTTCACAGAGCTGCTAGCATGGCTGTAGACACTTTCAATTGTTTTGAACTCTTTGGATACCATATATCTCCACCTACCGTGTTATTGCAGCCAGACCTGCTGTGCAAAAACACCAGTCTCTGGTTGCAGCTTCTCCAGTGTGAGGATTTGCTGCTGTTCACTGTTTCATATCACTGTAAACTGAATATTTTTGGGTTTGTACTGCTGGTTGGTATATATTCTGTCTTTTTATAGAATAAACGATTAATGGAGAAAAAAAAAAAGGTTGAAAATAATCAATACCGTAGTTGCAGCTCTAGCATTTTTCTCCATCATATTTGCAGCTGCTTTTGAATCTATCATGACAATGTTTATGCAGAAAATGTATTTGGCCCATTTTACTCTAATCAAACTCTATTTGGTTTTAAGGGGACAAATTATCAATTTGTACATTTGCCTACAAGCTCTCAGCTGCAGCTGCTTAATACATTAAGATGAGTCAACACATTTTTACACAAACACCAATAATCCTGTCTTGCCTTGATGAAATAAAATAGTATGAAACTTTAATGATGCTCATGGGAAATTGGGTTGTATTGAAACTTGTTTTGGGTAAAGATAATATAGCACTACAACTACTGCAACATAAGCCCCTTAAGCTCTATTTCCAGAGGGCTAATATTACCCAAGGGACAGAAATCTGCTGTGTCTTTAATCTACAGAGTCAAACGTGGAGAAGACAGAGGCTCCCTGATAATACTAATCCCATGGGACTTAAATCCAGCCACTGCAGCCAGAATCTGATGTGCATTATGGTTTTCTGTTTCTACTCATGTTTTATTTGCATCCCTGCACCAACAACGTGCTCAGGAGGATCTCTCTGACCATGGTTTCTCTCTATCTATACTTAAAGCAGTTTTTACTTTGTACACTAGATACTTTTTCTGCCTATTATATTTTATCCCAGATATTTTTACCTGCTGTGCCAGAAAAATGCCAGTGAAAGTAAGTGAACCTTTCAAGTTTACAGGAGGAGACCCGAGATGTTTGATATGAAAGGATACTTTTGGATTTTTGAATTCCTTTGAAAAAATATATTGACAATAAGTTAGCACAATAAAAGAACTTCCGTGGGTAAAATGTTAAGTGGCAGTTAACGTGTAGGAAAATGATGAAGAAACTGGATTTTCAAGAAATATATACATATATTTATATATAGACTACAGTGATATCTGGACCATCCACCTCAACATGGAGACATTAGACGTGACGTCACATAGAGGAGAGCAGCCAAGCTAGGTTAAGTTCCTAACGCCTAATGTCCTGAGATGAGGTTGAAAATTTATATTTATATGCATTTGACGGAGCACAGTGTTATAACTTTGCTCCTGCTAGGTGACTAAGAGACCAGGAACAGACAACAATAAGGAGAAATAACAGCCATCCGCGAGAAATTGAGGCCAGGTGACCAGCTTCAGGTAACACACCGAGGCACAAAAGCCCTTCAAAAGTCCTTTTTCCTGATAGGAAACAGGCTAGGTTGGCTTCTAAATGCATAAAATCATATATTAACTTTTCAAAGTATAAATTCAACCTGCTGTACAAGCTGCTCTTTAAAGGATCTGGCCCAATCATTCTCTCGTCATGGAAACTACAGGCACTATGGCGACCGAAACTACTGTTTCATCAACATAAAAGGTGATTATAACACATTTCATTATCTATGCCGATGTTTCATCAAGTGCAAAGGTTCAAGGGTACTTCATTATGTACAACAAGTTCACACATTCATACTACACACATGCAAATATGGCTTTATACCAGTTATGTTAATAAGTATGGTAATAATGTAACATGAGCACAATATCTAGATTTTCCATCTATCTGATCACATATTCAGTCAGAGGAAGTTGGTACCGGTGCAGCATTTATTGGTTGCATGTTATATCTGATCAGAAAGGCCAGATCAATTTCTGCCTTTAATTGAACTGCTCTAACTGTGGGGGTAATTTCCCAGCAGTGGGTGGCCGCCACAGCCAAATCAATAAAGAAACATTGAGTGCATGCAAACATCCCCTCCCCATGGGGTCCCATTACTCACCCTGCTGAGCTGATTACTGTGCAGCAGCATCACAGTCAGCTCCCTCAGCGACGCTTCCACGCACCTCATGAACTCTGCAGACGGCAGCCTCTGAGAGCAGAAGAGGTCCATCGCCAGGGCTGCGACCTGGCAGGCCTGCAGGACCAGGTCACGAGGGCCCAGCGGAGGGGGATCCCTGCACACTGCCACCACAGAGTCAAGGAGCTGGCATACAGAGTCCACCAACACTGACCCTGCATCCACATCAGGGCTTAACCACAGTGACTCCAGGCCTCTGTGGTCCCCCTCTACTCGATGTAGGGAACACAGCGACTGCAGGAACTGCACATGAGGAAGCGGGGCTTTCCCGTGATGACTGCAGGGAGCTGGCGGCTGAGGGGGGGTGATGGCAGGTTGGGGGTCTGGTAGCAGGAGTTCAGGAGTCTCCGAGTCGCAGCCTGGTTGAAGTTCTACGCTGCACGCCTCACTTTCTGGACCAAACAGATCCTGCGAAACGTTGTCCACTGTGCTGTCACGAGCTGGAAGATTTTACACAGAAAAATTAGGTTTCCAAAAGTCCAGTGAGGAGCTGGATCAGTCTTGTCAATTAGTCAGTTCAAGTGGTAGAAAGTAATTAAGGTCATTAACTCAAGTACTGTACTTAAGTACAATTTTGAGGTACTATTTCCATTTCCAGCTACTACCAGGATTCTTGCCTGATCCCGTGAATCCTGCTGCCTCGCAAGGTAACGTGATTTGGGCAGCAAGACTGTTTACCATGTTCTCACATCACAGTTGGTGGCGGTGAAGAAAGTGACAGGAAAACATGTACGTTTTGGTTATTTTAAACCATTTCGTAATTGAATTCACAGAATAATTGCTGTGTCGTGATATATTCCGTTACTGCAATGTAAAATTGCCCACCCTTGGAGCACATCGAGTATTCAATCTTTTGAAAATGTCTATGATCATTGCGTCATCTCCTACAAATCAGAAGGTAACTGAGGGTCACACGGTAACTGGAACCAGATCAGAGAAGACCTCATTCATATTGGGGCTTCGGAACATGAGGACACCAATCAATATTGGCAGAAGAGCCAGACTTGAATTATCATAAAAATGATCATTCATAATGATAATCATATAATTATACGATGATGATTAAAGTATATCATTACAGTTAACTATTTCCAATATGATCCCTGCGGTCAGAAGGTCATAAAATGAACATTAAGTTACAAACATGTCTGGTGTCTCAGTGTTTATATCTTAGTCTCTGCTCAGCTCTGTTACGGCTCGATTCTAAAAAGAAAATTATATTTTTCTTTTCACACAACATCATGAACATCAAAACATTAGGACCGCACCACACTTCTTGTTTTGGAGGGAAATTGTGCTGAATTATACTTTAACATTTTCTCTGTGAGTAGAGTGTTTTTACTGCGGTGCCACGTCACTGCTGAATAAATATAAAGGAGAACATTAAGGCAAAATCCAGAGTCCTGTATTTTCACACTAATGTTCATTTTAGTAAGTCAGTATAAATGCTTTTCAGACAAGCACATGTGAAGATAAAGAAGTACTTTCCCCTTTTTAATACAGACTATGATCCTTTTGTTGTATTTTAAGTCCCTAAAAGCACATTAGCAGGCTTCTAAAATCTAAATTATAGCGGTTGCAGCTCGTACTTCTATGAACAGGTGGACCCTGGTTGTCATTTTCTCAGGCTGCAGTCCTACTCGTCTCCTCTCGGCCCTGGAGGTTTTAGATTTAGGAAGACAAGTGTTTTCCTTGAAACAAATGCAGTCATAAAGGCTACACCATTTACAAGTGTGTGTGTTTTTATAGTGGAGCGTTGTTTCAAAATGACATATTGTCTACCGGGGAACAGTGCCACCTACTCCTAAAAAATGAATGATAACATAATTTAAACCAGCCGTGATGGTTGGCAACAAGTTCTTCACTGAAAGATGAACAACAGGTGAGAGAGGAACCTCTAAATACTAAAGAAGTATGGAAAGATATAAGTTCAATTTAAGACACTTTTAATACCAAATAAAATGCACCTTTTGTTCATGGTCATACCGAGTATAAAAAGATATCAATGAAAACCAGTTGGGACAACATGGCCTAGAGTGCAAGCATTTATTGGCATTTATATCCCATTTTTGTCAGCACGTCCCAGCTTAACAGTAATTTCTAATCATTTAGACCTGCATGTGGATAAGCAGCAGACAATGGATGGATGGATGGAGGATCAATAGATTAACCACTTAAACAATATTACATTAAGCTCCACATATAGATTTTACATTAGCTCTGAAACAATAGTACTCTGGATTTTCCAGACAGTTTTTATCTATTTTTAGAAACCTACAGTGGTGGAATGTAACTAAATACATTTACAAGTACTGTACTTAAGTACAAACTTGAGGTACTTTACTTGAGTCTTTTCTTTTCATGCCACCGTCTACTTCTACTCTGTGGAATCAGATTTGTGTCAATATAATCAAACAAAACTTAAATGTCAAACAAATATAAGAATTTGAGAGAATAAAACTCACTAAAGCAAAACAAAAATGTCATTTCAAAAGTAAAACTTATAACTTGCAAACAAATGATCATGTAAACTACTGTTCTTTTACTTTTTTGATAATATGTCCTTTTCTTTACAGTTCCCTCTGCATGAGAAATAATAATCTAATGATATAATATAAATTAGTACAACAGTCACAGGGGACATTTTTCTACTTTAATACTTTAAACTACATTTTCCTGATTATACTTAGATACTTTTACTGAAGTAACATTTTCAATGCAGGACTTTTACTTATTTTACAGTGAGGTATTTGTACTTTTACTGCAGTAAAGGATCTGAATACTTCCTGCACCACTGCTGACCTACATCCATGTAGAAAGGCCTACCTGCTGCCTCCGTGGTGCTCTTTGAGATTGACGTCGCTCTGGTGATCAGTAATTCCTGTCGCAGCCTCAGCACCTCCTGCTGCAGCTCCTGGGCTTTCTTCTTCCAGCCATCGTCCTGGCTCTTCAACTTGCAGGCCAAAGCCTCGGCGTACTCTCTGCCACTGACGCCCGAGGGCTTGTTCTTTATTAGAGCCACTGCTAGGGCCACTTTGGCTTTCGTGAAAAACCACTGCGCTTGACTCGCTCCTAAAACAGAGTGAGGAGGGCAGATGTTTAAGGAAGTCAGCCAACAAACGTTCCACTTTGTCCAGGCCGTAATCTCATTTACACATACATGTTTTACAAAAGAGCAAACCCTTAAAATAATGTTTAGTTTTGCTGAGCTGCGTGGGAACGTACAGAAACTGAAAATATTACTCGGTCACTAAACAGAAATTTCATCTGCAACAATTTTAACAAAATGCCCAAATTACTTAATTCCAGCTTCCCATTTGATGATTTGCTGCTTTCTTTTGTCTTATGTGATAATGAACTGAATATCTTTGGGTTTTGGACTGAAGCAATTCGAAGATGTCACACTGGGCTTTTCATGGTATTTTCTGACATATAATAGATCAATCGATTGATCAACTTCTGATTAATCGCTAACTGCAGCTCCGGATGTATGTGTATTTGGCTGCCAGTTGTGCAGTTTGTAGGAGGTGTATTTATTTATCTGTGCGTTTTATTATTATCCTGAAGCAAAAGTCATCCGAGTATCTCAGCATCTTTAACCTTTTTCTTTTCTGGCCAAAATAAAATAAGTCAAAAACCACATTTTACTTTTTTTTTTTTTTTTTTTTTTTTTAAAAAAGCTTCCAAACCTGCAACCAAAACAACTGAACTACTTTATTAAAGTCTCACAAGTTGGAAAATAAGGCCAGTTTTTCCAGACTAAAGCGTTAGCGGGTTAAATGTAGAGTTTAGTATCCTTCACAGTTAATGTTGAATTACTGAGCGGCCAGTTGGGTTCATTTAGGCCAAACTATCACTGGCTAGCTTTGACATGCGTCCATTATCGGACAGACTAAACCGAACTTGCGGGGTCCGTTCGTAAAACCAGTATAATATAATATAACCCGACTCCACTTCTGTCTGCAAACAGCGGTGGGAAACAACGCACCGCTGCTGTAGAAAACTAACCCCCGCAGATTTAAACTGAACTACGGTAAACGGCAGCTGTTACCGTTACGTGGTGCGTGGCTAACGCTAGCTGGCTAACGCTAGCTGGCTAACGACACACCGTCGTTCAGTTTTCATGACGTTCCCGCCTCAAACTGTTCACCTGAACTGTGAAACACACGAGTCACCTGAGTGTCCCTCCTCGCTTTGCATCGCCCGGCGCCGGTTCTCCTCGGTGTTCCCGTCTAAGAGCTCACAACGTAAACATCACGGTGCTAGTTAGCTTCGCCGGCTGGACAGGTGTTGCATCGAAATCTGTCACCTGTCAGATTGTGTGACAGTGAGCGGCCATGTTGTCTGACCTGTTCGTGCCGTGGTGTTTTTATTTCTGCATATTTTTAGTGTTTGGAAACAAACTTATAATGTTATTTTTTCATAGGTAGTTTCAAAGCTATTAAAATATGTGACTGCAGTAGTTTTATATGATTCTTATTGGCCATTTTATTTTAAGATTTTATAAGTGTCTTGGCCTTTTCTCGTTAAATTATGTTATTTTGTAAGATAAAAATGAATTCAAATGAATGGATAAACAGTTGAAATAATCAGCTAAAAGTACTGGATGAATGGTTAAAATAAATAGCTAAGACTAATGGATAAACAGTTGAAAATAATGACCTTAAAATAAAAGATAAGCAGTTGAAATAATTAGCTTAAAGCACTGGATAAACAGTTGAAATAATTGGCTAAACGCAATGTATAAATGGTTTAAACGTCAGCTTCTGCCACTCCAAGTGGTAGCAGAAGGGATGCAGACTGGACTGAAAGAAATACTAAAACAATATCCACTTTTTTGTGTTGTTGCTCAGCAGCCACTTTAAAATCAATTAAGATGAAGCCATGTGGAACATTAAGCCCTGGCAGGATGTGGGGGTTCGCCAAACAAAAGAGACGTTCCTGTTGTCGCTTGTAAAGCACTTTAAATCGCATTTGATTAGTTTGAAAAGTTCCATATAAATACATTTTGACTGATTGATTGTCGGAGCATCATAAGAATATTATAATGGCAGGTTTTTAGCTGACAGACATGGGAGTAAAAAAAGTAATCTCTGCATTTGTTTTTCTCTCCCTAGGTTGAACTAATGGTCGTCTAATTCACTGCAAATTGTCAGAATTTGCATACAGTGATTGTTAACCTTTTGAAAGTTTCCTGAATGACATTTTCAAGTGTCCTCGATGTGTGAGAGCGTTGTTGTCGAAACACGTCCGACTGTTTCAACGAGCCCGACAGAATCACCGGCTCATTATCTGCAGCAACAGACGGCCCTCTTCTGGATCTGATCTCAGGCGACTCTCTGCGCCTCACTTCATTTATTCATTTATTATTAGTGCAGCAACCATTTTGGACTGCAGGCCAAATCCACATGTTTTCCTTCATTCAAATCCCAAAGGTGGGTGTGGGTTCCCTCCAAGGGTCAATTAAATGTGTTTTTAACTATATTGAGGTAGTTGTACTCAAGTATTTCTGTTTTATGCTACTTTTTACTTCTACTCAACTACATTTATTTGACACCTCACAAATTCAGATGTTGCATACAAAACATATGACCCGCTTCTAAAATATGAGGCATTGTTCAATGTACAAATTCTCCCTCTTATCAGGTTTTAGTCCTTAAAGTGGAGTCTTATATATATATATATATATATATATATATATATATATATATATATATATATATATATATATATATATATATACACACACACGTGCATAATGTGTACTACTACTACTACTACTACTATAATACTAAGTACATTTTTGCTGATAATACTTAAATACTTTCACTTAAGTAAGATTTTGAAAGAAGGAATTTTACATGTAATGGTGTATTTTTACTCTGTTATTGGTGTTTTTCACTCAAGTAAAAGCTCTGAATACTCACTGCTTGTTTTAGAGAGGCCGTGGTCGGTGAAAGATTCACATTAATAATGTGATGTTAATAACTTAACTCTCCCTAATGTTATCTGCACACCCGCAGTATAAACAGTTGTCTGCTTATTCTGCTGCATATAACAGGATATTTTTTATTCTCAAACAGGATTTATCTGCAGAAGCTACTTTAAAAGTCTATATCTCCACAAACTACCATGCAGGATGAAGATGGACCGCAGCGAGGCTTTTGTCAGGAGAAATATCTTTTAGTTGAGTAAATTAAAGTATTTCAGGGTGTCTCTCTTCAGCTCTTCTTCTTCTGGAGAAGCAGCAGCTCGATACAGAGGTCCTGCTGGATCACAGAGCCCCTCACCCTCTCACAGAGACCGAGGCCAGCCGCCTTCCAGAGGAGTCTCATTTGAGCCCAGAGTGTCCATGACATGATTCCCTCAGTCAGCGCAGAGCCTGCAGGCACACAGGTGGAGGTCAGGAGGAGCTCGGCTGGAGAATGTGGAGCTTTGCTTTGTGACTCAGCTCTCCGCTCGGCAACGTGATCAATACAGCGCCTGCCAGGGCTGCACAATATGGATGTGCCGTGCCGTGTGGACGTTGTGAGGCTGAAATGAAGCGTGATAAATGATTCATGCATAAAATCTCGCTTTGTTTGTGCACGCTGCAAGAATACACCGTGAAAGTGAATATCGTTTTCTGAAAGAAAAGTCATCTCCCATTGATTTTTCAACAATGCCTCAAAAGAAATAAGCTGCTTTAAGTCCTTCAGTGCAGTACAGTTTGCAGGTATTTGGTCATAAAACCAAAGTATGGATCAGCAGAGTTATTACAATTCATCCTGACGGGGACGTGAACATCTGTACTAAACAAAGAAATGCCTGGACATAGTTTTATATTTTTGACAATTCTGAGCTTGTTCTTTCAGTCAGTATCAAGTGTTATACATCATATGATTCAGGGGAACCTGCCCTTTCTTTCTGCTGCAGTGTAAAGTCTCCATCATGCATTACCTTTGTGTGAGCGTATTATGTTTGACATTAAAAAAATGCCCAGTGGAAAAAAATTGTCAGCCTGTGAATTTTTGTTTTTTCAGTGTGAAAAGTTGTATTTAGGTGTTTTGGAGCTTCATGTGAAGTTTGGTGCAGATTCATCTTTATCTTAGTGAGTTACAGATGTTTACGTTTTTTCACTAGATAATGTGACAATATTTACATGTTGGTGCTGTCTTTATATTTTGGTCAATATCACCTCTGAGAGTAAATATCAAAGTGTTATATATCACTGGAAAATAGACCAATAAACCTAATCTGTCCGTATATTTGTGATGTGCAAATTTCCATTCAAGTGAGCCAGCAAGCTTCTGTTGCTGTATCACGTGATCATACAATTTAAAGCTCGTTTCTGTCATAAACGGTTCCAAAGTTATTTAATGTTTCGTAGAACAGCTCGGTTCTAAAGGGTTAAATAGTTGTCAAGATATTTCACTCAAAAGTCACTGAAAGTCAGTAGGATTCCTCCTCTGGGGACCGTGAATGTCTGTACAACATTTCATGGCGACCTGTCCAACAGGGGTTGAGATATTTCAGTCTGGACCAAAGTGGTGGACCAACTGAGCAACGTTCTCATAATATATATTATATTATATAATATATAATTTTAATGAAAATAAATTCATCCCTTTCACATGAAGACGCAGCAAAAGTAGAAAACACGTTATTTTAACTGATTATTTCCTTGTAACAGCAGCCACCATCAACTGCTGGTACAAAATGCAGCTGCACAGGGAAACATGAACACATCACTCCTGTTTTAGCTGCTCTCGATTGGCTCCCAGTTATAATAAATAATTTAAATTGTGTTATTTTACTTTCTTTTCTTTTCAGAATCAGAATCAGCTTTATTGACTGGGTTTGTGAACACATACGAGGAATCTGACTCCGGTTTTTTTTTGTTTTTTTTGTTGCTCTCAATGTTCATACACAGGAGTTTGACAAGCTAAACAGAAACATTAAACTTCTATGTACAGATATAAAAATGTGTCAATAGAGAGAGAGTGTAAAAGGTGCTGAAATAAATATGATTAATATGTGTAGATCTGTATTTATAATTTACAGGTACAGTGGATGTTTGTGTCACAGGGTTTTTGCACAGGGATTAACTGTTGATCAGAGTGCTGGCCTGCAGGTAGAAACTGTTCTTGTTAACTTATGACCTCTGAACTCCATTAAATTACACCTGTTTTTAACCTGAGGTCGTCCTGCATTTCCCTGCATTTCACTGCACATATTGAATATTTCATGTATTCTTACTGTGTGATGTTTACGTGTTATCTGATGACTGACGCTTCTCCTTCTACTCGCTCTAACCTCGCTAAGAAAGCTGTTGTATGAATACTTGACGCTGACGTCGGTGCAGATGACAGCTGTCTCACTTTATGTCTGAACGAACGCATGATGAGTTAAAGCAGCACAGGTGCTCGTCGTTACAGGTGTGATGAATTGTGGTGACGGAGTTCACCTCTCAGAGCTCGGCAGCCTTCAGGTTTGATTGCTTTGGAAATGGAGAGAGTCGCCAGCTTCATGCATCGCAGCGTCCCAACTGCACGACAAACATTTGCTTTGCAGGTTGTTAATTTACTTCAAATATTAACATTGTTTGAGAAACAAAAGGAATGCTGGGATACATTTCCAGGCCCCTGTATGACTCTGAATACAGGTGAAGTAAAGGGGAAACTCACCAACTTATGAGACTCAGATTTGGGTGATGCTCTATTCAGTTTCTAATTATTTCTTAATAAGTTGCTGCAAAGAAGGATGTAATTTGGTACAAATTATCAATCAATCAATCAATCAATCAAAATGTATTTATATAGAACCTTTCTAACAAATCAAATGCAATTCAAAGTTCTTTACAAGCGACTGACCAAAATGTAGGATGTTAAAAATTAATTTAGAGACTAACGCTCACCAAAACAACCAAAAGAACATAATAAAAGACAGAGAGAATAAAATCCTAAAATACTACACAAAATAAATAGATTAAAGTAAAATGGTAAAATGTTAACAAAATAAAATAAATAATAATAATCAGCAGTAAAATGTTGATTAAACAAAAATAGAATAAAATAAATAATAACGATGACAGTAAATCAAATAAGTATAAATAATAAAACCATAAAATTATAAAACACTATATAAGTCAGACTAAATAGATGGGTTTTAGTTATGTTTTAAAATATCAATATTGTTTTGTTTTTATGGGGTATTATGAATAAAATAGTGACCGTTTTTAAGAAAGTATTGTTAACCGATGAACAGTAAAAGTTCGACAACATAGAAAATACAAATAAAAGAGTTTTGTCTGTTTTCCAATAATTCAGATTTGAGTTATTCTTTCGGGGGAAATTTCTCTGGAGATCAACAGCTGCTTATAAACTCCATCAGAGATCAATTTAAACCCCCCAAAATATTCATCACTTTCCATAGATACTGAGGCTCCACCTCAACCAACCCCAACAGTAAAATCCTGTTTTTATATTAATCCATAAAGAATAATCATCTAATGACATCAGATATAACAGTAGAACAGGCACAGGGGACATTTATTACTTTTACTACTTTAACGACATTTTCCTGATTATACTTAGAGACTTTTTTTCAGTGCAGGACTTTTACTTGTAACAGAGTACTTTACAGTGTGGTATTAGTACTTTTACTGAAGTAAGGGATCTGAGTACTTCCTCCTCCTCTGGTCCCTGGTTGTGTTTCTTTCCGTCAGCCCTTCAGGAAACTGATCAGCTGTTTAAAACAGGTCTGGAGCTGTTCGGGTCTGGGAGCTGTCTGTGATGCTGAAGCTGCTCACCAGGCTTCACTCATCAGCCTGTGTCAGGGAATAACGGACCCTGTTAGCATGGTCCATGTATGTAGCATGATGCTATTATGTGTAGATATATTTCTATAGGTATTTTGATATTCATTCATTGTGATTAATAATGGATAATTAAGTGTGTGTGTGTGCATATATATATATATATATATATATATATATATATACATTTGGTATTCTATTAGCCTGAATAGCCTGAAGCCTGAATTGTTATTATTGAAGAGAGAGACGGGTTTGGCTTTAAAGAGCTCTTTATTGGACTCCTGTGAAGGACAATTCAGTTCAATTCAGTTTTATTTATATAGCGCCATATCATAACAAAGTTATCTCAGGGCACTTTTTCGAATAGAGCAAGTCTAGACCGACTCTTTATATTTACAGAGACCCAACAGTTCCCACCATGAGCAAGCACTATGCGACAGTGGCAAGGAAAAACTCCCTTTTAACAGGTAGAAACCTCGAGCAGAACCAGGCTCAAGGTGGGCGGTCATCTGCCTCGACCGGTTGGGTTGAAGGGGGAAGGGGGGAGCGGGAGAGAGAGAGCAGGAGGAAAGAGAACATACAGCAGCTCAATACAGCATAGATATGGTAATGGCATTGATGTTAACACCAACGGAAACAACACTAAGAGCAACATTATAATAGCAATACTAATAACAGCAACAACAGCAATAGCATCAGCGGGTGCAGAGCAGGAGCACGGGGGCAGCAGGCGGCAGCAACCACAGACCCAGACCTCCACAGCTCCAGAGGCAGAAACACCTGCAGAAAGCAACAGAAGGGGAGGGAGAGAGAGAGAGGAGAGAAAGCACACAACTACGGGAAGAAGTTGAATTAATAACAAGCATTGATGGGATATGAGGGCGTACAGATGGAGAGGAAGAGGAGGAGAAAGGAGCTCAGTGCATCATAGGAAGTCCCCCGGCAGTCTAGGCCTATAGCAGCATAACTAAGGGGGGGCTCAGGGGTCACCTGAGTCAGCCCTACTATAAGCTTTATCAAAGAGGAAAGTCTTAAGCCTACTCTTAAATGTGAGGAGGTTGTCCGCCTCCCGTACACAAACTGGGATCTGGTTCCACAGGAGAGGAGCTTGATAGCTGAAGGCTCTGGCTCCCATTCTACTTTTAGAGACTCTAGGAACCACAAGGAACCCTGCATTCTGGGAGCGCAGTGCTCTAGTGGGGTAATAGGGTACTATGAGCTCTTTAAGATATGATGGTGCCTGACCATTTAGGGCTTTGAAGGTGAGGAGAAGGATTTTAAATTCTATTCTGGATTTTACAGGGAGCCAGTGTAGAGAAGCTAATATTGGAGAAATATGTTCTCTTTTTCTGGTTCTTGTCAGTAAACGTGCCGCAGCATTCTGAATCAGCTGGAGAGTCTTAAGGGATTTATTGGGGCAGCCTGATAATAGAGAGTTGCAATAGTCCAGCCTAGACGTAACAAATGCATGGACTAGTTTTTCTGCATCTTTTTGAGATAGGATGTGCCTGATTTTTGCAATGTTACGTAAATGAAAAAAGGCAGTTCTTGAAGTTTGTTTTATTTGGGAGTTAAAGGACATATCCTGATCAAAGATAACTCCAAGATTCCTTACGGTTTCGCTGGAGGCCAGGGCAATGCCATCTAGAGAAACTATATCTTTAGATAATGTGTTTCGAAGGTGTTCGGGGCCAAGTACAATAACTTCGGTTTTGTCTGAGTTTAACATCAGAAAATTGCAGGTCATCCAGGCCTTTATGTCCTTAAGGCATGCCTGAAGTTTAGCTAATTGATTGGTTTCATCTGGCTTGATCGATAAATACAATTGGGTATCATCTGCATAACAATGAAAATTTATGGAGTGCTTCCTAATAATATTGCCTAAAGGAAGCATATACAAGGTAAATAGAATTGGTCCAAGCACAGAACCTTGTGGAACTCCGTGACTAACTTTGGCGTGCATAGAGGATTCATCATTAACGTGTACAAACTGATATCGATCTGATAAATAGGATTTAAACCAGCTTAGTGCAGTACCTTTAATGCCAATAAAATGTTCTAGTCTCTGTAATAGAATGTGATGGTCAATGGTATCGAATGCAGCACTAAGATCTAGTAAGACAAGTACAGAGACAAGTCCTTTGTCTGATGCAATTAGAAGGTCATTTGTAACTTTCACCAGTGCTGTCTCTGTGCTATGATGCACTCTAAATCCTGACTGAAAATCCTCAAACAGCTTGTTGTTGTGTAGAAAGTCACACAACTGATTGGCGACTGCTTTCTCAAGGACCTTAGAGAGAAAAGGAGGGTTAGATATAGGTCTATAATTTGACAAAATCCCTGGATCAAGAGTGGGCTTTTTAAGAAGAGGCTTAATTACAGCTACTTTAAAGGACTGTGGCACATAGCCTTTAAATAAGGACAGATTGATCATATCTAGTACATAAGTGCTAACTAAGGGTAAAATTTCTTTAAGCAGCCTAGTTGGGACGGGGTCTAAGAGACACGTTGATGGCTTAGATGAGGAAATCATGGAAGTTAGTTGATTACGGTTGATGGGAGAAAAGCAGTCTAAATGTACAGGTTTTACAGTTGTTTCTAAGGTTCCTGTGTTTGAAGATAAGTCAGTACCAACTGAGGGCAGGAGGTGCTGAATTTTTTCTCTAATAGTTAGAATTTTATCTTTAAAGAAGCTCATGAAGTCATTACTACTGAGGTCTATAGGAATACATGGCTCAACAGAGCTGTGACTCTCTGTCAGCCTGGCTACAGTGCTGAACAGAAACCTGGGGTTGTTCTTATTTTCCTCTATTAATGATGAGTAGTAAGCTGCTCTGGCATTACGGAGGGCCTTCCTATAAATTTTAAGACTATCTTGCCAGGCTAAACGTGATTCTTCCAGATTGGTGGAACGCCAATTCCTTTCAAGTTTTCGCGATGTTTGTTTTAATTTGCGGGTTTGCGGGTTATACCATGGAGCTAACCTCCTCTGTTTTATTATCTTCTTTTTTAGAGGGGCGATAGAGTCGAGTGTTATTCGTAGTGAGCCTGCAGCACTATCAACAAGATGATCAATTTGGGAGGGACTAAAGTTAGCATAGGAGTCATCTGTTACATTGAGACATGGAACTGAATTCAATGCCGATGGAATCACTTCCTTAAATTTAGCTACAGCACTATCAGATAGACATCTAGTGTAGGAATGTTTGCCTAATGGCGTGTAGTCCAGTAATAGGAATTCAAAAGTTAATAAAAAATGGTCTGATAAAAAGAATTCTGTGGAAAGACTATTAGATGTTCAATTTCAATCCCATAAACAAGAACAAGGTCGAGGGTGTGGTTAAAACAGTGAGTGGGTTCATGTACACTCTGACAGAAGCCAATCGAATCTAGTAATGAGATAAACGCAGCACCAAGGCTATCATTTTCTACATCCACATGAATATTAAAATCACCTACAATAATTATTTTATCTGTTTTAAGGACTAAACCTGATAAGAACTCTGAGAATTCAGATAAAAATTCAGAATACGGTCCAGGAGCTCGGTACACTATAACAAATAGAATTGGCTGTACTGTTTTCCAGGTTGGGTGTGAAAGGCTAAGAACTAGGCTTTCGAACGAGGTATAATTTAATTTAGGTTTAGGTTTGATTAATAGGCTTGAGTCGAAGATGGCTGCAACTCCACCTCCTCGGCCTGAGCCTCGAGGAATGTGAGTATTAATGTGACTGGGGGGAGTGGATTCATTTAGGCTGACATATTCATCGTGACACAGCCAGGTTTCAGTAAGACAAAATAAATCAATATTATGATCTGATATTAGATCGTTTACTAGAACAGCTTTAGATGAGAGAGATCTGATGTTTAAGAGTCCACATTTAATTCTCCTATTTTGTTGTACTGTTGCAGTGGTGGTTTTACTTTTTATTAGGTTTTTATGTGTAACTCTTCTTCTGTTTACTTTTGATTTAAATAATTTAAGTGGTCTGGGGGCAGACAACCTCTCTGTGGAGTTTAGGGTGGGTAACTGCTCTAATGGAAGCGCAGAGAAGCGTGTAGGACTGCAACTCTGCCTCCTGGTCTGGACCACAGACTGTATTAAGTCTATGGTCTGAACTCTGAGCTGTCATGGCTTTGGGCCACTAATTTTGGGACACACAGTTACAAAGGATGAGAAGGAGCTGACTGATACAGAGACGTGGACGATATCATCAGCTGATTTTATCTCGTCACAGATGAGCTCCCGCTGAGGACAGGTGAGGTCGTGACCTCTGTCCTCTGGGGCCGGTTTACATCCTCAGTTTCAAACAAACAGAGGGTTAAATTCTGATTCCAGTGTTTTTAGAGTCAATATACTTAAATTCTACTGCTTTTAGACTAACAAAAAAGAAATAGGGCAGTGTGACAGTTCATTTTTGACCTTGGGAACAGTACTTCTTAACTCAAGGTTCAATTACTGGCTTTCAACTGTACCTGATGGTCTTCATCAGAAAATGGAATTTGCTCAGTTGTCATGGAGTCAACAAACTTCCTAAATATTCCATAAGGAGCTCTTTAAAATCTAAAATCTCTGTTTTTTTGGTTGGAGGTGACAACTGAGCAAACTCCGTCCTGCTGCTGGAGACTGAGAGACACATTTGCTCCAGAAAAAGCTAGTAAGTGTAACCTTTATTTAAGATTATTTTGTCAAAAAATAAATAAATTCAGTGTTTCTCCACTAGAAACATTTTCCTGGCAGAGTGCAAGAAAGCTTTGAAACGTTCATGTCGTGAAATCAAATTTACAGAAAATATAATTTAAATAAAATTTGGTGTGTGGAGCCGGACGCTTGACTTCACCATTTGTAGATATATCGGTGTTGGTGTATATGTTCACTACAGTGGAGAAATGCCAAAGATATGTTTGAAGTAGGAACATAATCCCACCAACTGTAGATGGAGTTTTAGGTGTTGTTATGAAAGAAGCTGTCAAGAATGAACTTTGAACCTCAGCTTTTAAGCCCAACGTGGACGACACAACACCGACAGAAACATCAATGCACACGACACTAATAAACAACTCATGGACATTTTTGTTATGGAAGAAGTTGTCCAACGTGGACGAGAAGTCCATAAAGTGCTCAAAATTTAAATCTACAAACTCCATCTCTTAGTGAAGATCATGTGATATGGTCTGAAGCGGTGAGATTGAATGAACTTGTCATTTAGAAACAGTGTCTTCATTACACAGTTTGTCCATCAGAGAGCGCTAACAACTTTATTTGTACACTGTAAAACGTTGCGGTTGCTACATATCTAAATCATCAAATCGAAGGGATCCTAAAAATGTTAAGTTAAGCTTTATTGATCCCTAAACACGGGGAGAACGTGCAATCTCCACACAGAAAGGCCCTGCCCCAGCCGGGACTCGAACCCAAGACCTTCTTGCTGTGAGGCGACACTGAGCCACCGAGCTTACACCCATGTTTGTTTAAGTCTTGAGTTTATGATTAAAACAAAAAGAAAATTGACCCCAAATATCGACAAACATCAATATCTGTGTTGACTTCGACAATCAGCCCGGATCTGATAGAAACACAATAGAAGAACAAATAGAAACAAATGAAGAGTCCTTTTACCATGAGAGAGAGAGACAGAGACACACACAGAGAGAGAGAGAGAGACAGAGACACACAGAGAGAGACAGAGAGACAGAGAGAGAGAGAGAGAGAGAGACAGACACAGAGAGAGAGAGAGAGAGAGACAGACACAGAGAGAGAGAGAGACAGAGAGAGAGAGAGACAGAGACACAGAGAGAGAGAGAGAGAGAGAGAGAGCAGTATAAAAGCAGGAGTCAGACTTCAGCAGCTCTGAACTTGAGGAGACTGAGCGGAATAAAACCAGCTGACAGAGACTTCTTTTAATTTCTCCTCTTGACCCTGGATCCTGATGAGATTTGGAAAATTATTCAAACATAACAGAAAGATATTTGTGGATGAGGGAGAGGCCGCTTTGTGTGCCATTTTATTTTCATTCCTTGGATATCTAAGTTGATGTAAACAGTGTAAAATGCTGCGGGTGAAGTGAATAAGATGAAGAGGAGGAGGCAGAAATGTGTCTTCGTGGCAACACCTGTCGTCTGATTGTTGGATAACTGCTGCTGCGCTGCTGGAGATGGAGCCGCTTCTGTTTTGTGTTCACAAGAGAAAAGAAACGCGAGTGGGGGACGGATATGTGAGTGATTTCAGGGTGATCTCCAGGCTTTGCTTCGAGCTCAATGACAGGGGGATCTGACGAGGGAAGGTGGAGGGATGGAGAATGCCAGTCAGCTCAAACCAACGCCTGTCATCTACGGAGAGCTGTTGAACATCTCCACCAACTACACCCATGCCAATTTCACGTCGAAAGCGGAGGCGAAGGACAGTAACTTGGCTTTCCAAGCCGGTCTAGCCGTGACCTTAGCCCTCCTAACGTTCGCCACGACGCTTTCAAACGCGTTCGTCATCGCCACCATTTACCAATCCCGAAAATTACACACCCCGGCAAACTTTCTGATCGCCTCCCTGGCCGTCACGGACCTCCTGGTGTCCATTTTGGTGATGCCCATCAGCGCGCTGTACACAGTCAGCCAAACCTGGACATTAGGGCAGGTGGTGTGTGACATCTGGCTGTCCTCGGATATAACGTGTTGCACCGCGTCCATCCTCCACCTGTGCGTAATTGCGCTGGACCGCTACTGGGCCATCACGGACGCGGTGGAGTACTCCAAGAAGCGCACGCCGCGGCGCGCAGCCGGGATGATCGCCACCGCCTGGGTGATCGCCATCTCCATCTCCCTGCCGCCTTTCTTCTGGCGCCAGGTGAAGGCAGAGGAGGTGACGAGCTGCAACGTGAACACCGACCACATTTTCTACACCATCTACTCCACCTTCGGCGCGTTCTACATCCCCACGCTGATGCTCATCGCCCTGTACGGGAGGATTTACGTGGAAGCTCGAAAGCGCATCCTGAAGCAGTCGCACAACAAGCCGGGGAAGAGACTCACCTCCGCGCACCTGATCACCAACTCTCCCGGTTCGGTGGCGTCCACAACCTCCCTGAACTACGGGACGAACGACACCTCCTCCTGTGACACTACCTCGTCCGCGAACGTGAACCAAGTCAAAGTCACTGTGTCCGACGCGCTGCTGGAGAAGAAGCGGATCTCCGCCGCCCGGGAGAGGAAGGCGACCAAAACTTTGGGAATAATCCTGGGAGCCTACATCATATGCTGGCTCCCGTTTTTCATTTACACTCTTCTAGTGCCTGTCTGCGAGTCCTGCTTCCACCCGGAGCTATTTGACATTTTCACCTGGCTGGGTTACCTCAACTCCTTAATTAACCCCATCATTTACACCATGTCCAACGAGGACTTCAAACAGGCTTTCCACAAACTAATACGGTTTAAATGCTGCAGGGCATGAACGATGATTACCAGCTATAACCCCCCCCCCCCCCACCCCCACCCCATCTCTCATCATGTGAATAATGCCGGAATCGAATCAAAGCCACCATCAGCCACAGATATTTCACTCCGCAGGTTTTCCCTGAAGACAGCATCACCAACACCCAGATTGTTTATGATAATTTGGCTGCAGAATGAGCTTCTACCTGGTAGATGGTGCAGAGGACTGTGGAAATGCATTCACCTGCCACCCAGTCAACATTGTGTTATCTGATGGCACTGCGTAATGAATGGCTGTCACTTCCTAACCACTGGAATTTAGGTTGTTGGTGCAGAGGAAAGTGTCAGTGGATGTGATGATGTGGAAGCTCTGTGACTGGTTTGCAGTTGATAGCATGATTAAAATGACTTGGAGAAAGCCCATAGCCCCCCGATGCAGGGGCCCTGCCTGTACGTGCTGCACTGGACTGTAGCCTACAGACTCACTTTGCCATATGAGTTTGACAGTCAACATCAGTTGGCTTGTAAGCACAAACAGCTTAGGACTAAGCTACAATGAGCCCCAAGGGCAAAAAATAAGATTTGTGTTTCATTTTCCTGACACAATAAGGGGAAATACCGGTGCCTACAACAAGTTTAGTTCAGTTCCTCAGATGTGCCTGGCCCAGATGGAGATAAAAGCACGAGTTTAGTTTGAGAAAAAGACACAGGTTTGGTTTTATTCTCGTGGCCAGTGTATGTATTTTATTTTATTTTCTCGCTGTGACTGATGTTCACTTTAAACAAGGCTCCAAAAATGAGTGTAAATGTACGAATCTGTATGCATCAGTGTGATTTTTACCTTGATTTGCTAAAGAGTCTGGATTCTGATCAGCCGAATCGGCAAAGTGAACGATTCTGAGAGAACGAAGACCCGAATCTGTCTACCAGACCTCTCGTTAAAGATGCATTCTTAATTGTTAATATTAGCTTTGATGTTCCATTTCATGTCAGGCTAAACAAATACAACTCCGAACCTAGTGGAACAGGGTTGATGGTCCGGGGTTCCTACACACATCTCTTGGAATTTGGCATTTGTGTCTTCCACACCTGGGAAAGTTGCGGGAGATGATTTTTAAAACGCTGGAAAATGTCACGGTGTTCTGATCAAAATCACACCTTCTTCCTCCCACCATACCGTCACATGTTAAATGTCAAGCTTTAGCTGCTGCTGATCCCTTAAAAGAACATTTTTGAAAAAGAAAAAACAGAAAAACCCAAATCTGTTTGCTTGCAGGTTCTCAGAAAAAGATGCAAAAGCTGTGACAAAATACTGGTGATGGAAATCCTGCTACACACGTCCAGGACTGTAGCTACCACTGAGGACACTGAGGTCGTGTCCTTTATTTCTGGAAATTTGGGGGGGGTTTAACAACCTGAGGAGGAGTTTAAATTACACACAAATTACACATAAAAGCCCAGTGTGAAATTTCTTGGAGTCAAAATTCTTAAATTCGATAGTTTTCAGGCCAAAAACTAAATTAAAGTTAAAGGATTTTCAGCAGTAGCCTACTGGAATTGAATTCTTGGCATTGTGAAAGAGCATTTAGTCCATTGTGTAAGGAAGTAAAATATCATTTAAAGGTTAAATAAATGTTTTAAATATAGAGAAAATCATTTTTTTGGGTGGGTATGGAGTTGCATTGCCCTCAGTATTTCTAAAATCCTGGCTACAGTACATGTCGTGCAATAATTTAAGAAATCTCAGAGTGTGATCTAAAACGTGTAGGGACCCTGTCCTGTTCAATTCAAGGAGTAGTTTTTGGAAAATGTGCTAATTCGATCTCTTGCAGAGTTAGATTCGACAATTTTTACCACTCTCACGTTCAAAAGAGTTCGTAACGCTCCTGTAACACTGTCGGACTCACGATGGACCAAAAGGATCAAAACAGCAGAACCAGAGATATCGTCGTTTTTATTCCACACTTTCTTCTTCTTCTTCTCGTCAAAACTTAGCACCTACATTACCCACAATGCAACTCGGCCGCCGACAGTTGAGTGTGAATGTAGCCTGCAGCAGAGATGATCAGCGGCTGCAGAGGTCTGGTAAGCTCACTTCTTTCTGACTCCACACCAACAGACTGTTTTCACCTTCATACTTGTAGTCTTCAACCGACGCTGACTCAAGTGACATCACTCGAGGACATTTATCAGACTTCACTCAGCTCCCTCTGAGACGCTGAAGGCTTTATGCTACTGTTATCACATACGCAGTAGTACTCCCCAACACCTGGAAACACACTTTGATGTGTGAAATTGGTGGAGTTTCCCTTTAAGTGTGGAGCTAGAGTCAGGAGGCGATTAGCCTAGCTTAGCATAAAGACTAAAAGCAGGGGGAAACAGCTAGCCTGGCTCTGTCCAAAGTTTAAAAATACAACTACCAACACCTCCAAAGCTCAGAAACTAACACATATCACATTTGGTTAATTTGTACACACAGTTACACCACGGAACTCCCCGTAAAACCACAAATTGTTTGTGTACAAATTAAACACGTGATATGGGTTAATTAGTGAGCTTTGGAGGTGTTGGTAGGTGTACAGAGCCAGGCTAGCTGTTTCCCCTCGTTTTCAGTCTTTATGCTTAACACACAGATATGAGAGTGGTATCAATCTGTTCATCTAACTCTGAGCAAGAAAGCTAAAAAGCTTATTTACCAAAATATCAAACTGTTCCTTTAATCCGGCTCTCCTGAACTGTATAAATAAATAAAAAAACATGCATTTGTCAGCAAAATTAAAGAGGAAAAACTGACTAACTGTCCCTGAAGAATCCAGAAAGCTGCCACACAACAGCTGCAGGGAGTTTGTTGCATCAGTAGAAGCAGATTTTAAAAAATATTGTAAAAAAAGTCCTACTGTATGGTGGTCATTTCCCTCACAGCATCAAAGATGGCTGCCAGAGGATCGTGACCACACCGGCTGCCACCTTGGTGACTTTTTTCGGCAGCCATGTTGGATGTTAGAGCCAAATTACGGCGTGGATGTACTGCAGCCATCCTGCTCTATTGCAGCTCTGTGATGAATAGCCTCTTTGTGTACAGTATTGATCAGCTCAGTGTGAAACTCATCTGGTGGCTCTGTCAATGGAAGTTGCATTTCATCCAGGTAAGCTTCTGCTGTACAACGCTTCTGCACACATCGGCGATGCACTGTAACCGCTCTGCTCTGGAGGATGAAATCCAACCCACTTGGAGCACAAAAAAGCACTGCTGCTGTTGTGAAAACTGAAAAAAATATCAATAAAAAGGTCTATGGCATCACGAGGTTATGACAGTTTGCCCACATTCTCATTTTTCTGTTTATCTGCTTTCATGTGATTCTGAAGTACTGTAAAAAAAACAAAAAAAACAATTATGACAAAAAGAGAGTTGACATTAGTTTAATCATTGTCAGAATCTGCTGTGGTATTTGGTCTGCTTGGTGCTGATAAAATATTTCACAGATGTGAGCTGGATATGCTGCGTGACGCGTTAACGGTTTGTAACTTAATCAGCAGGAAAAACAATCTATGTAATCTATCTATGAGGAAAATGTCAGTTATGAATGCCTAATGAAATGAACGCCTGCTTCCTTTTTACATTTTTCTGCTGCATATCTGAATCTTTACGTTCTTCTCCATAAGGGGGGATTATATATTAATGTGCACAGCTCAGCGTACATACAGTATAATGAGGGTTTCTTCTCTCTGCAGAGGTTGGCCGCTGTGTTAACAGTGTGCAGCTTTAGTGCAGTTTTTACATTTGGGATCTAAACACTAAATGTGCACTTCAACATCACCTGAGGTTTATTATCCTGTGTTCCAATTCGACACTACATGCTAATTCTGAGCAGGTTTTAAGTATGTACTGTGTTCATACTGCAAATGTGACAAAACTACAGTAAATATAACCCAAAAAGTCAGTAAACAGACTAAAAAAACTTTACATTTTTGAGTGTGGGAGAAATATAAGTACAATGCAGTCGGTCGACAGATTTTATTTTAATATCACAGTTTGATGGATGTCTGACAGCTCACATTTTGCATAATTTCCTGTAAGTACAAACTTAAAGTATGTTGATTTTTGAAGACTAACTACAAAAACAGTATACTATTGATTAGTATTTAGTGGATGGATTGGGGACACAGCATGAGTCTAGCTCAGTGGGATATTTACCCAGTGATAGACTGGTGACCTGTCCAAGGTGTTCCCCACCTCTCCCCCAGTGCATGCTGGGAGATGCTCCAGCTCTCATGACCTGTAAGCCGTTCAGAAAATGGATGGATGTTATAATTATCTCTCCTAAGAAGGTTGTGTTTTCAGGCCGGTTTGTTAGCAGGAAGCAACTCTGTCTCCTAGAAACTATCTTTATATTCCACTAGATAGTTTTTACCAGAAATATTTTGGAGGAGACGTAAATGCTGCCTGGGTTACTTTCACTGGCAGCGTTTGTTCCAGTACATGAAGTGCTACGTTCTTGTCCTGCACAGAGGTTGTAGGGAGGTGGTTGTGGTTGTGGTTGTGGTGGATTCTGGGCATATAAAATGCAGGACTTTGACACCGGAGACCGTGTGGTCAGGTTTAAGCTATTAAAACTGTTAAGGAAAGGTTTCTTAAAGCTGCCCGGTGGAGTTTCCTTGCAGACAAAGTTTCTGTTTACATTCTCACCAAAACATATTGTGTGAATCCTTTGAGGTCTAACAAATGTGCCAAGTTCATTTCCTTCCTTGTGAAACATTTGCAAAGCTGATTTTTAGAAAAATGTAAAACCTGCATTGTTTACATCCACGTTTAAAGCTAGCAGTCTACTTCTTCACTGCCTTTGCTGATGCACTGCTGTGTTTTACTGCCACCTGTGGATCAGTGGAAGAGTGTGAAACCACTGACTCGCGTGTGTGGATCGCATCACTCTTAAGCTCAGAAAAGCAAATAAAACGGGGAAAAAAAACATTGCTCTATAGCGCTACTAGTGGCTAAAATCTCCACAGGGCACCTTTAATATTTAAACCTTAACAAAGAGCTTTGAGTGCCTAAACAGAATAATAAAAATATTAATCCTGCTTTAATTGCCATAAGCAGATATTGTAGGAAAACAAATGAAATAGACTGACAGTGAATGTTTTACAGATACATTCAGATTTGTTCATTTAAAACTTTGTATTATGTTTATTGTGTTTGGGGGAAAACAAGTAATCACGGCAGTTTATTCTGTGGTGCTCAAAGCTTAGAAAAAGCACTTCAACAATAATGTGTCCTTCCAGAAACAGTCAGTAGTTTTTTAGTGGAACTACTTTCTGCAGAAGAAATCGTTCCTATGAAAAATGTTCACGGTGAGGGTCTGAGTAACAGGGACAAAGCTGTTTTCTGGTTGCTCTTTAGGCAAAATATAAACATCATATGTTTATTCTGCTGTGTGTGTTGTACGTAATGGGAAAATGGGAAAAAAGCTCATTTTTTTGCCCCAGTGCTCTCTGGCAAGTTAATCCGACTCTGCCTTTTAAGCTCAAAACATAGATTTTCTGTGAAGTATACGTACTTTTACCATTGTGAGATAGGACATTTTGCTATTTTTTCATTGGGCACATGCATCCTATGAATGTGTATTTTCATTCACATCCAGGATTCAGTTGCAAATTGAAATAATGTAAACTTTTTCTAGCATTAAAGGATAAAGCTGGTGTTATTCTAAATTATTGTTACTGTCAACAAATCTCATGAAAAGACCAAAACCAACAATGTGTTAGTCCGTCTCTCAATAACCCAAGCCCATTGGTTCTTACTGAAGACATTAAACTTTAAAAACACCTCACAAATATATAGTTATATAGTAATTTCCTAAAACAGCTGCTCACTGTAGTTTTTATCAAACAAACAGGAGGAAATGGTGCATTTGTTGGGGACTATTTTCAGCAGCGGATGAATCCACATTTGGTGCTCTAGTGAGTATTTGGGGCAGCAGGACGGTGTGTGTGGGACTGAGTCCAGATAAACTCCAGTGTGTGTGTTGATGGTGATGAAGGAACAACAGTGAGGCTCACTGATGAGTTTTTAATAGTTTTTGGAGCAACAATGGACTCAGAGGAAGAAGAGATATCAGGCTGTGATACACAAACAGTCCTTGTTAGTTCATTTTTTGTTTGGGTGTTTTTATTGGATTTGTTGACAAAAAGACAAATTTCAGCAGACTCGTCCTTTAAAATAACACATTTGGAGGACTGTGAAGCCTTGGCAGAGCTCTCAGAGTGATTTGCTGTTCAGCTACATTACCTGCTATCGTCCACCAAAACATTGTGCCGCTGGTTGATAGACAACATGTCACTTTTAAAAAAATGGTGGATATCTTAATTTCCAAACTCTTCAAATCTGCCAGCATGTTGAAACTGTCCAGCTCAGCCTGGCCTCAAAGAAATATCCATCAAATCTTGTCTCTTCTCAGAGACAAACATCAAACCCTGAGCCAACGTCATTCTTTCCTTTTGTCAGAAATTAATATTGTTGCCTCCCTTTGAAATCGATCAGACGGCTGTGGCCTCCTGATTACTGTTTCCATGGTTTGATGCTCGGCTAAACCATGGCAACATGGGCTCTGCTGGAAATGTGTCATGCAACAGAAGGCAAATAAACACATTGACTGGAATATAGATGAAATGAGAGGTGATGTCACATGGTTGTACCTGTTTTATCAAATAATCAGCAGATTTATTTTAAAAGCAAGAAGCTACGTGTTGTTTCTGTTCAGAAAATAGATGATTTCTAAAGCAAATGGAGGCTGGCTGTGAAGTATCTGTGAACATTTCTCCTGCTGTGGAGGAAAATCCTGGAAACACAAATCTACAAGTCACATTTGTGATATTGTAACATTTTCCAGTTTGCTCCGTAGAAGACGAATAAGAAACTGATTTCAGAACAGAGCGCCCGTTGGACTTCACACATGCAGCTGAGCTTTATTTCACACACTGATAGTTAAAACAGCCTCCCTCCCTCTGCTGTACCGTCTTTGACAGCTCATTGTCTGCAGAGCAGCTAGAGATTTTTACCTCTCGATGGTATCACACGTTTCATTTTTTGCTCTCTGGTGTTTTGGCCTTGAAGGCGGCTGTGACTACACACTCCTGCACTGAATGACACTGAATGTGAGGATTGTTAAAATGGCTCCTTTTAGATTTTCCTCTATTGTTTTAATGTCTGTTGTTGAACTCTAAAAGTCTTTTTGACAAAACAATCTCAACTCAAAGTCCACTTAGTAGCTTGTTCTGCAGATGGAGTTTGCTCAGTTGTCATGGAACTGTTGATGTTCACACTTAACATTTTTCTGAAAGTATAAAGTATTTCTGGGGGGGGGGGGGGCTCCGATCCTTTACTCAAGTAAAAGTACCAATACACAAAATGTAAAATTACTCCATTACAAGTAAAAGTCCTGCATTCAAAATCCTACTTAAGTAAAAGTACAGTATTATCAGATACACTAGCTACTTTTTAAAGTATCGGTAGTAAAAGTGCTCGTTCTGCAGTAAAATGTCTCCTGTGACTGATATCTGATTCTATCTGACATTATTAGATATTAATTAATACTGATGCATCAGTGTTAGCAGCAGTTTACTGTTGTAGCTGCTTGAGGTGGAGCTAGTTTTAACCATTTTATATACAGATAGTTTTAACTACTTTATATACAGTTAGCTAGTTTAGTCCAGTGGTTCCCAACATAGGGGTCGGGCCCCTCCAAAGGGTCACCAGGGTCACCTGTAAGTAACTATTACAGAATTTGAACAAACCGTGCATTCAAAATCAAACATGTTTGATAGTCAGTGGTGCTGACAGTTATGAAGTACTTGTAGTGTTTCTGTTTACTTTATACTTCTAATCCACTACATCTCAGAGTAAGATATTGTATTTTTTACTCCACTTCATTTAGTGATTTGTTTCTTTGCAGATTCAGATTAATAATACAAAATATAATAAATAATTACATTATAATGTATTATTATACAGTAGATTAAGATAAGTTTGTACTGATCCCCAAGGGTAAATTCATAAGCTACAATAAAGTAATTAAAATTAGCTCCACCTTTACCAGCCTCAACATTAAAGTGATGAACACATTAATGCATCAATAATTATAATCCAGTAATATAATATATATGATTCTGCATAATGAGTACTATTACTTTTGGTACTTTACTTCTTCCACCACTGTTGATAGTGATGGATAAAAGCTAATTGACAAAAACACAGGAAGGAGAGGAGAAAGAAACGTGATGATATGTGTAGGCGAGGTAAAGCTCGGTGAAACATCCCACTCCCAACAAACAAAAACACACAAAATATCTGAACCACACTCTCTTCAACACGACGTCGCAGCACAAGAAACAACAATAAAGACATTAAAATGAATTCACACACAGACGGTGTGGATGGATGGAGAAGAGTGTGTGTTAGTGTGTGGGAGGGTGTGTGTGCCAGTCAGAAACACACTTCAGCTCCTCCAAACCGCCTGTGCGGTTCAGTCAGCGTTCCCTCGTCACCACCAACATATGCCCTCCTCCTTGAATTTTGCATGAGTTTTGTTATGCGATGAACTCGTGCTGAAAACAGTATCATGATAAATAATAGACCAGGAACATACAGTATCTGCCTTCTACGGCACGCTGAGCATCAGTCCTATTTACAGAAGACTCCTGATGAGCTTCTGCGAGTGTGAAATCATTTCTGCACGGCTGAAAGGCTCAAGACTCAAACGTGTCAGTAACGAACACGGACTGAAGTGGAGGAGGCAGTCAAATCATTTACTGAAGGGAAAGCATCAGTATCACAGAGGAAACACCCTCCAATAAAGTCCTGAATTCACATTTTTACTTGAGTTAGAGCAGGAATCAGCAGTAAAATGTTCTCAAGTGATCAAAGTCAGTGGTGGAAGCTAACTAAATATATTTACTAAAGGAAAATGATGATAAAATGTGCATTTGATGTTACTTTATACTTATATTCCACTACATTTCAGAGGAAAATACTGTACTTTTTACTTTACTACATGCCGCTAGCATGACTAAAAACAACAAATTAACATTAGCTGGTTAAACTTGTAACCTGACTGGACAAACCAACATAAAGATTGTTTCCACCAACTTGCACAGATTTATTTTTTATTTCTTTGACAGTCAGGAAGGAGCATAAACCTGATGACAAACATGGACGACGACCAGCAGCTTGCATTGTTTGTATGCGGCGACATCTGAGCTAAAAAGGCCCCAAAAAAGGAGGAAAAAAAGCTGAGAGTTTGCAGAGATCCTGGATGGAGAGGCGTGTAGGACTGCAGAGCCCACAGAGGGAACTGGAGCTGAGCCACCTCCAGGTAAAGATGTTTATTTACAGGGACGTCTCCCTCAGGTGATACACAGCAGTCGCAAAAATGTTTCAAAAAACCTTTATGAGAACGACTGGCAGCGACTGGATGTGAAGACTCGTTACAGATCACACACTTGACTGGGACTGACCCAGACTGGGACAGACCTGGTCCAACTTGGTCCCATCAGTCGTCACGCCCAAATCATTTTCATAATCAGCTCAACAGTCCTTAAAAGTTCCTGGTGCTCTTGAGCAGCCAAACAACCACTTAACTGCAGGTGTCCATGTATGTTCACAACCAGTTAGCTTGAATGCTAATGGTGAAACACAGCCTCAGTCTGGAACCGCCTGAAATGTGACAGCCTTCCAAAAACCAAAAACTATGAAAAACTTTGACTTCCTGTAACAAGGCCCGACTCCAGGGACACAATGTCCCCAAACTGCCACTCCTCCCCCGGCCGTGAATATTTATCCCACAGTCTTCGAGATGTCACAGGTGCAAAGAGAGGTAAATTGTCGGCTGAAAAAAGAAGCAGCAACAGCATAATAAATGGCTTTAATAGTTCCTCTCATTGTAGGTCATTACTTAAGATGACACATAAAAGCGAGCACGGCAATGATTAAAATTATAATGCAGACTCTGGACGAGGCAGGAAGCCTGGTCTCCCCGTGAGGCCCGGGATGGAGGTAAGACTCCGACTTTATTGAGATAAGTAGATGGTTGAGCTTTGTGTTTTCAGAGACGCCAAATCAAATCACATGTTACAGGAAATCAGATCACAATCTGCACAGGATCTACAAGGAGAAGAAAACAGAAAACAACATCTAAACGTAATATTCACTACAGCAGTTACCTGCTGTTTGTTACAGCTTTATAGGAATTAAATATTCAGGTAAACATCTGACATCTAACATTTATCTGGATCAGAAATGAGAACTAAAACATTCAGAGGGAGAAAAAGAGGATATTAGTGACTGTGAAGAAATACTGTACATACATATTTAATATGAGTTTTGTCTTTCAGCTGAGAACGTGATAAATGCATTAGTGTGATAAATTCTTTACAGTGTACATAACTGGACTGAAATACGAAATGTGAATCTCGAACAATTTGGAAAATATTTGACGGACAGTTTGACGCTGCATCAACCAATCAGCATGTTGAGATCTCCTCTGTAAGCCCTTATGTTTACGTATTTCGCAGAACTGAAAGCCTTAAAGCAGCCTTAAAGAAATGTTTTTTTGGAAAGTACTATAATTCGTTTTCTTTCAGCGAGTTAGACGAGACGATCGATACCACTCTCAAACAGATCCGCTAAGCTAGCTCAGTTAGCTTAGCTTAGTTTAGCTTAGGTTAGCTTAGTGTAAAGACTGGAAACGGGGAAACATGCATTTAGGGCTTCAGTTAGTTTTTTAATGATCAAATCTAGTTGTTTTTAGTCATATGAAATATTCAGTATTCCTTTTCTAATGCAAAAGTTGCGTTCTTTGGTTAATCACTAACAGACAAACGTCTCTGAGTTTATGACCAAACATTTACCTGATCTTTGCAAGATTAGAGGACTTGCCACTTAAAACTCTTCATCATTGCTGTAAGAGCAGACCGAGGCGCATGAGCAACATTTAGGATTAAATTCTGTAGTTGTTACTCACTCCATGTATATTTTACTTTTAACTTAATATGAAACCTGTAAGGGGCTTTAAATGTGTACAGTTAAGGGCTTTTGTTCCTCTGAGAATGTAAAGCAAAACTGCAAAAATGACCTCAGACTCCATTTATATAAAACTCGAAACTTCACCGTTGTTTTTCCAAGTTTCGGAGCTGCAGCAGCGATATGTAATGTCATGTTTATTTTGGAAAATAGGGACTATCAGGCCTTCAGCCGTGGATGATTCAGAGGCAAACAAGCACCGAACCTGTTTGCATAACGGTCTCTGCTGTATTGCTTCGTGGCAGCGAGGCCGGGCCGGATAGCAGAAGGGGAGAGCGGTATGCTGATGAGTGAGAGGAGGCGATGTGCGAGACAGACCGCTGGCTTGGCGGAGCGGCGACTGGGTGAGTGGGTGTAATGGTACCCTCATCTCAGGAAAACACGTCAGTCCTCCTGGCAGGCAGAGCTGAAGCTGTTGTCAGCGGCAGCCTGGAGCTCTGAGAGGAGAGCGAGCCCGGGACTGACGGAGAGGTTGCCAGAGCAAATTTAGGAGCAGCTGGGGAAGACCTGGGCAGAGAGAGGGAGATCTTGCTGGTTTAGATCATCCTCAAATTACTCGTGTTTGTGTTTTCCTGACGAGCTGCCTCTTGTGCTGACTGCGGTGAGTCCAGCAGGTAATTGCCCCTAAAACAGTCACTTTGGTTTTGGTAACTTGGTTACTTTAAATCTCCCAATTTAGCATTTAGAAACAGTATATAAGCACTATAATGTGGCTGTAAGCAGATATAAGGGCATTTGTAAGTGTTTAAAAATATACAGTATGTTATCAACATTTATAACTTCTCCTGTAAAGACATATTTTATATTTTTACAGCTGTGTCAATCTGTTCATACAGCAGCCTCCATTTATAGGTGCCAACAGGCGGACTTAGTTAAATACATTAATAAACACTTATATCTTATATTACACCTCCATTATAGTGAGTTATAAACCTTTTATTTAATGTTTATATACTGCCTATAAATGCTACTGTAAGTTGAACTACTGTTACTGTCACTCAAACCTTGCTTACTAAAAATTTGGGGTTTGTTTTCCCTTTACACAGAGCCAGGCTAGCTGTTTCCCCCTGCTTCCAGTCTTTATGCTAAGCTAACCACGTCCCGACTCCTGCTCTGTTATTACACAGACATGAGATCGATGCTTATCTTCTCATCATCTCACTCTCAGAGAGGAAGAAAATAAGTGCATTTCCTAAAATGTCAAACTATTCCTTTCATCATCAATCAATCTTAGAAGATTGCTAATTTTAAACAAGTTAGTTTAGTTGCTTAAACTAAAAAGTAAATTAAACTTAACTAAAAAGTCCTGCTGCTGTGTGTTCAGTCATTTTTTAAAAGCACTGACAAACTATTTGGTTGTTTATTAAACCCGATAGACTTTCTTTTAACTACGCATCTGAAACAATCAGGTGATTAATCGATCAGTCAACTGACAGAAAATGTATTGCCAACAATTTTAATAATCGGTTTATGTTACTTATCAAATCAAGAAGGCGAAACATTTGTATTATTTGTCTGCTAACAGAATAAGCAATTGTAAGGCAGCTTCTGTATTATGGATTCATGCAGCTGTCTTAACAGTACATCTTCTCAGTCTTTACCTGGAAAAAGTCTCCTTGAAAACATCAGACAGCAGCTCCTGGATCAGTTTTCAGACCCACTCAGGTCCAAACACACCTCATTCCTCACAATTACACGGCTGCTTTAAAGCTCACTATTGATGTGAGGCTCTGCTGTGGAGCCATCGAAGAGACTTTCCCAAGCGTAAAAGCTTAATTATGTCTGTCTGTGCAGCACTGGCAAAAAACAGAATCAAACCAACACAAAGGAGGCACTTCTGGTCCTGTAACTGTTCATTTACCAGACGGATTACGTTTTTATTCACAGTTGTATCTGAACATTTTGAGATGATTTAAAGATCAATCAAGAGAAGTATCTCTCTTGATACAAACTCTCTCCTACCTCCATTATTTATTTATTCACAAGTTGTTGAACATCACAGATTCTCCTATAACAGTTAAGACTTTTATTTTTTTATACATACTATATATCCAGCTTGTAATCAATGAGGAACTCAATTTTCAGTGTTAACCACCAGATGTTACTTAACATGATAAAACGAGGGACGTACCAAATTACATTTACTCTCATTACTGAAATTCAGATTTTAGAAAGTAAAAATCTGCTTTCAAACTCAAAAATCAAGAATTTGTTAACAGAAATGAAGAAATGATGTGTGAGCTGCTGTTGTTGCAAACTTTGCTAAGAGCTAAATTAAAGTCTAAGAATAAGAAAGTAAAAAGCAGTGTTTGAGGAAGTATTCAGATCCTTTACTGCAGTAAAAGTACTAATACCACACTGTACAAATACTCTGTAAGTATCTAAGTATAATCAAAATGTCCCCTGTGGCTGTTCTACTGTTCTATCTGATCTCATTAGATGATTCTTCCTCATCATTCATGTAAAGGACTTTACTGTTGGAGCTCATTTTCAACTAGTTTGTATCAGACTGCAAGTAATGATTGTTTTCTCCATTCATCGATTGACTGATTGGTTTGTAAAAAATTCAGAAAATAGTGGCGTCACAATGAGCCAGAGCCCAAAGTGATGCCTTCACAGCCAACAGTCCAAACCTCAACATTATTAACAACATTACAATTATTAAAATAATTAAAAGGAAAAGCAGCAAATCTTTACATCTGAGAAACTTTCCGTCAGTCGACTAATCGATTAATCAACTAATCATTTCAGCTGTACTTGTATAAACTGTTGGGTAGTTTCATTTATAACAAAACATCAGATTTTATAAACTCTTTGTATGTTTTGTGTGTAGAAATTTTAATTTGTATAGTAACTAAAACTGTCAGATAAATGTAGTGAAAAAGTACAATATTTCAGAGTAGAAGTAGAAAGTAGCATGAGAGGAAAACACTGGAGTAAAGTACAAGTACTTCAAATATGTACTTAAGCACAGTACTTGAGTAAATGTACTTAGTTAAATTCCTCCACTGGTAAAAAGAGACTGTTCGTGCTTCCAAAATCACACTCCTGTAACATAAAATGATCTTTTATCATCATTTGGATTTCAGCCTTGTTTTGCCCCTCGAGCTTCGATCAATACCCAGACTGTGGAGTCATGGTGTTGAGAGCCAGCGAGGCTACTGGTGTGAGTCAGTTTCAGCTTCAGAGGAGGCGTAATCAGTGAATGATTAGTAACGAATACTAGAAATCAGTCAGTGAACGTTCACCTCCACCAATTATTTCACTAAATGTTTAACGTAGATTTGCATCCAAATACTCCTTCATCCTGTCTGGGAATATCAGCGTTTTGTAGACAGATTTATTTGACAGTAATAAAAGCAAACAAGACCCAGTCAGTCCTGACAGGAAGATAAACTGACGAGGATAAAAACACTAAGCTGACATCTTATTTTCATCGTGGTCCTCGTTACAAGAGAAAAACTCAGAGTTATGGCCTCTCAAATCAGCATATTGTTGTAGTGCCACCTGTCAGGGAGTACTATCATCTACTGATCATCTGTGCTGCAGGCTACATTAGCCGCTAGCCAGCATAACACACCTGAATCTCCTGACTGAACTGTCAGCGGTTAAGTTGCATTGTGGGTAATGTAGGCGCCAGGTTCAGACAAGGAAGACGAATGTGTGGAATAAAAAAGACGATAACTTTGCTTGTGCAGCATTGATTTCTGTCCATCATAAATCCATGTGAGTGGTATCAACTGACGCAAGGCAAGAAAAGGGAATAATCCCATTTCCCCAAACTATTCCTTAAAATGAACAGGACAGATTTCCTACATTTTTGAGATCACATTCTGAGATTCCTAAATGATTGCATGACATGTACAGTAGCCAGGATCTTAGAAATACTGAGGGCGATTTCCCACGTGAGTCAGACGGTGTTGTAGGAGTGCGATGCTAATTTGGTGCAGTACTCTTTTAAGGGATCACCGACATTGTTACAATTCATCCTGAGGGGACCATGAACGTGTGAACCAAATTTGAATTTGGCAATGGCAAGCCATCCAATAGTTGTCACTCAAACCAAAAAAGTCAACCTCATGGTGGCACTAGAGGACAAGTCAGTGGATCACCAAAGTCAGGAGGAGTCATCCTCTGGGGAACATGAATGCCTGCTCAAAATTTCACATCAATCCATACAATCGTAGTTGTGATATTTCAGTCTTCACCAAAGTGATGGACACACCAACCGTCCACAGAAACATACAGATCTTCATAAACGGACTAAACTAATCACTTGCCACCAAAGTTCATTGAACTGTGGTGAGAAGTTTTAGATTTTAGAAGATCACCTGCTAACAAAGGAGAGAAACAGGAGGAGGCAAATAATTAAAGCCACAGCTTGACATGATTTAATTTCCTCCTGAAATGAATCAACATGTCTGTACACGATGTTTTGGGGGATTTTGAAGGGATGAGTAACTTCACACTCTGTCGAGCCATTGACTTGCTGTCTGCTCTTATCATGTTATAAAAGACTGTCCTTGTTATTGATCGTATTATGTGCTTTTTCCAGACAGACAGACAGACAATGTGCACTCAGGGTTACCCTGCCTTCAGCTCAGTGAATTCTGGGAAAGACTTCTGCAGCCCCGAACAGGAAGCTTCAGTTCGGTGAACGACAGAGTTTTCAAACTTTCCTCTAACTCTGTAAGAACGCTCTGCAGAATATGAATAGTTTTGCAGCCTGTGAAACTGTCTCATACTGGACAACAGACGGCGAGCTGTGGGCCGGAGGGAGAAACTGCAGCTCCAGCAGGGAAATTATGATCATGTTTAAGATGAAAATCACAAAATTGGTTTTGACATTTCACTTCAGCGGGCCCTCGCTAAGCCCACTCAGTGAAAACAAAGGGTCGTCTCCCACAGCTTGTTTCATTTTCATCTCCTACAGAGCTCATTACACTGGAATACATATCATTACAGTGTTTGTTGTGTCCTTTTAACCTGTATTTGTCCAGGAAAGTAAGATGTAGTGAGACAGACCAGGGAAACAACACACTGTATTTGTATGTGCACAGATTCTGCATCATAATCCACACTGAGGTCTCTGCATGTGAATACACTGTACGTCAAGAATAACACATTTAAATGCAGCTCTCTGTCTCCCACCAAACCACACCCCAAAAGTACAAGCTTTATTTCACAGGTCTGTTATTTCCTAATCATTTCCAGGAAAGAACTCAGTCATTTGGTTCAAACTAAAGGAGAAACAGAGACAATAGAAAGACTAGATTTGTCTGCTGGTAAAACTTGTATAATACCATTTACATAGAGGTATCTATTCCTGTAGTATTTCTGCACGTATTCCACCGTCAATGTTACAAAGTTTTAGCAAGTCTTATAGCAAAATTGGATTTACAGCAGTTTTGATGATTTTTGAAGGTATTTATTTTACCGGATCAGCCAAAAACCAACATTTCCATCTGTCTATTTTGTCTATAAACTGTTATTTTCCAGGAAATTGACTTCATCATGATGTCGCTATCCGGATAAAGAATTACATATTTGGCGATTTTATCCATATCGCCCACGCCTACATCAGACCGCTCTGCGTGATGAAATGCACTCCAACTGCTTCATCACTCGGCCCACAGACAGTTTAAACCGCGTGAAGTAAAATTCACACACAGCTCCACCTCTGATCTCAACATCTGATTGGAGTTTTGCGCTGTAATATTCAGCGACAGTGTTTACTCAGCGCCGCGTCTGAGATGAGGAGAAACATTCGCTGTGGATTGGCAGCAGAACATTATGTGTCAGATGAGTCCTCAGCGGTGCCACACATCCCTGATTGTGTCTGAGTGTTTCACACATCCACCCTGAAACTCCATTTCTGTCATCTCATGGAGGAGCAGCGGGGGGAGGGGAGAGAAAAAAAATCAATTGCATATTGGCTTTTTCCAACCATCACTCTTGAATCGAGCATTTTTTTTTTTACAGCTTCAGAGAGCAATTTCCTCAGCTGTTTGAGGTTCAGATATCTCACGGGTGATTCGGCATGTCTCCACAATGGCAGCAGCCCAGTCCTTCACAGCTCTTGGCCGGGCATAAAGACCCGCTCAGCCGGTGCGTCTCCGCCGGCTTATCTGTCCGGCTCCACTCAGGAGCGGGGCGGCCGTGTGATTGCAGCGCGCCTCAGACTCTGGACGGTAAATGTCATGATATTGCGGGGAGCCTCCGTCTGAGGACACGCTTTGATCGAGTAACTTTTATCTGGGAGCGGCGTTGTTTTGATGTGCTAAATGGGTGCTCACAGCGGTTGTGGCTGAGCAGAAATAGATAAAGAAAAGAAGCAAAGGGAGGATAAAAAAAACATGCTAGCAGGGTAAACACACTAGATTCTTGTTAGCTTAGATTAAAAAAATCACCACATTTTTCAAGCTAAGTAACCATATACTCACTTTATTTGTGTGTTTCTACCTTTGGTTGAGGAGTGAGCTGGGAGCCGGCGTGACGGCGTAAATGTGGCTCCAGAGGCAGGAAACGCTAACCGCTGAGACATTTCAACTTTCTTCTTTGTAAGCGCTGAGGAATATACTGCAGTTTATGAGCTCAGTAACAGAGAGAAACACGCCACAGTCACAGCGAGGAAAACATCTGGGTATTTTCTGTAACACAGTATCAGCAACATTATTATTGTAACCCTGGTTTCGGGTTGGTAGCAGGGCAGGAATTTCATGGGGGCCATGAGGGCCCTGCAGCCACAGTGGCATCAGCCCCTCCCACACTGCCTCGGCTGAGGGGAGTGATGTCATGATTGACAACTGTGAGTGTGCTGTGATTGGTGAGTTCCCGCCTATACAGCCACCTGAACCAATCACAGCACACTCCCAGTTGTCAATCATGACATCACTCCCCTTTTTATAGCATCAAGTAACTATTTAAAACCAAACTGATCTGAAAGACGAACACTTGAACATTTTATTTGACGCGTACTTTGATTTTTCAGTTCTGGGCGGCTGTAAGGTGGGAACTCGACACCGCGGCTCCACCGCAGATCACTACATGCAGACTCTGGCTCCAAATGACGTCACCAGCGCAACATGGCAGCTCCTGTATCTGGGGTATTTTGGCTTCATTTTTGTACAGTGGGAGGAAGTGGAGACGCGTCGGCCATCTTTATATACAGTCTGTGGTCTTTACCCAGTCGATGGATGATGTTTCAGTCAGAGTTTCAACTTTTGACTCAGGTGTTTGTATAAATATCAGTCATTTGTAAAATGTCAATAGTAAAATCTGATGGCCTTTGTGCCTTCAAAAAATTGACAACACCAAAGGCCAACTGGGTTTCCCCCGAAAACGATGAAATTCCTGTCGTGGTCGGCAGCGTTCTCCAGTCCTTCTGGGTAATAAGAAGCTACAATTTCTTCCTTAATAATCGTCTTTAATTTCACCAACACGGCAATTCAATCAATCAATCAATCTTTATTTGTATAGAACCTTTCATAAAGGTTAGTGCAGTTCAATATTTAGTTAAACCCAGTTAAAATAAATTGGGTATTATTCTGAAATAGTAATAATTGTGTTGTCATGGAGTGAAGTGACAGGCAATAATTGTGCTGCCGAGAGATTTCATGGACCGTGTAAAACTGGAGTCAACAGTCAATCACAGCAGGCTGTGAAGAAGTGACTCAGCAACTGTGACTTTCCACAGGTTTGCTTAATGAGGAGATCAGACGCAGTCAAAGTAAAGGGTTTGTTAACTGTTAGTTATGGATAGTTATGGAGTTATGGATAAACCTGCTGTGACCATTTTTAAATTTTTAATTAAAAATTAACTTCCTCATGAAGGAGAATTTGAGAATAGATGGAATTTGTGGCTGACAGTTTAAAGGATTGTTGTAGAGTAACATCTTGTGGACAAGTGGAGGCTTTTAGACCTGAAGATGGACTTCAAGATGAGACCGATACAAGTTAAATTCAGAGAAGAAGAAGAAGAAGAAGTCTTGAACGGTACGGGGATCTGGAGGAGGACACAAAAACGTATTAACACTTAATCTGGACGTTTCAAAGGTCTGTCTGCAGGCAGGTCCGTCACAAAGTCTGTTAAAACTGCACTTTGCAAAGTTTTTGTAGCTCATATATAGCTCATAAATAAATAGCTCATATCACAAGAGGCTGCAATAGAAGAGGCATCCATTTTCCTATAAATGAAAGGAAATGGGAAACCTGAGAGCAAAAAAATCACGTGACTTAGTCCACAGCCGTAACAACGACTCCACAGTATTTCAAATCAGTGTGTGACTTTTAAAAAAAACAGCATTTAATTGCAAAATATCCTGAAAAGCGTCTCTGCATCACAAAACCTGAGGAGAGACCTTTCAGGTGAACAGATTTCTCATGAAGAAGAAGAGAGTCGAAGCCGCAGGACGAGACAGAAACTGATACTGACAGAATACAGAAAAGGTTTTGACAGCTGCCGGAGGACGGAGAGACAGAAAGTGTAATTTTTGCTTTGGTATTATTAGACGTAGAGTCTGTCGTGACTTTTGTTTTTATGAACCGCAGCATTAAACAGAATCTGTCCACGTGAGGAAGAATATTTATTTATTTACATTTTTGTAGACTCACGCTGATACTTTGAATGTCGAAATACGCAGCACTTACATACGTGTACTGCATGTACACATTTAATACTTCAAATTAGGTTATTCATACTTCATTTTACAAATCTGTCAGTAATTGTAGCAAAGTGTCACTTCTTATAAGCAAATCCTTGTGTAAGTAATTCAGAATCGTCTAATATAAAAGTTTTGTTCCGTTTGGCAACGAACTTTCAACCTTATAATGTTTTAAACTTAATTTTATTGTTTACGTTTTTAAAAGTGTTTAAAGAATTTCTATTGGTTGGAAGACCAGTAATGCTTTATGTTACAGGTTTCGAATTTCTGAATAATTTTCTGAAGTTTCTTGGAAAATTCATCTTGTTTAATCTTTTTTAATTAATTTAAGGTAGAAACAAATTGATTAATTATAGGGAAAATAGAGACAGTGTCCGTAACCTATAGAGAGTATTTTATCTTTATTTTATTTTTTAAGTGTAAAGGACTTGAACATGTCAACATGTGCAATTTGTCTTCAGTCAAACATACAACTCAGTATATATGAGGACTAAAGTTTACAATGATAAATGAATAATAAGTTAAAATGTGCTTGGGTTCAAAATAGAGAATATCTCTCAAGGATTTTCCCTATAATTACTATTATCTGGCTGCAGGAGGATTATTATTGGGAAATTACAGACCGGTAAGATAAAGTGTTACACCAACAACGTCTTCTTTTTTGCTTGTTCATGCTGTATATGGAAATATTTGTTCAATGTGTGCTTTTAGAGACATTTCTGAGGTGTGACTGAATATATATATATATATATATATATATATATATATATATATATATATATATATATATATATATATATATATATGAATACAAAGATCTTCTGTTCTCCATCAAAATACCTGAAATGAGCGCATGATGATAGCGGAGGGTTAAACTGGACTGAATGCTGTCAGGAGTCAGGAGTACTCCTCAATTATGTCACTATTAATTCAGATTTTCCCACAGGGATCAATAAAGGTTAATAATGTGTAATACTGTCCATATGCAGACCCACATGTAAAGTCTAATACCTACAAGTTTTAATCCAGAGCTCTGACTTTAGCTGTGAATAATCTCCAGTGTCACTAAAAAAGAGGAAAGGAAACTTTGCATATAAAGAGATTCTTCTTCAGATATTATCCACGTCGTCAACACACGGACGGGAAGCGGGGGAAGGACTTGTCAGGACTCAGCTCGGACTCGAGCACCAGAGCCTCTCATGTGATTATCCTCTGACCCCCTCCTACTTTTGAGGATTACAAACACCCCACTTTGAATCTGAGTATATTTTAAACGAACAAAACGCCGTCCCGCTGCTCGGCTGATAAAGTGGCCTTTTTGATTCGCTGCATGCAAAGGCAGAATTAGAAATCCTTTGTTAAGAAGAAATGTCACGCTCGCACCCTCGACTGCTTTCTAATGCACGACACATCTGTAATTTACTGGCCATCCATTTGCCTCTCAGCCTGTTCTCTGCGTGCTGAGCTGTAGGTCGAGGCGTCTCTCTGTAGGTGTCAATACTGTTAAAAGGAGCTGATGCGCAAGAAGTCACAGATCATTACAGAGTGCTATCGAAAAGCACAATAACACATTAAAACTGACCTTTTTAGCAGTTAACTGACTCACTTATCCACAGCGACAGAGCTTCAGACCCTCGATCAGGGATATTACAAACAAAGAAAGTTAGGGGTCAGAGGTCAGAAAATGGTCCTGCAATAGTCCTCAATATATCATAAACAAATGTGCAGCTCCTCGCGGCTTCACAGAGCTTTATAGTGAGTTTCAGCTCCTTGTTTATCTGTTGTGGTTCCCTCTCAGCCTCTCAGAGCGTCATTTTCAGAGAAGAAGCTGTAAAAACCCAACTGAACACTACCTGCTCAGCAGCAAACAGCAGACTGACACAGTTAGAGACCAGCTGGTGAACATAGTGGAGCATTTAGCAGCTGAAGAGCCAGATATTTCCCTCAGGAGGTGGTGGAGACCAAAAACAGACAAACCTTAAACATGCTCAGGTATTTTAGAAAACAAGAATTTTAAAAAACAATGTAATCAGGACGTAATCATTGTGGGTTTTGCAGAATCATCTAATATTGATGGTCTTGTCTGTTTGAGCTAAAAGAAGAGTGAATATTGGACACAAACACAACTCCAAATGAATGATAATGTTGCTTTGTAAGGGTTTATCATGTCAGCTGATATTATGCTTATGCAAGTTATAATTAATCAAATGACCACACAGAGAACCTGAGGCTTTCAGGAGCGCAATGCCTAATTTCTCCGGCTTGTAATTAAAGCCTCGTCTGCCCGTTAGATTTGGATATTTCTCTTGTACAAGTAGAAAAATTGGCCCAAGGATGGCCTGAAATATCAGGCGGGGTCACCAAACCACCTTTCATTGGTCTGAGCTACCTTGTTAGGTACAAATCTTCCAAATGAAAGCAACAATCATAATTTCTGGCCACTTTCTATCACACATTTATTTATATATATTTATATCACACATTCATAATTGTTTATTTGTCTATTACTGCATTTAATTTGGCTGCAGTTGCTCACTCAGCAGGAGAATCAACAGAGGCTGATTTGAATGACTGACAGTTGATACTCACCTGGCTCTGTGAGTGTTTACAGCACGACGCCGCCTCAGGCTGTTATGCTTTGTAGGCTTAAACAAAAATAGGACGAGCAGCTTTGTACAGTTCAACCTTTCAGCCCTGTGTGACTGGAAGCAGCTGCTGGTGATGTGCTTGTTTTGTTCTTCGATTTATTTCGCGTCTCTCCATTGATAACCGGCCAAATGTTGATGACCTGACATCATGTACAGATGTTTCCGGCAGCAACAGCAGAGTCTGATATCAGAAAATGTTTCAGTGCTCTGAAATTATCGACAGTAAACATCAGATTTTGGCGTCAAACACTCGGGATCAAAGTTCTCTCTGGAGCCTCCATTTTGTCCCGACGTTCAGCCGTCATACAGAGAGAAATCCATCAGAGAGAACGAAACACAGAAACCAATTTCTACACCCACAGGAGCAGGAAATAAGGCCGAATGCAATTCAGCTGTTTGACAGTTTGAAAAAGAAAGCATTCTGGGAAACAGGAAATCAGTAAGGCAGATGAGGCTCACTGAGAAAATGAGTACACTGAAGAAGTACATGACAGCGTTTTATCACAAAATTACCAAACCAGAGAGCAGCCCTGCTTAATGTTAATGACTGTGCTCGTTGTATCGAGTATATAAGTGTTCTCTCATGATGACGACTTCTACCCAAACTTTATGTGAAGCCTTAATCTGACAAATAAAGGCTTTTAACATGAATGTGGTTTAAAAGTTTCATTATATTCAACCTGTTTAAGGTCGTCTCAACAAATCAAGAGATGCAAAATTAATATTGTTGTAAAAATCATTTTAAATTACTCTAAAGACTTGAGATTGTGCAGCTTTATTTATGTACTCTTCCTCCAAAGTTTCTACGGATCTTTATTAAGGCAGCAATTCGTGCTTATTTTCTTAATCAAATAATAATATTAATTATTTATAGATTAATTGCTTCATCTATAAAATGTTTAGTTCCTAAAACCCAAATGATCTCTTAAAATAGCTTATTTAGTCTGACCAACAGTCAAAAGAACCCCAAAGGTAATAAAATGATATATTAAATATTACAAAAATATGAAATATTATATTTGCAATGATACTGGAACCAGTCATTGTTTGGTATTTTTACATGTTAAATCATTTAAACTGTTAATCAATTACATTTTTGTCCATAATATTAGCAATAGTCATAGTACAGTGTAGTTTAGTTTAGCCTATGGAAGTTTATTAATGACAAAACTGTTGAGGGAGCCCAGAATAATAAATGTTTGCTTTAATCAACCTGAATCAGGATTTAAGAAAACACAGAAACAAATTCATGAGACCAGAACGAATTCTGAGAACATCATTTCAGCAGCGAGTACAGATATATTATATTCTGCTGCCGTTGTTTTCTACAGATATTTTGTCCGATTCTGAGCTCTGGATACTTTTGTAATCACAGCTCACTAAAACCACATGAGGTAAAGATAAGATACGTTTAAAGGCCTGATCACACAGCCTTTAAAAAGAAAAAAGAAATGTGACTAAATGAATTTATTTTATACATATTATACGTTTTATTTAATCTCCTATAATTATAAACTCCACAAAAGAGACAGTTTACATACAGCTACGAGACAGGAGTCAATGGTAGAAATGGCAGTGAACCTTTTGTCCCATTATGAAATGATGTACAGTCCTGCAAACAAAACAGGAGGGAGTAAACAGCCCAGTACAAAACAAACCACAGAAAGAGGCTCAGAGAGCTGTCGAGGCTGAATAGCGCTGCCATGTTCTTGGCTTGCTAGCATGTTATTTGTAGCTGCAGCAGTTCACCAACTGTTGCTTCCTTGTGTGACCAGGCCTGAATTATTTCACTATCTCGACATGTAAAACTTTAAAATCACAACAAATGATGCCTATATTATGTTTCCCACTTCATTATCCTGATAAAATTTAATTTGAATGTTATTTAGTCATCAGACATTTTTTTGTGTCCTCGTTTTTACCTGATCACTGCTTGAAGGTCTTATCTCAGACTTTTGTCCGTCACGGTCCATCAGAGTCAGTTTCATCAAGAAGTCATAATGAAATAAGTCACGAGCCACTGTTATTGAAAGAAACTGGATAATGAAGTCATAACAACAAGGACACGGTTTCTTATCTGGAGGTAACGAGATAATTATGATCTGGACACGACGGGCAAACAAAATACATTTAGCAACTGTGGCGACTCTCGTCTGCTGGACAGAACAAGTTTGCCAAAGTATTGATACCAAACAGTGTTTAAGGGTGCAATTTAGTTTTTGCAAATAACTGAAAGGTTGCACACGTCACAGAAAAAGACATTTCCGTCATGATCTCCAGTTTCTTGCAGCCTTTATAAACTTCAACCATCTGGCACCTCATGAGGTTAAAGGAAACTGTTCTTTTGAACTTCTGTTTGGTCTGCAGCTTCCATAAGTTAGCAAGATTCATCACCTACCTGTCTTCACCTGAAAAACATCTTGGCTCATTTTCTCTTCCTGCCTGTCTTCTGCACTTTACTGCTGGAAGTTGATGCTGCACGTTAGACAAAAAGTCATCTGCAAAGTGATTTTTATGACCTCAGATCTTCCCTAATCTGGAATAGTAAGAGAACAACGTCCAGATGGACTTCAGTAACAAAATCAGCCTGAAACAATAAAAGTGAGCGGGGACATGTCCATCCCTAGTAGATATTACGCCCTTGCTTACTTGCTTACTTTTTTAAACGCATTTATTAATTGATTATAATTACACCACAACAAAAACTATAATTATTCAGGTGGCACAGACTTCAGACTCTTAACTCCTACTTTAACCTGTAAACTCGATTCGGTGTTTTGTCTTCCAGCAGCAGCTCAGTGGATCACTGCCCGGCCACTTCTCCTGCTTTACTGCTGTAATAATATGCATGGTGTCATCAGTACAGCAGCAGCTGTTTGTCTCCAGACTAATAGTGTTTACGAGTCCCTGATGCACACTTTTAAATCATTTTTTAATTGGCCTGTTTTTGGTCTCTACCAGTTTGGCGCCTTATTATGTTTTCTCCGTCTTGCCGTTTTCGCGGCACTCCGGAGGGATTTACTGTACGGAGCAATTTCTTCCAAATAACACAGGAGAGCTCTGCTATTAACAAAGTGCCTATCTGTGTGTCTGTGTGTCTGTCTGTGTTGCTATCAGTGTGAGATCCTCTTCATATGTTTAAGGCTGTGCATCTGTCACTCACAGCAGAGCAAATTCATTCTTGTAAATTTCATCTCCATCGAGCATCCTCAGCAAACCTTTCTCTGCATAAATAAAAGCAGAAATAAAAATGTACATTTCAGCCTGACAGCCGTCGACCTGACCGGCTTCCCTCTTATCCACATTACATATCTGCAATGTTAACAAATCCACTTATCACCAAATGCTATTAATCTGAGAGCAACACCGACCAGCTGTTTCACGTTATCGAGGTGATTTATCTCTGGGGAGCAGCAGGTCTGATCTGATAGTGATAACACTTCACTCTGCAGTGGCCTCATTCCAGTGAGTTAACCCTTAAGGAACTATTTAAGTCATCAATAATCTGCTGAAATCCAAAAAGCTGCTACTTGCATTGATTGGTAAAATGTGGGCCGACAGTTCAGAGGTCCAAAGTGATTTAATGAGGATTTTTGCGATGACAGGATGTTGGACTTTGCTGCCTCTTCTGTTCTGTATTTTTGGTGCTTCATAAAAATGTTATGATTTTATTATCAATTTCTATCTGTGTATTTCATTTCAAATATATAAAAGTTTTGTTTACATTTAGTTGGATTCAGTTGGATCGTCCCGTATTGAAAAATAAATTGCACTGTCCCTTACTGAATCAATACAGGATGCAATTCTTGTTCCGTATTTTCGTGCACAGCCTGCTCTAATACATACACTACGGTTTCACATGAGAAATAATAAAACCCAAAGAGTTTCAGTCATAGCGGAGAAATATTAAATCAGAGTGACAGGCAAGTTGTCTGTTGTGTTATAAGAACTGGATCTATATTGACTCATTTAAATATTTATATTTACATTTCTTATATATTTATTACCTCATTTATTTATTTCAGTATTTATTTCATCACCATATTTATTTATTTAATATTAAACGGCATTCCATAGTTTTACTCTTATTGACTCTTTATTTCCTTTACATTCATGTTGAGAGCAGCAGAGGACTTTGAAAGCATAAATTGGTGCATAAAAATTCATCAGAATGCAGGAACTAAAGTGTCTGACACTCAGAACCTCATGGGGGAGGACCCCCAGACCCTCCGGTAGTTTTGTTTCCCCTAGGCCCTGGTCATGGGGCCGCTGGCAAGGTGTCCCTCATTTTTCCACATTGAAGGTGGCAACCCTACAGGAGACGTGTGTCTGCATCCCATTTCCTGCCAACAGTCTTTTACCGTGACCGCCGCCTTTTAACCCTGACCAAAGTGTTTTTGTACCCAAACAAACTTTAACCATCGCGCTGGCAGATCAGAAGTCATATTAATCATTTTTATAATGGTTTCTGCAGTGGGCTCCAGGTCAGTTTTAAAAGGCAATGACAAATAACTTCTTTTTTTGTTCAAATGTACCACACACAGCCTGACCTCCACACCCTCACAGTAACTTTCATTTCATTTGGACCTGGAGATCCAGCAGTGGATCAGCAGAAAAAGACACATTTTCAAAGCTAAAACATGATTTTTTTTTCTCATGTCACATTTTCCCATCTGTCTCTGCATTGTTACAATAATCCAGTGACAGGAAATATGGGAGACACTCCTTACAAATCTAATAACACTCAAAGCTTCCTGTCCACATCCGTTCTTTTCTTCTTTTTCTTCTCTTTTCTGTCCTCAGCCTCGGCTCAGAGCTTGGTTTTGATTTAGTTTCATTTTGATCTTACAGGTTTGGTATTGGATCTGATTCAAAAACTTTTTATTCCCTTTTTGGCATTTTTATTTAGTGACATGGAGAGAAGTGGGCACAAGAGTCAGACGTTTCTGTGACTGGTTCTGTGCTGTACAGTTGATTTGTGGACACCATGGGATCTGTCAGAGTTAATAAATATGATCACATTAGTAAAATCTACACAGTTTTAATGCAGCTATGATATGTAAATATCAGACGCTTTATTATCAAGCAGTAGAAAGAAAAGAGAGCCACGTGAGGTTATTTAAAAACCTCCGGTGACTCAACCTGGACCTTATTTCGGATTTGTTATGATCTTCACCTATTTAAAAATAATAAATAAATAAATTGATTTCATTAACCATCAGTTTGATTGAATTTTCTGCCACAGCTGTCTTGTAGTCTCGAGCGATTCAGTCTGACAGAGAAATTAACAGATTAATTTAAGGCTCCAGCGTTGCAGCTAAAATGATTAACTCGGCTTCATTTGCAGGATATTCTGATCGTTCGAATCAATCACAATTATTAACTTCATAATTTCAGTCACAGCTCATTTTCTCTCCTTCAGACTGATGGAGCAACCTGATCATTTGAAAAACTTTGTTTTACAGCATTTTGGGCTCAACATGATTTTTATATCGACATCCAGAGTCAAAATACAATCTCAATGTTCAGTAATAAGAAGACACGGAAATAAAAAATACAAATATAAACCATTAATTATGCAAGCCAACCACACAGAAATACATACTGTATTTGTATTTATAACTAATGTTGGCGTTTTTGTTGAAAATAAAAACCATTAAAATGAACAAAATGATCAGGAACCTTGTGTTAATGACTTTGTTATGGGATGGCTGGACTCTCCGTAGTGTGTATTTGGGGTTTGTGTTTTCTGTCCCTGTCTGTCCTTCTTGTCTACCTGTGTGGAGCGATTTAGGTCAAGGGGCGTGGTCTGGAGCTGGTGGCTGCGGCAGCTCAATCACGACAGCTGCGTCCAATTTACAATCACCTCTGCCAGTACTTAAGTCCTGGTCTCCCTCATCCACATTGCCAGATTGTACTGTTGACTCACGTGAACCAGCTTCTGGAGAGCTCTGCATGGGCCGGACCTATACTCTGCTCCTGCCTTGCCACCTTCTGAGTCACCCTGACTCAGTTTCCGCGCTGGTCGTTCCCCCATTCGTCCTGGAGAGTACCCAGCTTTGGTTTGGTCCCTTTTCCCCGGCACTGGTCTGACGTCAACGCTATCTGCCTGCCTGCGCTCTCGAGCCCAGTTACTGCGTGAACCTAAATTACCTGTTCTATGAATAAACTTTGCCGAACTGTTTTATCCAAGTCTCTTTGTTTGGTCTCTGCGTGCTGAGTCGACTCAACGCCTCCCAACAGACTTGACTAGATTACAAGTTACTTTGAGTAAATTAACTGTTGTTGCACTTTATCCATTTTGTTATTTATTGCTTATGATAGATGTTGTAAGGTCATGTAGTTTCTGTCAGTTACTCCAAAAAATTCAGATTTCACTGATTAGTTGGACTACTTTTGTAATGAACATTTTATTCACATGATTTCTTCATTTTAAAAGCCACAGAAGCTACAAAGTTTTATTAGAAGTTAATGTCAGTAATACAAAAACAAAACTTCATCCACTTGGGAAAACCGTAAGATGTGGTTGAAAGCTAAAAATCTACCAGCTAGCTAGTAAGATTTTGAGGTAACATCTTTTAGTTAAAAGGGCAACATGACTGTGGCAACTTCACCTCTAAACATCTGCGTTCATTTTGAAATAATGGGTCCTTGATTTCAGACTGAGGTAGACAAGTGAAGCTTCTTATTTTTAGACGGCAGCCATCAATTTTTACCAGCTGTGACAACTGTTGCTATTTAATAGCTACCTTTCAGACAAAGGTGACAAATCAGCGTCTCATTTTTAGGATAATTTTCTTATGATCTTTACCCTTTTTTTTTTTTATCTGTGGCTAGATCTGCCCTGCTGCCCCAAATACCCACAGAAGCACCAAAGTCAAACTGAAATTAAAATGTATTATTGCTGAGAGTCAGTATTCAGGTGTTTGTGTTTGGTTTTATTTGGTCAATTGTTATGACCAAAAAGAAGAATTAAATTTTGCTCTAGTTTTTGTACAAACTGATGTCCATGCTTTAACGTTGAAAGTGTGAGCTGGCACTGAAAATAGTTAATAGTTAAATAGCAATAACAAGAACAATGTCAGTTAAAATCTTATCAAAACACACCCACTCAGTCCTGATGAGGCAAAGTAACAGTTTTTTGAGTGTGTCAAAAACTCAGTTACACATCTAATATGAATAATTTGTTCATGTCCAAATAAAGGCTGGGTGGTGGAATTATCTGCACTATAAAGGCTCATGTGGTTCATTCAGCATTACAGTACGTATATTTCTACAGCATTAATTTTATTAGTACAACAACAAAGTCATGTCGTATTCATCGTCATCTTCCTGTAGATGTTTCAAATTAAAAAGCCAATCAATTAACAACGATCAAAAAACGGCAAAAGGACAGCGACTGGAAATAATTTGTGAATGAAAACAGCTGGAGCTGCAGAGTGATGAGATGTACATTATTTAATGATAGTAATTTGTCAAGGCAAGAGGTAAACATGTACTAAAATATGCTAAAACTCATAAAACAGTGAAAATTAAAAAATAAATGCTTGTTTCCAATATAAGGACTGGTTCTCTTTGCAGATGAGGTAAATAAATACCCTGCTATTATATTTGGGAATTTAAGGTAGGATATAATAACACATGATAATATACACAGATATGGGTAAGTCTGGAAAACTCTGTGGCTCTGCACTTGCACGCATCTCATCAGCACTTCCTACACTCAGAAACACACTTCAACATTTTGACATTTATGATTTTTTTATTTCTGTAGTGAAATGGCAGAGTCATATCCTAGCCAAAAAAACTACCAATCCAGTCAAGAAATGTGGGTCTGTTAAAAAACCCCAAAAGAAAACGAGCAGAAGCCTGGAGTCAAGCGAGTCTCACAACCCTCAGGACCTTTTTACACCTGCTGAAAGAAAAAGCATTTGAGTATCTGGGAGGAAACAGTCATGTTTTTCCATCCTGCGTTTTTGCAAATAGCCGGTTTCCGTCCAACAAAAGCAAAACGCAGCCTTTGAAAAGCCATTATACGGCCCATAGTGTGATAATGTGGCGGAGCTGCCGAGCATTCAGATGGGAGGTAATCTGAGGTGTTCTCTGTCATCAGTAGTCAGGCGGAGTTGTCTCTGCTGTAGCTTTACATGTCTGTCTGTCATCACTCTGGTCAACACTGATTCAAGTAAAGCCACGAAGCAAAACACAAACACTTCACCTCTTGTTGCTCCTGAATACACAGAAATGTTAAGATGTTTACTGCCCCAAACACCTTCACAACCAAACCCTGCTGGGGCTTTTTGGTCAATTTCTCTATGCAGAATTTCCCTTAAAGCAACATTATGCAACTATTTTAGAGACCCACAGTATTGAGTTTGTCCTCTCTGGTGGACACAGGCTGCTAAAATAATCCTCTGACATGATAAACAAATCTAATGTTTGTAGCTGCTGCAGGCATTTTGTTAGCGTTTCAGCTCTTGGTCGCATATTGTGGCGCAGATAGTTTCCCCCTCCGGTGGGCGTGGTTTTCAGAGTGTGATGTGATGCGCTCTGTCTCTAACTCGGGTTGAGCAGGTACGATTGTGCGTCACTGCGTCACACACGGGTCTAGCTCGGTATTCTCCGTACGGACGTCATGGCAGAGGACAAGAGACCGAAGGGGACGTTGACGGAGGAAGCTAAGAGCAGCAAAAGAGAGAGGTCGGGCAAGAGTAAATCTGGAACTGGCTTTTAGTTGTTGGCGAGAGCTTCTTGAAATAAGAGGCTGCAGGACAGACTGTTGGACTGTAATATTAGCTGGCTTCCTGTGTCTTGCTGTGTTTAGTTTCAGGTTGCCAAATTAGAGAACCAACTTGTTAAAATTAAAATGATTTTATCTACATGAGGCTGTGGATGTTTTGGTGCATTTAGAGCAAACAGTAACGACACAAACAAGACACGAGGATAATTATTTTCATTGGATTGTTTCCATTGTGTGACTTGCATATAAATGGTCCCATATGTGCTGAAACCCACTGCGGGATTATAAATAAACAGTCACACTTGACACACACATTCCAGTGTTTAACTGTATTTTCTGGCCTCATTAGCGATCAGTTTGGTAATTGCACATCAGCCACAGCTTAATGTTCTGTCGCTTAAAAGATCGAGAGTGAGAACGGCAGTAAGAATAATTAATGTGTCAGTCGATAATGTGTGTGTGCTAATTGTTTGGCCGCTGCTCTGCAGAGAGGAGGAAGCCTCCTGCCTGTGAGCTTTACACTGTCTGTTCTGTCTGACCACTGATGGAGAGGAAGCGATGAGGGAGGTGATTTCGCCCCACACATGTGAATCCCACATTACAGTCCTGCCTGCAACACAAATTAAACAAAAGGTCTGTGACTGAATGGATCGGAAGGCGTTCAAGCCTAATTTTCTAGCAAGTAAATCAAGTGACTTTGTGGTTTTGTGGCTTTGTTGTTGAATTATTTATCCAGATGAGACAGTCTGTCATCTCTTCACTGATGTTTGTGTTGGATCTTTTTACCTGTTTACATTTGCAGTGAGACTGGTGGAGCAGTTTGCTTTTAAACGCAAAGGATGCTAAAGATGTAGGGCTGCAAAACTGTCGGTTATAGTATCAATGCTTGAATGATAAAACTAATGGAGTCACAGGGGTGAGCACAAGGCAGGAAGGATTAGGACCCAAATGCACGCAATGGAGAAGGCAGGAACAGTTCAGGGATTTAATGACAAAAACAGAGATACATAATCTTACTGTATAATAAGGGTCAGAAACGGGAAGGCCGGCTGAACAGGCAAACTAATCCAAAAGGGTTAGGCAAAGAATTATCATCCGTGGATCAGGCAGGCAGGTGACGGAGGCTCTACAGGAAAAGTCAGAGAATCACCAAAGTTAGCAGGATTCTTCCTCTGGGGATCATGAACGTCTGTACAAAAATTTCATGGTGATCCATCCAGTTGTTGTTGAGAGAATTCAATCTGGACCGAAAGTGATTGACTGACCGAGTGAGTGACTGTTTTTGCCATGCTATTAGCCGAGCCGCTAGCGTGGCTAAAAATCTGTGAAATAGTTGCACGTTCATATTCATGTAACTTCCCATAGTAGTAGCAGTCTGCGAACGTAAAATAATAATAATTGTTCAAACTATAAAATGCAAAAGTGCATAAAGACCAAAGTGATAACAGTTTTGTCTGAACAACACTCAAAATCAAACAGTCCACACAGACTAGACAAGGTTCAGATTAATTATATTTTTCTGGAAAACTACCTGCACTTATGTGTCAATTAGTTTGTGGTAATTAGATTAAAGGCTCAATCCTTAATTTTTTTTGTATAAACTTTACATACATTGAATGGTTTGCTCATGTAACATGAAACTCATCTACCAGGAACAGAAAACATAAGAACTCAGATTTAGTTGTTGTCTAGTGTCACTGGAGATAGATGGAGTATTTTCTTAATCCCAATGGGAAATTGCAGGTTTGTGTATTTAAATGGCATTTATTTATATAGCACATGGCATAACAAGTAAATGTGCTTTAGACAAAATATAAAAATATAGACAAACATGAGAACACAGGTAACAAAAGCAACAAATGTAAGAATATGGGCATGAATTAAATGCAGAAACTGAATCCGTGAAACATATATAAAGGTTTTAAAATGATTGTAATCGAGCCTTAATTTGGTCTGGACTAACCTATTTTATTGAGTGTAAAAGTAACTTCTTGACCTTGGAAATAATCTTAACTCAAAATCCTTATTAGGTTATTTTTCTGGAGCTTTCAGCTGAATCTCAGGGTCTTAACCAGCACATGGAGTTTGTTCAGTGATCATGGAGGATCGAGGAGGCCATCCTTTTTACAACCTCCCCCTCATTTACAGCCAGCTGTTGTCAACATGAGAGGCAGCTGAAGCTCCAAAAAAAGCAAGTTGGCGGATCACGAGTTAAGATGTCGCAAATAACACCGGTTCTGTAACTGACGTATCGTTGTGTTTTTGACTGTAAAGCTTTAGAAAAGTGATCAATCATACAGAGAGCCACAAAGTGCTATCAGGCTAATAATAATAATAATAATAATAATAATAATAATATAAAATAATAAGCCTATTAGGAGTTAGTGATGAACATCGTCTTTCTTGAAGGAGGAGAAGGACACAAACTTATTTTCAAGTATCTGAGGGAATGGAGGAGGAGGAAATGCTGCTAAGTTCAGATAAGCAGCTCAGAGCAAACTTGGTGTAAAATGTTTATTGCAGAAGTTTCCACACAGGCAGAGCTCCATTTCAAAAGGAGGACGCAGTTGTCTTCCACTCATAGATTCTCCTTCACATATTTCAGTTTCAGTTTCACGGCCTTTTAAACGTTCAGCAAACCAAACACAAGCATCTATTTCACATTCCTGTTAGCCTGTCGTAACGTTAGTCACGCTAACTTTTACATAATTGCCTGACACCTTTGTCAGCAGACTGTAAAATGATAACTCTGAAATGGAAACGAGCATGAAGGGAGACCGTCCCTGCTGACTCCTGTATGTGTGAATCAAGAGGCTTCACATCAAAGTAAGGCCCTCCCTCCTTCACACTTTAACATTTCAACATGCAAACACTCCACGGTTCGGCCTCATCCATGTCCAAGTGCATAATGTGAATCATCAGTAGTGTTATAAACGTTTCCCTGCTCCAAAGTCACGAGGCAAATCTAAATAGAAATTCAACTGTTCTGCTGATGAAATCTTTTCTCGGACTGTAAAATCTAATCTGACATTTTTCACACATAATCAGCTTGAACATATTAGATATTTGGTGTAAACTGACCTTGTGCTGACCTGCCAAGATTAAAACTAAATGCACGAACAAAGCAGTGGCACGCCTTGTTGAATTTCAAAAGCATCATTGTCATGCAACGCGTCGCTCTCCTGACCACCCGTTGCCAAGGGGATGTATTGCATTTATAAATCAGAGAAAAGCCTATTTTTCCACATCCGCAGCCCTTTCATCTCGACTTTTACAATCTATGGGAACCAGAATCTACTTAATAAAACATTTCCATCTTTTCATATGAACATAATTGATCATCGCAACTCCTTTCGGAGTGTTTCCTCCTGACCCCTGCAGGCTCCTCGACGCTCTACGACAAACTGCAGAGGTTCTGGTAATGCACAACTCATGGAAACCTTTTCCTCTGATGCATTATTCACCCGAAGATGAAACGCTCTGCATCGATGCATGCCATACAGCCAAGCAGCGCTCTGAATCCAAGTCACATCCTGCAGCCTGTTGTCAAGCCGCTCAGCAGATACAGTCGCTCTCAGGGAGAAGAAAGGCTCTTAGCCGAGCTGATAAAATTAATCAGATGGACGTCTGAGCGCCGTCTTTGCCACTGAAGGATTTTCCTCCTGAGTTTTGTATGAAAACCTTGAAAAGAAAGAGGAGGAGCAGCGGGCAGTAAAGCAATGTTATTCTTTTTTTCACTCAACAAATGGACAGCCCATTAGAGCTCATCAGTCTTACATTTCAGCACAGTGCAGAGCTGTAGCTTCCACCGAGGACACCAAGGTCACGCCCTTGCTATTGTTTCTGGGAATCTGGGACAACATGAGAAGGTGCTGTGAAATCTCAGGTCTGGAAATGAAAGTCTTTTCTCGTAGACAATGTGGAGGAATTAGGGTTATTTATACTGAATCACCAGCATAAATATTTAGCTCTTTGATAAGTACATTAGGAAGGTACAACTCCCACGGTGCATTTCAGTAAGAAACATCCAATCACAGAGCTTAAAATTCAGCTGTGTGCGATGCTAACGGTAAGCGGAGGCTAAAGTAGAAACTGAAATCGGTCATTTTGAAATTTGCAGTGGGCAAAAATACTTCTGCACCCAGCTGCTCCTCCACCTTTGCACGGAGTTCGAACCGTTTTCGCTTTTATCATGAAGAAGTTACAGGAAATGAAATGTTTGTCACCAAGTTAGCAGAGCGCTATTAGCCGCGCAATTCTTCAGTAAACAGGTCTAATCAATATTCTGCTGTATTTGGTTTTAAATAGTGCACGGTGGAAGAGTGCAAACATTAACAGCCACAGTGATCTGAAAAGATCTGCAGGTGACAGACTGTGGTTTGTGACCAGCACACCTCCAACACGTCATCAAGGTAGACAACTTTACTGTGCTGTGGGGGGCAGTGAAAAACACTCACCGTAAAAGACGTCCACCGCTGCCTATAACTGCACACATGCCTTGACAGGTGTATCAGCAGTAACGGTCAATTAGCAAAATTAAGGTTTTGAAGTAGCCTGGTTCCAGACCTCGGAGCCACTAGCCGTGTTTCCGTTCAATTTCAAATTCAAGTGAATTTTAAGCAAACTTTTGAAATGTCCCAAAAAAGAAATGTGAATCAGGCGCGTTTCCATCAGCTGGTTTGGAGCAAATAAACTCGGCTCGTTGCAAAGCGTAGTTTGGTCAGAAGGTTCCTTCATGTCAGCTGGTGTCGCCCATGTTTCATGCTGTCTGGAGATGAAGACAAATTAATGCAGAAACAGCTGATCAGTCATGAGTTAAATTTTTTTCTATGTCAGAACTTAATCGGCAAAGGCGTTTCCATATCCATATATAAATATTCCATATTTAGCGCATCAACTATTTTTCGACAAAAAACACCTCAAGCGAGCTGAAAAATGTTTTTGCAGAATTGAGAAGTTTTATTGAATTCTGCCGTTTCCATACAGCTTTTCTAATGGAAACACGGCTTTTGTATAACAATTCGAATAAGTCCAGTGTCGTGCTCGGTGTTGGTTATTTCAGCAGGCTGAAAACACAATCAGTAAGTGAGATCCTGGCTGTGGTTCTGCCAACATGTGTGATTGTAAGTCATTGGCAGCAGACTGCAGCTGTGTGGTTTTGTTTGGCTTTGTGTGAGTGTGTGGGAGCACAAGTGACTGTGCTTGTGTGTGATTGGCTGTTAATGGCCACTTCAGCTCCTGCTTACCAATGATGCCACAAAGACTCCTCAGTTATCTCATAATAGGATTTATTCAAATTGCCAACGACTGCTAGGGGAAATGTTTGGGCTGCGTTTTTGAGTTTTTAAATGCTGTTCAGTTTAATAATTTAATTATACATACGGACCGGAGGCCAGGGACAGTTTACCCGAGCTCTGGGGATGTTGCCCAAATCTATTTTTATAGCTTTATAACAGTTTTATTAGATAGTAGGGGGAAGGCGGTAGAGAGAGAGACAGGAAATTACAGGAGGACAGACAACAAAAGGTCAGGGGCAGGATCTGAAGGTGTGAGCCACCAAGAAACAACCAGGCTTTAATTCATCTTTATTTTTTCAGTATTAAATCCACGTTTGTTTTACACACTTGATCTTTTCTGACATTATATATAATGTTTGCCATTTAGGATATTCTACATTGAGTAAAATGAATAAAAACACCGGGGATTTTTGCAGGTAAAAATGTGAGTATGTGTTTCTCTGTTTAGTTATTTTTATGCAGATATTTTAAGTAAGTTGTGAATCATGAATCAGAGAGCACATACCTCTGACTGGGCTGCAAATGTCTCTAAAATCTGTTAATTTAATATCAGAAAAATGTATGAATGTGTCACAATGTCAGCCAGTTTCTAGTCTCACATTTCCTTGTGTGCTCTGTTCCCAGGCCGCGGTCAAATAGTCAAAAAAATGGCGTCCTGTGTCTTTTCCTAAACACTTTCCGTGACCTCGATGGAAAACGTCATGAGGTCGAGGAAAGGTATGAAGGAGAATTGATGAGGACTCAGGAAAAGACAGAATCCCACTGCACTCACACTTGGCTACGTAATTATGCGACGGCGGATGTTATTGACGTGGGTCTGCCGTGGTCACTTTAAATGCTGCTGCAAGGAATTGTGGGACGGCATCATCTCCTTTCCTTTGGTAAAGGATGGTCCAGTGTTACCTCTGCTAAAGGAGATAAGAAAGGAAGCACTGAAGCATTTAGAGGATTCGAGCTGCTCTTATCATGGCTCCTGCCCTGCAGTGACCCCTGTGTCCCTGCTGACCTGCACACCTGTTCCCACTCCCCCATCAGCCCAGCAGAGCGTTTACCGGCCCACTTCCATTCATTCCCCACCAGATCGTCTATTGTGCTTCTGCCTCAGCGTTTTAGCCATTTTCTCTGGCTGCCTGAGTTTTGCCTGTTTTGACCTCCTGCCTGCCTTTTGGACACCTGCTCTCTCACCTGATCCCCCTTTGGATCAGTTTGCTTAATCTCCCCCCGCCTGCCTGGTTTTGGCTTTTGCCTGTTTTCGACCTCAAGTAAACTTTATTTTACCAGCCTGGTCTCAGAGTGATGCTTTTGGATTCCAACCTGTTTTCACTGAGCCTTTTAGAAAATGTATTGAAATTTTAGTTTGAATATTGTGTGTATTCTGATGCAAATTAAATACAGTATATCCTAAGATAGGAGTTATGTTCATGTTCGCCCACTTCATAGTTTCAGTCTGCATTGTGATCCCTTTAATGTTCTATAATCTTAATTTTTATATCTACAGAGTTTATATCTGTTTCTACCAGACTCTGAGCAATCTTTGCAATCTTTTGGTTTCTCACCGCTGACTGCAGCTCCTTCTGAATGGCTTCTTCTCCACTAATACTAGTGAGGGCCTGGACATGTTGGTTGGTTGGTTTGTTTATTTGATTAAGTATTGGCTGTGCTGCTCCATATGGATCCATCTAAATCTGCCCGACCAGTCATGACCAAAATTTGGTTCCAGCAGGAAGTCCTCCCTAAAAAGTGGGCGGAGAACAGTGGAAACTGTGACAGAGGATAAACAATACATTGTTTGATTATACCATGGCCACTGAGAATCCTCAATTCTGATTGGCTGGAAGGTGTGGATTATCTTTTAGTAACCGGACGCCTATGATGTAGCTACATGTGTGAATGTAGCTCTGAGGCTTAGGTAAAGATTCTGGAGCTAGGGTTATTTGTGTAACCACCAACAATAACGGGGAAAAAAGCAGCTTCTCAGTGAGAACCACTTGTCTGACATTTGTGTGAATCTGGATGTCCAAGGCAACTGATCGGAGGAGGAAGGTGGCCTTAAATAAAGGGACCTAAATAACCTTTAGCCATGATGAAGCTGATAGTCTGAGGGACGGCTGCAGGGGGAAGGAGAGAAGGTGGAGGCCAAACAAACAGAAAATAAAGAGAGAAGAGAGAAGAGTGGGGGGGGGGGGGGGTGCTAACCACAGTTTTAATGATAGAATGTTGCGGTATTCTCTTCTATACTGATTTGATTACATATGGTATTTTCTTGGCAAGTGGCCATGGTATAAGTGGTATTACACCCTTGCATTAAGTGGTTCTTAGCCTCAGAGTCATCCATTACAATCATGGAGTGTACAACTTGTCGGTTTTTATCCCTCACTTAAGTTCCTGCAGTACAAAAGGGCTATCAAGTTTAATTTGTCGATGGATGGTAAAGTGTTTCTCTAACTTCTCCCAGCTGCTGTGGGACTCCAACTTGTGACTTTCTGGTCATTATCGTTTCCTCTTTAGGTTCCATATGTAAGCAGAAATAGCTAATTCAGCTACTCAGGGGCTTTGAGGGAAGTTTCTTCAGTAAAGAGATGCTGTAGCCCATTCTCTAAATTCCCTCCTCCGGGTGTTCGCACTGGCGGGCTTCCCTATCGAAGTTGGTAAAAGTCGGCGAGTTGTCCGAGGCGATGGGAAAGTGGGCTGAAACGGGGCCGGAGGTTACTTCTACATTTACCTCCTGCTTCTCGCCCCGAGGAGCTGCAATTTGTCTCTTTGACAGGTGCAAAGTGTGAAGAGATGGATCACAGAGAGCTCAGCTTATCCCCAAAGGATCAGGAGGAAGAGACTCATTAGCATGTGGATTTAAAACCTTAAAGAGCACAAAGTACACAAACTGTAGAGCTGTCTGCTTAATGATATTCATGTTTTTCCTTTAGATATTTATTCAAAACCCTTTTCTGAGAAGTTCAAATTAAAAAGGAGAAGATTCCATGTCGTCACTTGCAGCCTTAAAAATAAAATGGATGGTTGCACGTTATCATGATCACTTCATTAACGATAATTATCTCAGTGTTTCAAATGATCAGGCTGCATTCAGTGCAAGTCTCTACTTTTAAATGAGAGTTTTCTCAAACAAAAAGGTGCAACCTGTTGCTCTGGTGATTTCACAAAGCCTTAAGACACCGTGATTTCTAATACTATTTGATCCAAATCTCTTTTTGAAAACACATCAACGATATTACAAAGACTGCATATTTCCATTTACCTAATATTGTCAAGATCCATCCCATTCTCTCCATGGCTGATACTGAAACACTTGTTCATGCATTTGTCTCATCTAGGCATGACTGTTGTATCACCCTTTTCTCTGGCTAAATGAACTATTAATAATTTACTTCTTGGACAAAAGTCTGCTGCTTGGATATTTGCCAAGACTAGAACATTTGATCACATTACCTCTGTTCTTATTTCATTGCATTGGCTCCCTGTACATGCTAGATCTCACTTCAAGATTCTTTTAAATCGACCTCCACACTCCATAAAGGACGCACCACTTCCTGCATCGGCACTGAACGTTGGCAACCCCAACCAACTACTTATTGTGCCTGAACCTAAACAAACCTCCAAACTAACCAACTAAATGTTGTTCGTCCATGCCCTCTATAACAAAAAAGTGTCAGATCAATGAACTGATCTATTTTTCTAACATGATTTGTAACGGTTTTAGAAGTTATCCTGCCGATAAGGTAGTCAGATCAGAAGACACATATACTGTCCGCGAGGACTTGTTGGAAGATGAAATGCTCGTCCACAGCTTGAGAAAGTCCCAACATTTCCCATGTCTATAAATCTAATATAAATAATATGTTTAATAATAGTTCCTGAAAAGCTTACATTTACAGGAGGCACATTTTACCCAGTAGTAGTATAAATCTGCCATCAGAGACATGTAGTGGAGGAAAAGTGTAAAGTCTCTAAAATATAAAGTACCACAACATCTACACTTGACACAAGTTAATGCACTTAAATAAAAGAACTTAATTACAACCTCTAATAGACAGTAATAGTGAAAGAACAGCTCTGTCAAATACACCAAATAACGGACTCTCACCTGTGAGAGAGTCTCAGAACATGCACTATAAAAGGTATGTGTGGACTATATAGAAAGCTAACCCAGTTTGCAGGGGCATCAGTCATAAGTGGACAGAGGAGGGCTGTTGGCCACACAGAGGACCAAACCCAGAGACACAGCTGCCAATGACAGTATGACCCAGTTCAAAACTCCACTGACTTAAAAACAGACTCTTTCAAAGACAGAAGCTGCTTCAGAAGTTTCTTTTTATCTTTTTTATGGAAGCAGTGGCTTGAAGAAGAAGAAGAAGAAGTGGTTCCCAAAGCAGAGTCTGGGCCCCCCTCTCCCAGGGGTCCTTGATAGGGTTCTGCAGGGTCTGCTGCATAATGTAGAGAGGTTTCATGTCAGTATTCTCTCTTACTGGGAAATTATCTGCAGAATGATATTATATGTTGGAGTGTCTTTTCTCTCTGTACTTCAGTGAGCCTGTAGAGAGTCATGAGTTTCTGCTCCACATAACTCCCAACAATCCAAATCCTGTCCAGCTGGGTCCCAGGTGGACTTTAATCCGATGTGAGCTCACTGCTGTTAAACTGGCCGTAAAAACACCTGCAAGGAAAGAGAAAGTAGAGCTGAACAGTATGACCTAAAATCTATATCCGATACATTTCCCTCAGTAATGATAAATGTAACTAACTGCTTCTTAGCCACACTAGTGGCTTTGAAATCAGTGTCAGTGTGTCGGCCGGTCAGTCGGTCCGCCACTGTGGTCCAGACTGAAATATCGCAACAATTACTGGATGGATTGCTATGACATTTTGCACTGAATGTTGGCACATGTCGTAAATTGTTTGGTTGTGAATACTAGGATACTGGACTGGTTTAGCTCTGGTTTGGTCTCCACCAACCCCTGGGAAACATCTGGCTCTGTAGCTGAAAACGGCTGCCTGCTGCTGGGAACAAGGTTGGATGGATGGATGGATGGATAGTCTATAATTAAAGAATTAAATTGTCATAGCAGCCAGATACATTAAAATACAAGGACAACTGGTACAAGAACACAGCTAAGATGAACAAGCAGAGAGACTAGTCAGTGGATAGGTGGGTTATTGACTAATAGTCCGTTTCTAAATAAGGTGCAAAATGAAGGCATAAAGTAATAACTTCCCTAAAATCCCCTAATAATTCTGGTGTGCAAAGAGAAAAGTGATTATAATAGACTAAGTAGTAGTAGTAGTAGTAGTAGTAGTAGTAGTAATAGTAGTAGTAGTAGTAATAATATAATAATAATAATAATAATAATAATAAAGAAAATGATAGTAATGGAATAAGATAAAAGGTAAGTCCAGTTTAAAAGCATGGGTATATTCAAGTCTTCCGGTAGTCCCAATGTGCAAAGGGCAGAGTGTTTAAAATACATAATAAAACATACAAGAAATATGAGCAGGTTGATGAGAGAGATGAGTGGAAACCAAAACAGTAAATGTTCTGTGAACCCCAAACTGTGAGCTGAAAGAGGCTAAAAACCAAAGTGCTGAGGGGAAAGTCTGGTGGTAATTTACACACTCATTTGATCCACTGTTAATATAAATGTATTGATTATAGCAGCTTTGAGTTCATTTTGTTACCACAGCTGGATTCTGGCTTCTCTTGTTACCCCAGTTTCACGACTTTAATCTGTTTGTTTTTGTGTCTAAAGTGCAAAAAGAAAATAGAAATGCAGTTTTTTATCCAGCCCTGAATTAAAGGCCTGATTCTCCTCGGTTCTGACACTAACTCTGTCGTTGAGCGGGGCAGCAGTGAGCTCCTGTCTGGCTCAGCAGCAGCAGGAGGATGAACCGGCGCCGACCGGCTCCCTGGAGGGACGACACAAACAGGACACTTGGTGGTTCTAGAGGTCCATTTCTACGGGTTTTCTTCCTTTTCAGCCTCAAACCCCTGAATTCATAATCACTTCACCTTTTGGAGCATGAGAAGCTCTCTGGAGTGTTTGAGGTGGGGGGGGGGGGGTAGTCTGTCATTTTCTAAAAAAGGACATGCAATAGAAGAAAACCTAATAGTGACCATCATTAGCTATACACCTGCATATTAAACAGAACCACTGTCAAAGAAGTCATTACCATTCAACGATATGACGGCTTAAAAAATCCACGGTAATGTTGTCTTCATTCTCTCCCCCGGTCTAATGCATATTTACACTGGAATCTGATTTTTGCAGGAATAATTAGGAGAAGCAATTTACCCAGAGAGAAATTCAAAACTGAGAAACTCAATACGTTTATGGCTCAGTGCATTTAATCCAAATTTGACATGGCAGGTAAATGGAAGAACCTGAAATACTGAAGTTTTTAGCTGTGTTGGAAATCACTCCCTAGTTCACTCATTCACTGCTCCCTCCATAATGAACACTCAGTTTACTCTATAGTGAGCAGATTTACATGAATCCTGACATTTGACTTTATTTTGTACAAATGTTTCGGCCTCAAGCCGTTGAATGTCTGTGAATGCAGCAGCGTGTATTTATGTGTTTGACCTGACACCATCTCTAAGCTGCAGCTCTCAATCATTACGTGATTCAGTTAGGTGACAAAAGATAATCTACTATATCATCTCATTGTGCCACTCTTCTTCTGCAATGGTTTAATGGCACCCGACTGGAGGATTAGCGCCCCCAGCTGTTAACTCGATCGGCCCAACTCCTAATATTCACATTAACAGTAGTGAATAGAAACACGGGTTAATTTGCATTTTCTTTTGCAGATTTTCTGCAAATTCAGTTAAAATTTGCGCTTCTGTTTGGCAGCTATCTTTAATCCAGACAACATCCAGAGGCAAACATTAGCTCAGTCTCAACTCAGGGGCCACATTCTTCTAAGGACGCAGAGGCCGAACCGAGATGAGACGGTCTGGTCTATGGAGGATTTCCGTCACCAGTGACACGATGCGCCGCTCCTGTCGCCTTGCAACCTTGACAGCCGCAGTTGAGGTTTGAGGTTTTTAAGGCTGCTTGGTTTTTCAACATTTGTATCATTAGCTATTCGAGTGAGCTGAAACCCAACACTTACATTTGAAAGAGTAATCCTGCTCCGTCGCTGTTGACAGTATGTTAGGGGACGCCATATGAATCTTGGGATAGGTTGGGCCATAAAAGGATCCAGACGTCCAAATTCGGGGAAAGAAGGCTGCATTTGAAGGAGCCTTCGAAATGGGACGTCCGGCCTTTCAGTCTTCAAATGCAGCCTTCGAAGGATGCGGCCTCTGAATTGAGACAGAGATATAGTTTGTGAAACTGAATGCAGTCAGCCTCTCTGTCATTTCTGTCAGTTCATTTCAGATAACAGCTTTCACCTGGTGTCCTAGATGTGAATCAGCTAGTGATTAGCTGGCTGGAATGAGACCCAACAGGGCTCAGAGTCCAGTCCTGCAGACCATATTTAACAGGCTCCTCTGTGCTTTACATAAGAACTGATGTTATAACAGCGCGGCTGTACTGGAGTGAAAATGACTATATTTATAATGCCAACAGGCTGCGAGCGAACACCTCTCAAGCGGTGATGGCATCGCCGTGCAGCAGAATTGGTCTATCAGTGTATCATGTCACATACTGCTCTTTGTATCTACACTCTAAATTATGCAGCATTGTTCTTTTGCAAGTTTAAACAGCTGTTACGGCTGTTGGAGAAAATCCAATAAAGCCCCAGCTGTGGAAGCAGGCGAGGTTCAGACTGCCCTCTGGCCTGGTGGAGCAGCATCGATAGCATCTGCACTTCAGCTGGGAACTTTTAATATCAATTCACTGGACCTGAGAGAGGCATTGTATTCACCTATATCCTCATATCACCTCCCCTCTCATGCTAAAGCTGGAACATACCTCTCACTGGGTGAACTGACAAAGGACATTTATGAGGAACTCACATCCTGTGTGAAATGAAATGACTTCCCAATGAATAAATAATCCAGATGACATGGCAACATAATGGCTCTATTTGCTGATTCCAGCGCAGGGATGAAAAATCTGGTACATTTTAATGTGTTAGAAGGTCCTTTGGCTTTAAAAGGAGATTGATTTTATTTGTGGTCCATTTTTTTTGTAGGTCAGAGAGGGTTTGACGTCTCATCAAGGTGGAAACACTGCTAACGAGAGCTTCACCCCCGTGTCATTCAGTCAAAGTCTAACTTGTAAAATTACTCACTCAGTTAACACATTCACTTTCAGCTTTGGATTTTATTGTAATTAAAACCGTTTCCCCCCCCAGTAGCATTGCAGCCTGCACTGTTTGTCAGTCAGAGCAAAATATCCTGTCAACTACTGGCCAGATTTTCATGAACCTTAGTATGTGCATTCATGCTCCCCAGAGGAAGATGTCTTCTGATTTTGGTGACCATCTGACTTTTGTTCTAGCATCGACAGCTCAGAATTCCCTCTTGACTGAAACTTTGAACAATGAATCCATGAACAATGATATTCATGATTTCCAGAGGATAAATCCTGATGTTATTAGTGACCTTTCCTCTAGTAACACTTATACAGTATATACCCTTTGATATATACTGCGTAGATTGCTTCTCTGAGGAGGATGAACCTATCTCATTTTGGATGTTCTGTGACCTTTCCTCTAGGGGATCCCCAGGGGATGAATCATAATGACTTTGGTGACCCCTGATGTTTCCTCTAGTGCCACCACCATTTATTACTCTTTAGATAAATGGAACCTATTAAATTAAAGCTGCAGTGCAGGCTATTCTGTTCTGTTAATGCAGAGCTGTTCGTTTCTCAAAACACACCTTAACTAAATTAAGAGTTGTTTTGTAAAACTGAATGTACTTAGTGTGCACTGTACACACTTTATTTGTACTGTATGTCACGGGTATGTGTACGAGACAAGACACTGAGTCAGAACAGGTCAAAGAAAAAGGACTGTTCAAATTAACATTCTGTGAGTCAGGCATGGGAAGACAGTCCAGACGAGAAAAAGAAACAGGCAGCAGATATCAGGCAGAAAATCAGGAGCAGGAAAACAGGTACAGATGGCTGGAACACAAGTGGACAACATTACAAACTGGCAAAAGAAAAGGTCTGTTGAGCTGGTTATATACACACTAAAGGACTGATGAGATAATGAGAGGCAGGTGTGTCGGCAGGTGGGGATGATTTGGGAACGTGGGCAGGTGGACAGGCCTGGTCTGGTCTGCACAGGCCTGGGGGGACGTGAGAAGAGGCTGGAGATGGGGACAGAGGGGCATAAATACAGAGTCTCAGCAGTAAACCTGGAATATAACGTTCCCTCTCTGCATATTCCCTCTAGTCTTGAGAAAATTGGAAATTAGGTGCAAACTACAGCAAAAAAACTGGCACAGCAAATTTGCGTACAGGTGGATGTATGGTGTATTCATTAAAAATATCTACACTGATACCAGCTTTACATGATGTAGCTCAGAATTAGAAGCAAAAAGTAAAGTAAGCAATAAGTAAAGTAAGAAACTTATTTATAAAGCACTAGGGATGCACTGCACCAACCTTTTCTCAAACACTTCTCTTCTTATTGCACCAACATCCTTTTTTTAGTCTTGTGCAAATTTCAATTATATTGAAGGTTTATGAAATCACAGCAGATACACCGTCACTATTTTGCCTGAAACATGTAACACACACAGGTCCTGCTGATGGGATTACTGGTGTTGTGTACAAACAAACAGCACTGAGCTGCTGTGATAAATGACGGTCGAAAGCCGGTGCTGCACTCTATGTCCTCAGGTAGGAAAAAAGCTTCACGCTGCATAATTACAAGTTTTTTAAATTTAAATTTAAATTTTAATGTTTTTTGTATAGGGACAAGTATGTAGCATAAATCAATGCCACACACCACAGCATTTATAGAAAGTAAAGTTAATAAAGTTAATTTGCAACGTCCGCCCCGAGATGGGCTTTTAAGATACATAAAACTCAGCAACAAATACACAAGAGACAGAACAAAACACAAACTCAACGACAGGTACAAACATTAAAAACACAAAACTCAGAACTCAACAAGAAAATACAGACAGAACAATACAGGACACAAGCTATCATCATCATTCATTCTTCTCCAAACTACCTCACCTGTGTGTGGCAAAAAAAACAACCCCGTCTCCTAGAAATTACACTTCCATACTACTGCTTTTGTTTTCCCAATTACACTGTGATGACAAACATAATCGCTGCCTGGATTGTGTGCTACATTTATTTAGTGCGCAGAAGTCACAGGGAGATGGTCGGGGTGGATGGTGTGGCCGTACAAAGCTCAGAATCTTGACAATCTAATAATCTTTATTTTTATTACAGCATAAAGAAACAGGATCTGAGTTTGTGTCATGTAAAAGAGGTTGCTGGTTTAAATCCTTACATGAAAGATGGTGAAAGAGTAAGCCACATGTATGTTCAGATAAACCTGCCTCTGGGTGTTTAAGGGGTTAAAGAAAAGAAGTATAGAAATGGGACAAGGTGGCAAGGACGACACCGTTCTTCCCATCCTAAAGATAGAGGTTTGCTCCTGATCTGTCCCACCTGTTTTCTATCTATAACCGCTGACCGACTGTACAAGACAACATCATGTTAAGTACAGAAGACACCCACACAGGTGTGGAAATGTCTTTGAGCTTTCCTAACCTGGAAAAATGTCAGATTTGAACCAAAAAAACAAACAATTTCCTGTTGCTGTAAATAATCATTCTGTGGCCTGGTTGACTGTTATTACCAAGATACTGATAGGATCCATTATTCTCAATAAATCCAGTCAATTTATTTAGTTTAGAGAAACGTTTTGAGTATGTTCAATGAAAAATGCTTAACACAAGTCTTTGTAATGCAGCAAGCTTTCTTTAAACTCAAGCAGCTCTGAAATGGTGACAATGAATGTGACACTGAATATTAATGAAGGCAACACAACACTTTTGCCAAATTGCTGTGTGACTCCCGACAATGCAAAAAAGCTTTTCTTTGTGAATCCTGTGATCATTTTTACTTTGCTTCTTTTTTAATAGGCTTTAGCATTTCTTTTCACATGAAGTGTTTCATTAGTTTGATCTTAATCACCATAATAATGCTTTTCTTGCAAAGATAATCCGTCAAAGCCTCATTTTAAGAATGATTTTGATGTCCATCTCTGGCTCGCTGCTGTGGTGTTTCTGCACTGCACTTGATGCTTGTTCTGCTTCTGCAAGCCTTTTGTCGAAGCCCCTTCCCCATTGCAGATAATGTCTTATTAAATTTCCTTCTCACAGCTTGACTTATAATTACTGTGGGCATACATTGACCTAAATCGTAGCCCCCTTCTGAGTGGGACACAGTCTAAGTGGGATATTGATCTTCCCCTGCTCAGTAATTCTTTGGCCTTTCAATTATGACTACCCTGGTGGCTGGAGAGGCTGATTAGTTGTATTGTGTGTGCAGAAATATGCTCACTGAGCTGAATATATTCTCACAATCTGAGCGCAGAGGTCCAGGAAAAAGAGAGAAAATTTTGTGCTGTAATGTAAGAAGTAGCAAAAGCATAATACTGTATGTGAAGCATTATACAGCTAAATAATGTTTAGTTCTATACAGAGGCTAAAGGAGCTAAAAATGTAAATATTATCCAGATGCTGGGGCTAGACGAAAGGTCATGGCATCCTTACAATAAAAAGGTTTCATCCTCTGGGGAGCAGGAATGTGCTAAATGCATTTCAAGGCAAGTTGGTTAATATATTTGGACATTTGTTGTGCAAGGCTGGAAGCATCGGCTTGAAGGTGGCACTAGAGGAAAGGTCAGGGTGTCACCAAAATCCCACCACACAGCAGCTTTTAGGCATGTTTCTGTTGTTTGCTAGCAGACAGAAGTGACGAGGAGGCTCCTTCACACAATACAAAGTCAATGGAGATGAAGGAGATGATGGATGAATCGGCTCAGCTGTACTGTGTGTAGTGCTAATTGGCAAATGTTAGCATGCTAGCACACTAAACTAAGATGTGGACATGCTAAACATCAGCTTGTTAGCATTGTCATTGTGAGCATGTTTTCATTCTTTACACAACGAGTGCAGAACTATGAATGTCTTTAAGGAAAGATGTTAGCCCCATATTTAAATGTACACTGCTCACCTAACTTTCTTTAGTTGCTTTGGAGATGTTCCTCCACTCTTCCAGATGTAACATGCATTTCTTTTGTTGCAGGAGAAAACTCAAAAGAACCAGCGCTGTTCAGACAACTACTAAAGCCAATCTCTTCCATTGTTTGTGATGGAAACATTCATTTAATCATTTAGAAATCCTTGACCTGGAGGTCACTTGTCTTCTGTCCGGAGACGTTAGAGAAACAAACATGACCTTTGTGTTTGTAGCCTTGAATGTTTTGTACTGAGATTTCACACCTTTGCATTTGTTCTCCCCTGTCCTGGCCTCATTAAATTACCATGACACTATCATTTTATATTCTCTTGTGTTACTGTTACCTTTGTAATTTCACCTTTTTGCAATTAATGATAACGAGGTGACAGCCGCAGAGCAGCTGAGTGCTTGTGTTGTGCTGAGAGATTAAATGTTGCCCTGAGTTATTTGTATTCTTCCCAGCTCTTCTTTTATTGCCTTCTTTTTCCCACAAAGACACGGATGGTGATAATCTGGCTTGTAAAGCTGCTTGTAAAATCTCTGTTTGGGCTTAAAAATGAAACATCCAGCAGCTCCGTGTAGCTCACATTCACAATACAAGAAATAATGCAGCCGTGTCTCTTTATACAACAGTATTCAACAGAGAGAGGGGACTGTATCCTAATTAAATCCTTTTAAAACCCTTAAATGAAAGGACGTGCTAATTGTTTCACCACATAATGACAGGTCAGGATTTTTTATTTTTAAGTGAATTATGGAAGAAAGTAGATGTTCCACATTCAAATATTGGCTAAAGGAAGTAAAAAGTAAGGCCATGGTCTGTGTTGTACTTCTCTCATTGATACAGTCATACAACCGTTTATACCCAATACAATTACAATACTGTAAAATGGGTTCAAACTCGACTTGAAAGTATTTATCTTACTTATTAAAGTACTTTTTGTACCAAATGCATAGAAGAGCCTATCTATTGTGGGAAAGTACGTGCTGTCAAATACGGGGTTTCTACGGGGGGTTATGTGTGACTGTTTCCTGTCTTTGTGCTAAGATCCAGCCTCATGTTTAACGTACAGATATGAGAAAGGTTTCAATCTTCTTATGTAGTACGCTAACTATTCCTTTAAGTACAGAGCTGGAGTCGGGACATGGGTAGCCTAGCTTAGCATAAAGAAGCAGTGAGAAACAGCTAACCTAGTTCCGTCCCAAGTTCAAAAATACATCTGCCAAACACCTTCAAGGCTCATGGATGAACATGTTGCATCTTATTTGTTTAATCCGTACACAAACAGAAATGTTAAAATGACAGTTTGTGGTTTAATGGGGGAGTTATGTGCTGGAACTATTGCTAGGTGAACAACAAACTGTGATTTTTAAATTTCTTTTTGTGAACAGATTAAATGAACAAGACAGTGTGTTAATTAATGAGCTTTAGATGTGCTGGTAGGTGTATATTTGACCTTTGGAGAGCCAGGCTAGCTGTTTCCACCTGCTTCCCCTGTTTGTGCTAAGCTAGGCTAACTACTATGTACAAGGTGAGTCATCAAAAATTGTGTTATTGATATTTTATATAAAAATACAATCAAAATATGACCATATAACAAGAGATACACATGATCAGAATTAACGGAGATGTAAGACTGATGATCTACACATCTCAGTCTCTGCATGAAAGCAAATGAGCATATTTCCCAAAATGTTGAACTGTTCCCTTAACCAGGAATAAATGGAGGTTGAGCGAGGAAGTCGGCATTAGAAATGAAAGCTGTTTGTGTTTGGTTTATAGGTAAAGTGAACGTACGGAGCAGAAATGAACAGTTAGCACCAACATTAAGATACAGGTCTCTGCTTCCAGGATAACCAGACTGAAATCAATCTTCAGCTCCTGTCACAAACCTGCAGAAACCTTTGACTTCATGAAATCAAACAGAATGGAGGATTCCCGACCTCATGATAAATGTTCCAGCCTCCTCTCAGCCTGATGTGCACTGAGATGAAGCTACATTGAAGAGGGAATTCAAACACCTCGGTCATGCCAGAGAAATAAAACAGCATATTTGTCCTGATTGTGTTTGTGAAGGCTTTCTCTCCTGAGAATAAACATATATATCCTATTCAATTCAATAATATATTCGTATATATTATAAATATACGTACATACACTATCTGTATATCTTGATGTGGTGTTCATTTTCCAGTTACCTATGTAATTTCCCCTCGAGGACTGAAGTTCATCACATCCTCAAACCTCCAGGAAAAGTCGATGTTATAATCTGAAATGACACTTTTCACTCTTTACTGTCTGGAATGTCTTTACACACAGACCCTCTGCTGTCATTACTCTTGAATTTTAATTTGGCTTTTGGTGCTTTTTCTGAAGAATTTAAATATTTACTTCAAGACAATGGTTTTAATTCATACAGGATTAAATCAAGCGAGGACAACTGTGGTGATCAGATGTTAAATGACTTGTGATGTATTTGAGATCAGTCTCTTACAGACAAAGTGATCAGTCGGTATATTTGATGAGAAACTCTGCTCTTACACCTCACTGGTGGAAAATGATTTTATATTTTCATACAAAATATATTTTATGAACTTCTAACCCACTCCTAAGATAATTGTGGGGTAACTTGCATATTGTAAATGTAAATAAACGTAAACATTAATTTCAAACTATTGAATTTAGATTGTTTAAGATAGATTTGTCCCTCTATCAGTTGAGCCCAGTGGAGGAAAGTAACTAAGTACTTTTACTTAAATACTGTACTTGAGTACAATTTTGAGGTTATTGTGCTTTACTTGAGTATTTCCATTTTCTGCAACTTTATCCTTCTACTCCTCTACATCTCAGAGGGAAATATTAAAATTTACTGCACTACATCTATCTGATACCTTTAGTTACTAGTTACTTTGCAGATTTAGATTAATAATACAAAATATAATGAGCAAATACATTTTGAGGTATTATAGATTAAGACTTTACATACTGCTGGGTAGCATGTGAATTTCAACAAGGGATCAATAAAGTCAAAAATAAGATCCACCTTTTATGTTTGTACTCTTCTTATGTGTATTTTCTTTATCTTTTGTGACCATCTTGCCACAAAGACCCATAATACATTTTACAGCGGTGAAATGTTCCTATGGGGAAATGAGTGGTGATGTTGTGACCTTGTAAAATGTGAGGTTTGAGCTTCAGAATGAATCATGTAGCTGAAATTCAAAAAATAAAATTACAGTGATTCAAACACACCTGCAGCTGAATCTTTAAAGATGCACCTGTAGCCCAGCCAACAGGTGGCGACTTGTTAATTCACTGTTACTTGTTTGGACTGTGTGTTGCTGAAGTTACCCTGTGGGTATTTTGAAGAGTAACAATAAGTAGAGGTGAACATTTAACAGTCCGCAGCTTCTGGAAGTTTCTCCTGTTTGTGGATTTAGCCGTTTGCTATTCAGTTCATTTTCAACCATCATGATGTTCTCTCAAAGCAAAGTGGTGAGTCAGTTTTCATTTTAATTAGCCTCCTGGTGAACTGCTGAGTTTTCTGTGCGTTATCGGTGTGGCAATGTCTAAAAAAACACGAGTAATGGTGGTTGGCAAGCTGTTAATGCTAGGTCTGAGCTGGCCTCCTGTGTGTGCCTGTACAGAAGCTGACTACATGGCTTTAGTGCAATGGTGGGATGCTTTCTTTCTACACAATGTGACCAATGTGCCCTAAATATTTGTGTCATTAAGAGATAAAGAGAGACAGAGAAAGTTTTGAAAATGTTGACTTCAGTGATAAAATGCGCTTGCTAGCATCTCGGGCTGGATCGGGCTCAATCGGAACTGTTCGGGCTGGATCGGTGAAGGGCTACAGTTCCTCTTTATTGATACCAAACAAACATGTCTTTAAAATCTGCTTAACTCACCAGTTTTATTAGTCTGGATTTCAGGGGAGCGTTTTAGTGTTTTCTGACATTTGGAATATTTTTAGACTTTTATTTATTTATTTTTTGTACTTTATTGTTATTTAGCCCTGTTCATTGTTTTTAAATTAAATGTGAAAAAGAAATAAAATAAAATCAAATAAATATCCATCACAAGTTCTGAGAGCCCAAAGTGACATAAGTGACAAAGGTCTTGTTCTGTAGTCCAAAACCCTCAAAATTCAATTATAGAAAACACAGAAAAGCAGCAAATCTTCATATTTGAGAAGCTGGAGAACTAGAAAATATTTGTCATTAGAGGTGACAGTTCTACTCAAAGTCTATTAATCAAATAGTTGATCAACTGATAATTAATTGAAAACGAAAAATTAGGTCTTTAGTTGTAGTTTCTCAAACGTGATTTTCTGGTTTTCTTAGACTTCTTTTACAGTAAAGTGACCCTCTTTGGGTTTTGAAAATTTGAAGACGCCTCATTGGATTTTTTGACATTTAGCAGCTCAAACAATCAAGAAAACAATCAGCAGATTATTCAATGATGGAAAAAAAATCATCAGTTGCAGCCCTGCAGCAATAATCAGTTATCAAAATTGTTGCAGATTAATTAATTGTCACTCAACTAATCCATTAATTGGCTGATTGTTTCAGCTCTATGGTTCATCATTTAGTTAAAAAAAGAAAAAGAGGCAACAAATGTGAATTTTTGTTTTCTTTTTTGTTTTGGTTTCCACACTGGCACCAAATTTTAAATTTCTGCAGCTTCATTGTGAAACCCTTTGTGTCTCTGTTGGCCTTCAAAAAACAATATATTTAACGCTGTATATTGTAAATTTCTCCTTTACATGGGCTGTCAGACTTCTAGACATTTTTCTGCTCATCACTGTTTGAGGGAAAACCTTCCTCCCAAACGTCAGCTTCAGCTCAGACGACCTTCTTTACACACTGACCACACGAGGCATTTTCAGAGCTCTTTCAGGGAGTGTAGAAAATCATACAAGCAACAGGGTTGGTTCGGTTGACAACCAGATCCAAAGACTTTGAGAGTGCTGGTGGGATGATGTAAGGATGACGGAGGGTTTTTATGAAACAAAGTCCTCCAGAGGAAACCGTGTGATGCTGCTGCTCACCGTCCTCTCATTGGTATGAACATCGTTTGGCAGAAGACAGGAAGTCAGTAAGAGCACATCTATAACCTCATTACACGAGTAATCACTACTGCTCTGTCCATTAATCTTACTTAAACTACTAAAACGGCCCTTAATGTGGTGGTAATGAAAACCGGACTCATTAGCAGGTCTGTCAGGTCATTTGTTGCTTTAATCGTGTTCATTGATAAAGTGGCTGAGACGCAGATTTCCCTGTTAGACGGTCCTTCATGTTGGACAAAGTTTGCAAGACGGACTTGCGCTCAAATCCTTTTTAAATAGTGTTATTCCAATGGAAGAAGTGCCAGTAAAGTCATGTAGTTAAAAGTCTCAGGTGTTACAGGTAAATGTATTGATAGTGAAGAGTTGATTTGTGCTGCCAGGTGTGAAAACTTTGCATCACCAGGATTTTTGAGGATTTTCCTGCTTCAAGATCATTTTGAAACGGTCTCTAAACACCTTGAGATCAATTTTAAAATGTATTCATTCATCGAGCTGAGTTCCAGAAATATACCAGATTAGTTTCTTACCTGACAATATGATAAATATAAGTATATAATTATGAGAAATGTTATTATTAATAATAACTTTATTTTTAAAGCAAAGATGCAGCCCAAAGTGTTTAACAAAACAAGATCAGATGAAAAGAAACTTAAAAAATAGCTATAAGTGAGAGAAAAATGTTAACGTTAATGTCTTGTCTCTTAAAAAAACATTACTTTTATTTACCTATGACATTTAATCCATATCGGCCAGCCCTATATCATGATATTTATAAGAATCATTTCCTAATATCAATATACAGTATATCATCAAAATCCCACTGATATTCACTGCAGTGTTATGCTTTCTATCAGACAAAACACGTAACACAAACTTCAGTTACTCATTTTCTTTCTTTTCATTATACTTTCCTTGGCCTCATTAATGTAGACACTATTGATCATGTCATAAATATATAAATATATAATATTACCTGACGCCAGCAATATATTTAAATCATGTTGAATGTAAAATGTAACTATACAGTAACCCCGGCCTTCAGATACACATCATGGAGTTAAAAGTACTATATTTTCATCTCAAGTCTGGTGGAAGAAAACTGGAAATACTCGTGTAAAGCACATGCAGTTTTTTAAGTAAGTTCCCACCTGTGTCTGGTAGTGTCATGACTCGGAGACAGGTGGGACAGTGTGACTGGTGTTAGGCTCAGTACACAAAGTGATCCTGGCGGTCGCTGCAGTGTAAACAGGCCTCTGGCACCGTGTTTACTCTCTCTGCACAATTCATTCTGTTGATCTGTCGGGTTAATGCAGTCTGGTTCGCTCCAAGTGTGCAGATAAGACCTGAGGGCAATTTATTGTGGAGTTAATCACTTTAAACTGTAAATATGGAGTGTATAAATTGCAAATTATGTGCTAATGATGGAGCGCTCGGTCTCAGTTAACTCTTAATTGAGTTGATGTGACAACCCCCTACAGTTTTCCAATGTTAGGCTTTCATTACCAACTTAGTGCACCCACCCAGTGTTCACTGTGTCTCTCATGTTGGGACTGAACGTGTGAATCATCATGTGTTCACATAAAAGCAGTTTAGATATATGCATGGTGGTTGTTTTGCAGATTCTTCATTAAATTTTACACAACTCAGGCTGAAACCATTCGATTAATTGTTTAGTCTATGAAATGTCAAAAAGTTAAAAATGAGTCCAAGGTGGCGTCTTCACATCTTGTTTTGTTTAACCACCTGAAGAGCGGAAAATCCTCACATCTGAGAAGCTGGAACCAGTGAATGTTTGACTTTTTTTTGCTTGAAAAATGACTGAAACAACGAATCGATTATCAAAATAGTTGATTTTTTTTTCTGTCGATCAGCTAATAAGTTAATTGATTGATGTTTCCGGTGTTACTCGGACCACTTTGATACTTAATTCAGGCACTCTGGATTGAAACCTGGATCTTTATCACTGAGCAATACTCATGTTCAGTAAAGCTTTTTTTAGAGCTCAAATGATTAGATGATTAATTGATTAGTCAATTGAAAGATAAAAAATTAATCAAACAATTTTGATAGCCAATCTTTAAAATGACTTTTCTTTTTTGTAATTGACAAATTTAAAAAACATCTGAGATGATTTAAACATGCTCAAAGGTGACTTTTTTTTTTCCGATTATCAGAATAGATTCATTTTCTGTCAATCAACATTAATTAATTCTTGCATGTTTTGACCTGCACAGTCCTGAAATCAGCTGATTCAATCCATTGTGTTATGATTTTTTAGAATCCTGTTTATCCTGCTGATCAGTGTGTCAATCAACTGCTTTGCCATCTATCTATGACACCAGCCTGCATCATGGCCTCCCATCGCAGCAGAGGAAACGTCTCTGTTTCTGTACAGACCCTGAGGCCTTGCGGCTGCAGGCTTTAGCAAACATGCTTCTGACTTATATAAAATCTTTTCAACGTGATCTCGAGAGGAATGAGCGGCTTTCTGATTCTCCTCACCCTCAAGGTCATGGAGCCTGAGAAGGAAAAAGAGATTTGTCAAACAGCCTCATCTTCACTACAGCTTCTGAATGTGAAGGGAGTCGTCTCTTGGTGTTGTCGGTGCAGAGTTGAACAGCAGATAATATAGAACATACTGACTCACGAGGTGCAAGGAAGCGTATGATGCAGCAAACACATAAACAAGCCATTCACTCCTTCTGTCTGTGTATTAAGTTGTTAAATCCTGCAAGTTGTAGGGCCTTGGATTTTTACAACGGAGGAAAAGAGACTGTCCAGTCCTTCGTCTAACTTCAGGCAGTTTTCTTTTATTTACACCAATAAAAACTAAAACAAAACCAAAGCTTTTGAAGCTAGAAAGCACTCAGAGCACCTACCTTATGTCCACCAAAGCTGCACAATTCTCTGTATTTATTATTTTAATAATAGTGGATGTTCAGACATTATTCATCTGTATTTTTAATTTTTTTTCATGAGAAAATGGCAAAAATGTTTTTAACTTTAAAATACATGGTTACAAAAGTGCACAAGATAAATGTTCAGTTGCTTACTCGACGGCATCGTGTTTGCATTCTTACAATCAGAGCTGCAACGATTGGTCGATCGAAAGACTATTTTGATAATCGATTAATCGTTTCAGTCATTTTTCTAGCAGAAATGTCAAACATTTGCTGGTTCCAGCTTCTTAAATGTGAGGATTTGCTGCTTTTCTTTGTCATTTCTGACAGTAAATGAAGAGTCTTTGGGTTTTGGACTGTTGGTTGGACAAAAGAAGCAGTTTGAAGACGTCACTTTGGGCTCTGAGAAACTGTGATGAGCATTTTTCACATTTTATAGACTAAACGATTAATCGATAATGAAAAAAATTGATAGTTGCAGCCCTATTTACAATATTATTTGTATTTTTGCTTTAAAAGGAAAAGTTTGTACGTACAAGAATGTTTAACAATATAACATACAATGAAAATAAAATGATATCTTGCTAACAGATCAACAGAACCAAAAACATATTAAAAAGTTAAAAATCAATATACCAAAACGAGAACGTATTCACCCGTAGAACCCGAGGCTGGGATTAGTTTCCCACTGAGCTCTCCCAGAGTGAACACTGTACTTTAAATATCAGAAGATAATTTATGTTTTTAGGTGACATTTAAAGGTTGAAGGTGGAGTCCTGTGGAAGATAAAAATTGGGCCAAGTAAAGTACTTTGATTTATTGTTCAATGTGACATTAGGCCTGATTTGCTGTTAAAAGATATCTCAGACTGAGTAGAGGCATTTTATCATAATTGGTTTCATATCAGCCGATATGGATGGATATCACGATATAAATTAAATGGCTGTTTCTGTTGAACTTAAAATCATCTAGTAAAATGACCCTGAATCATCCAAGCTGCAAAAAGAAAATCTATTCCAATAAATTAATTAAACAAAAATGTTCAATCTTGTCTTTATTGATCCTTGTATATGCTGCAATATTAAATGTTTACAGCAGTGGGGATAATATCTGTTATATAAGTGTCTTGCTTCTTCTTCCAGGGAATGCGGCTAATTGCTGGTGTTAGAGACTGTATGTGATGCTTCAAGTGATGAACTTTGTCTTTGTTGGCACAGACTTAACAATACACATAACCAGTCTGTTTCTTTTTGGACTTTTAAGTAGGAGAGCGGCTCACCTGAGACTCTCTCATCCACTTTGTGGCTTTAAGTTGCCGAAGTATCTCCACACCACCGATGTCTGGTTACTTTGTTTATCCACTTTGCTGTCGCTTTCTGTGCCAGTGCGAACAAGTTTCCTCTGAAGGAGCATCAGTCTCTGCTGTTTAGCTAACCCGACCAACCCTGCCCTGTGATTGGTTAGAAAGAGCTTTGTTTCTGTGATGTGATTGGCTGTTTGGACATTATCAAGCTAATGACACTAGTAGGATTCAGATCTTTCACAGTGAAAGTACCAATACTACAGTGTACAAATACTCTGTTGCAAGCATTTAAACTCTCACTCCAGTAAAAGTACAAAAGTATTGGCATCAAAATATACTTGGAGTACCAAAAATAAAAGTACTCATCATGCAACATAGCCCATTTCAGAATCATATTTTATATTATTGGATTATAATTATTATGCATTAATGTGTTCATCACTTTAATGTTGCTGCTGTAAAGGTGGAGCGCATTTTAATTACTTTATATACAGCTGGATAGCTTAACCTGTAATAATACATCATAATGTATTAGTTGATTTATATTTTGTATTAATAATCTGAATCTGCAAAGTAGCTAAAGCTGTCAGATAAAAAGTACAATATTTGCGTCTAAAATGTCAGTAGCATAAAATGGAAATACTCAAGTAAAGTACAAGTACCTCTCGAGTAAATGTACTTAGTTACTTTCCAGCACTTCTCTAAGGCAATCAGTGTTTATAACTCTCCCGCAGCAGTAATGAATGAATGTAAGTTGGTTATTCTGTAAATAAAAAACAAGACACAACGTGCCTAACTCACGATTGAAGACGTAACCCCCCCTGTGTGTATTGATTTTGAAATTGCCAGAAAACACGCTGAAGAAGGGCATCTTGCCCGAAACGTCAGCATGTCAATATTAAAAAGTCAAATTGGAGAGTGCTGTCCCAGTTTTTCTTTTTCATTATTTTCTAAATACACATAATTTGGAGGAGTTGATCCACAGCAGGTGCAGATCAGAAACAAGAATGTGTCTTGTAACCTGTGTTGCTGGCGGAGGAGGGAGGCGGGAGGATTATTTTTAGTGGTGAAAGGTTAAACGGAGAGGCTTGACAGACTAAATTAACGGGATTATCTGTCATTCTCGTCTGGATTTCGGCATAGTAGGATTCGCTGGGAGAAAAGCCGTCAGTCATTTCACCTGTAAACAGGGTTACCACAGTACTCTGTGGACAAACAGCCATAAATTCCTTATTTTAAACTGAAGTATTGTTCACTGTTTTCTTTTAAAAGGGAATAAATGCAGCAGGATCATAAAAAGCTTACAGGTTTGATTCTCCCAACAGCCCTTATTGATACTAAAATCTGCCCAAATCCATATCTCCCTCGCAGGTCCATTTGAAAAGTAAATTTTAATGTAATTATTTCACCCATTTTCCGTTTTGTCAGATGCCTTTGTGAGTACAGTGTTAAATATCAGCAGTTATTTAGTTTAGTTAGTATTTAATCAAATGTCAAGGTCTCATAGTCTGAGCCCAGAGTGGATTTTTTTCAAATACTTTTTAAATATAATATTATGATAAGTGAAGCTGGGTTTTAGTGTGTGAGGTGAAATGTTTTATTAGCAGCTCCCTGAGAGGGTTTCTGCTTTCTGCTCTCTTAGATTAAACAGCTGTGGGGGAGACGAGAACCAAGACCTTAATGCACCATAAAGTACCACAGATCTCACTGTAAACACACTCCCACAAAGTACTGAGAAACGCACCACAGAGGACTATAAAGTACAATCAATGTACTACTACATGTACCACAAAGAACCACAAAATGCACGACAAAGCACAGAAACCAGACCTATGTGAAGACAAATACTGATGTGAAGACAATTTAGGAATAAATTGAGTAATTAATCTAACAGCAAGTACAAGTACTGCTTAGTGCCAAGTGTTACTGACTATTGTGATCAGTACTACTACTAATGCCACAAATATCATTACTGTTACTACTACTGCTACTACTATTACTGCAAGTGCTGCTACCACCACCACTGCTGCTACAACAATTATTACTGATAATACTACAAATACTACTGTTACTGTAGTAAGTGCTGCTCCAGCTACTAGTAGTACTTGTTACAACTACCACTACAATTACTAGAGCTGCTATTACTTAATACTTCTACTGTTACCGTTACTAGTACTACTACTTCCACCACTACTGCTACTATTACCACTATTGCTGCTGCTACAATGACTACTACTACTACTACTACTAATACTATATGTTAGTGCCAATATGAGCCCTTCTGTTACTACTACCTCTGCTACTACTACTAGTACTACTACAACCAATACAACCACTTGTACTGCTGCACCTACTTTAAATACTGTTACTACAATAACGTGTACAAGTACTGCTACCACTATTGCTACATATGCTGCTGCTAACACTAGTCATACAACCACCCATGGCTAATTCTATGAATACAACTTCTACTACTGCTGCTACAACTAATCCTACTACTACTACTACTACTACCACCACTAGAGCTGCTGCTGCTGCAGCTGCAGCTGTTCCACACAGGAGGCAGTAAAACAAACAGAACAGAGCTGGACCATCAACCAGCCACCGGATTAGAGATTAAAAGCAATTTCTAATCTTCTTTTGCTGGGCTCTTCAGATACTGTATATCCAAACTCTGATGTCTGAGCTTCAGCTGACCCACAATAAGTTAAATCCTTCAACTTTCCCCCTCTTGTTCACAGGTCCCTTGTTGGTGTTCAGCTCATGGTACCCCCACCCAAAACAAACAAAAAACACTAGCAATGAAGTGGCTGATTTCCTCCTGTGAAGAGAGTGAATCCTCAGAGACACACTGGCTGCTCAAACCTCAGACTTCCTCCACGTTTCATCATCCTCCTCCTCTGGGAAGGACTCAACAGGATTCAACAGTTTTTGCTGGTTTGGTTCATCCTGTTGAAGAGCTACATGGGTTAAATGTTCATACAGTTTAATTCACACCAATTCAAGATGAAATTATTCATCAATTTATCAAGTAGCAGTAGAATTGAGTCATGAAAAAGAAAAATGTTTGACCACACAACTCAGATATAAAACAAAACAAAGACATTTCTGCAGTCAGAATATAGAGCACTTAAAGAAGTTTTTTATGGAGGGTCGGGTCGCGTAATGTAAACATATGAAACACAAGATACTGACAGCTTCAAAGTAAAAGTTGAAGAGAAAGAAATGTGACTGTTTTTAGTAGAATTACATGGTGGTTAATAAATAAACTTTTGTACAACATCATAAATATATGAACAAAACTATATATATGAATTGCTGAACATTAAGAAAATATACAGGTATGTTTAAATAAATATAAAATGAAGAATCTTACAACACACACTGCAAGAGCCAGATTAATCTTCAAAAGGTTTCTTTACTTCTCTTGTCTGAGGCGTCCACTGGGACTTAAAGCCTGAGATGGTCCAAGCTTTTGGGACTTATGGGATTTGAAACAAAAGTCAACAGACGATTTAGGCATTTATTTATTCCCGCAATGTCACAGTTTATGTAGCGACGGCATCAACAACAAAATATAACAGGATCATCTACACGTAATCTTTATATATTTAAAGCCTTTTGAAAACAATGAAGATTAAAACAATGAAAGCAGTAATTCCAGTGACATAAAACTGACATAAACTTAAGGATACAACAAAATATTAAAGTCAACACGGATAAAAATAAGTAAAACCCAAGAATTTAATGGCCTGGTCACCTTTAGTCTGAACAGATGTGTTTTTGCCTCCAGGCTGATGTGCCCGACAGTCGGTCCTGGTCAGGACCACGCAGACCAGTACCGGCTGTCAGAGTGGTGATGAGGTGAGGATGTAACTTTACTGGATAAGTACAAGCCGTCCAGTTTACAGGAGCTGTCAGCGCTGTCCGATAATGTGAGTTTTATTGGGTTGAATGGAGTGTTGGGTCACATCCTCTCCACGCTGCTCTTTCAGGCCTGCTAAGGATAAAAACACCAGTGTGAAGTGTCAGGGTGGGCCGGGAGGGGGTGTGCTGAACAAACCGGTCGCCGTGGTTGACAGATGCCCCCAGAAAGCCACTAACAGGATGACGCCAGCGCTGCGAGGGCCGCGGGGTAAAGACGGATTATGTCTGAGCAGTAGATAAACAGATTATTCCCGTAATGGTGCCTACTTTTTTAACCTCGTCACTCTTGCCACACTTACAGCTCCCGCTGTCCCACAATTCCCCTGGGGAGGAGGGACAGCGCTGCCAGTTTACGCCTTTCTCCATCAGATGCACATCCTGGGATTCAGTAGGAGCGTTTCAGCAGCAGCTCAGGGCCCTAAACGATCCGCCTTCTGCCCTGCAACCCAACTGACTGCACCCATGAACTCCACCTGAGCTAGAGGACGCCACCAGCCCCCCTCCCACCTCCTCTCACCCTGCTGGATTTAGTTTGACATTCAGATTTTGGGAAACTCTTCCTCCACAATGCTGTGGGAATTTGGACTTGTGCTGCTGTGCGTCCTCGCTCCACAAGCTGCTGGAATTAAAGGTAAGCCTCGTTTTGTTTGCAAAGCCCCAATCCTTTGAGCCTTGACACTGGAAGAAGAAGTCACGTGTTTCTTTGCATAAAGAATAAAGTTGGGCACACTTCAATAGATGAGAGCAGTTAGATATAAGGATTTGAAGAGTAGGGCTATCTGTACACGCACTAAACTTGGTCACAATGCAAAGCAAAGCCTATTACGATTGCATAAGTACTTGGCTGTGAAATCACCAAGGTGTTGGACACTCACTGTTTCACCAGAGGACACAAAAAGCGGTTTAAATGCATGATGAAACAGCAAGAAGTAGAGTAAACCCTTTGTCTTTGTCTCGTTGTGAACCACAGCCAAAGTGAAATCAGTATTTATGACGGGCCTGGAATATGTGCAAACATGTCCACGATGCAAATCAAAACGGATAAAACGGATAATGGCACAGTTCAGGAGATTTACTGGCAGCTTGGTGACAACTTGACAATTTGAATTACAGTACTCCAGACGTATTTGTGGAAAAAAAGCTATAAACATGACAAAAGAGAGAGAGAGGAGGGGGTGGGGGGTTATCCGTTTTCTGTATTACAAAATCTGGATCATCTCGGCTGAATATTACAAATAAAACCAAATATCCTGCCTGTGATTTTCACCATCAAAAACACTTTTCTAACCTATTCTAAAAGCATCGATAAGTAGGCCGCCCGGTGAATTACAACACCCACTTTGGCTAATGCTAAATATATCTGCTAGATTGTGTGATCAAACACGTATACGTACAGTATACTATGTTGTTTAGTGGTTGCTTTTATTCCAAGCACCCTTCAAGTACAGTGAGTGCTTTTATTTTTAGTGCGAGTGGGCATAAGGATGGAGAGTGAACCCCGAACCCTGGCAGGCAGATCTACAGTAATGCTAAACTGCCTCCACTCTGCTCACGGCCACAAATAACACAAAACCGAGACATAGAGGGAGACATACAGTTCTATAAACGGATTTATATAGACGGAGATAGACCAAGCAAGATCATCATTTAAATGTAAATTAAGTAAATGATGTAAAGTGAAGTTACACCAGTTAACAATGAGACTGCTGTAAATGTGTTTGGCCAGTTGTCACCAATGAGCTGCTTGTTTTAAACTTATTTTGACTTATTTTATGTCCCTGTGCATCTAAACTTCACTGTGGAGTAAACAAGGTCCTCCTGCAGAGAGAGCAGCTCAGAAAAACACTCAAAATAGGTTTCTATTAATAAAAAAAGTGCAGAGAACGGGAGAGAAAACTCAAATGAGCTGCTGGTTATGAGCCAGAGAAAAGAGGAAAAAAAGGGTCAGAAACATTGAGCTTCACGTGATGACGGAGGCCGAACGAGTGATTTCAGAGAATTTGTCACACTCAGCATTCATTTTCTTGTACGTAGAATTTTCTCTAAAGTCCAAACGAAATGTAGGAATTGTCCAGACCTGTCAAGTCATGAACACATCGTCTGCCACAGTTTTAATCAGAATTAATGGAGTTCAAATATGTTACCGAAATAAACTGATAAGTAAAATAAACGTAATAACAAATAAACAAAGTAAATGCAAAATGAATATTCTGTTTATCATTTATTCTTCATCATGGCTTTCCGGTTTACTAAAAGGTTCAACAACTTTTAAAAAAATAGATTTTATGATTTGAAGAAAAAGTAGGGAGTGCTGCATTGGGTCAATAGTACAGTAGTGTTATCGAAGAAAGGAAGTAGAAAAGTCCATGGTGTAGGTAGGCAGTCGAAGAATATATCAGAAAAGTCCTTTATTAAATCTATCCGTGAAAAGCACCAAATCATCATCTGAGAAGCTTTAACTAGCTAATGTTTCTGCTTGAAAACTAACATGAATGATCAATTATCATAATAGTTGCAGATTAATTTTCTGTCGATGGACTAATTGATTAATCAACTAATCTATGACACGTTGTTGGCTGCTGTGTTAATAATATCACGACTGATGCTGCCGAACCTGTCCTGTCATGTCCTGTGAATTTCTTCTTTTTACTCTCTGGTAACATTTGTTGTGAATGAAACTTGCCAACAAACGGAGCAGAACAGATCGGATCTTGCAAACGTGCTCCTGCTCGTAAACGGGTGGCGCTCATCGGTGCGAAACGAGCAATTTACAACGAGTTTGTGCCGTTAAGAGAGTTCGGTGAATCTGACTCGAAACACTCAACAAACATCACAGGATAAACTGAGAGGATCAGCAGTGTGTTTGTGCTGCGATTTGTTATAAAATCCAAGTTACCTGTTTTTTAATATTCAAAATAAAACCCATTTTTTTCTTAAAATTAAAATAAAAACAAACTAATAAAAAAGGAGCCATACAAACAGGGAACAAAGTTATTTTCATTATCGATTGATCTGTAAATTATGTTCGATTAATTGATTAGTTGTTTTGTTGATAAAATGTCAGAAATTAACAGAAAGTGCCCATCTCAGTTTCCCAGAGTCCATGGCGATGTCTTTAAACGTCTCGTTTTGTTCTAACAACAGAAACACCAGTGTGTTCAATTTCCATTCATGATGAAACAGTGAAAAACAGAAAGTCGTCACACTGGAGGAGCTGAAACAAACAAATGTTTGGGAATTTTGCTTTAAAAAAATGACTCCAAGGATTAATCGATTCTTAAAATAGTTGCTGATTCACTTTCTGTCGATCGACAGCTCTACATATAAATGCACAAGGCCTATTTTAGTAATTGTGGTGGAGGCAGAAGGCAAATGACACTGATGCCAGACGTCATTCTAGATCTGATTAAACTCAGTATGTTTGAAATATCTGGTAATGCAACATTTTCCATAAGCAGCAGCAGTAATTAACACATTGCACAGGGCTGGAGCAGCTGGCTGATGTGTTTTCACATACTGAAAATGTAATTTTTACTTTTATCTGTTTCTGTTTTCAGTTTGATGCTTTCAACACAGTTTAGTTTTAGTTTATATTTCCCAAATACGTCTGCTGTTTGTTTTAAGCTGCTTGCAGCACCAGACGGGTGGGGTTTACAGCAGATAGCGTCATTTCTGTTGTCAGTGACGGAAAAGGACACTAAATCCAATTCAAACTGTTGTCAGTTGTTGCCTAAATCTTGTGACATTAGTGGTATTGTTCCTTTGTAGTAAACACACCCCATCTGTTGCTCTAAACAAATGCCATGGATTTGGATCTGACCAGGATCAGGTCTGCAGAGAGTTTGACCCTTCCCCTGTGTGTTTCCTGCTCAGAGAGCGGTGTCAGGCTGGACTCGGGGGTGGCAGCGCGGGCCGTCGGCTCTGGACGTTTGATGGAGCTGCTGAAGGCCTCCACGCAGACCGAAGGTTCAGGGTTTAAGGTGGGCAGACGACGTCGATCAACGAGGTCGGTGTTTTTACACTCCGGAGTGAGAATCTGTCCCCAAGAGACCGTTGAGGAAGTGCTCGCCAGCCACCAGGCTTATTACCAGCTCAGAGGTACTTTACTCACACAGTTAACACATTTAACTGCCCAGTGTAACCTCTGTCTTTTACAGCCACCGAGCACCAAACTCCTGCCTTGCTTGAGGGCACGTCAGCAGTATTTATTGAGTGATTCTCATCTTGTTATATGTGTTGGGTTTTTCCAGCTTGTCGTGGTTTCTAACAGGTGTTTATCTGGTCATAAACTTGCTCTCTTTGGGCTGACACCTCAGCCATTTATTAACTCACAGTTTTCCAAAGCCTACATTAGGTTTTGATTGATTTCCTGCCGTCCGCTGGGCAGATTCCCATTCCTTTCAGTCCGGTAGGATTAAAGCCAGTTTGAGATTTTGTTAGTTACAGAAGGGGATTGTTGGTAATATAGCTGCAAGCAGGAACCGTCCTGTAAACTTTCTGTGGTGATGCATTCAAGGACATCCTGACATCCAACATCCTGTAGCCAGTGAAAAGTATTGCAGTATGTTTTTAGAAATTCAAACAATCCAAAAGGAAAATGTCATTTCCTGCATTACAAAGCTTTGACAGCTGACTCAAAGGTGTAAAGAGCATCTTTAAATGCAAAAGCAGTGACAGTTTTCTAAACATTTATGGCTCCCACCTTCATCACCAGGTGATGATGAGGAGTTTGTGCAAGTCAGTTTTCATACCGTTACAGAAGTGCTTGGAAACCAACGGCTCGCTGGAAATCAATGTGAAGAGCTTTTAAATGGAAGAACTGAGAAACTGTCTGAATCAAATTAATCACGTATGTAAGTAAATCATTTACTGCACTTTTTTAGACATTTTAGCGTTAGCTTGGTGGTGAGTTTGTCAGTTAGTTTGACTTCAGTATAACAATATAAACGACATAAAATACAACTTTTAAAAGTATTTCCACACCATGTACAATATTACGTGCAAGATATTTGGCCGAAACCAAACAACAATGAGTGTTTGACCAATGAAATCTACGTCTGTTTAATGACGTGAGGAGATTGAGAGAGCTTTGAATCCAGACGGGGACAGTTGTTACATCTCTCTTTATAATAGAGGCATAAAATGGCCCAAAACAATACAAGTTTCTTTGTTTCTCAGCCTCCCTTGTCAACATCTTTTAGTGAATTATCTCCACAGTTTGAGCTGAACTGACAGGAACAGGAAACACTTTTCTTTTCACTCATATACAGCAGATTTATTGTCCCTTTTTAAACAAATAAAAACATTATGATCGTATGTCAGTCACTCAAAACTCAGCTCCCCCTCATCACCTCGCCAAGAAAGGATAAAGCCCAACTTTTTCTTTGCTAAGAAAGATGACAAGCAAAATACCGTCATTTCTGCTCGAGCTCGACGACTGCTGACCAGATGTGTGATGAGAAAAACAAGATAGAACATGAAGAAGTGTTTCATCTCAGACTCGGCGTGCGTTGTGAATATGATGCACAAGAGAATTTCAGTTCGGTGTGAAATTAATAAAATCATATTTGGGAAAATATGCATCATACAGCAGAGTGGAGACAGGAAGATGTGACAGTGAGGAAGAGAGGGAAGAGAAAAGATGTGCGACGAAGGTGCTGGACCAGGTCTGACCTCGGGGTTGTAGCAGGTCCATGATCCACACCAGTGACCACTCAGGAGCGATGAAGTGAGGCTTGGACGTGAGGCCTTCACCTCCTCCACGCAGGTCGTCAGTTACAAGTCTGTTTCTGTCAAAACTCTCTGGCACAGAAAAGGGACCAGTTTATTTATTTCCCTCTCGCTGACCACAGAAACTGAACCACAGGGATATTTCTCACAACACGTCCTCATGTGCTCTGTGTGTGTGTGTGTGTGTGTTTATATCTTCTTCTTCTTCTTCTCATCTATCTTTCCATTTTTGATCTTTTATTCTTGTCTAATTTAGACTTTAATGTCAGAAATAAAGTGAAACTGATGGATTTATTTATAAAGGACTTGAAATGATAAAAACAAGTTATGTATTTACTGTAGCAGGTGTATCTCCTTCTGATGCAGCACGTCACCTGTATTTCATATACCAAAGTCAGATGTACATGAGGGATTCTTTTAAATAAACTACATTAGTTAATACTGAAGGTTTTAATTTAAACAGGGATTCTTTAAAGTCCCTAGGAATTTAAAGGACTTTTTTTTTTCAGTATTTTGTGATGTTAGAATTCTGATTTGTCGGTTGCATTCAAAGTTGGCCCCTCCTACCCGGATCAACGGCACTAGAAATGCCAACTCCGCGTTGCTCTTCATCCCGCTTTTTTTTTTTTTTTTTTTTGGGCACTGTGTCCGCCATTTTTGCAGTTTCCTCTTGGGTTCATGCTGACGATCTGGCACCTGGTCGCTATGTTTCTGTAGAGTCCTGCCCCCCCACACCCCACGCGCTGTTATTAGTTGGGGGCTACACACCTGCTGCCCAAAGGTTGACACCCAGAAACGTCCCAAACACAGCAAGATAAGAAAATCCAGGCAGAGGGCCTCTGAGGGTCTCTGCAGATCCAGACACGCCTCACACTTCTAGTGGGTCATAAGTGATGATTGAGAGGGATTATTTTTGTATGAGTTTATACGTTGCCACATTCTGCCTTTTAAAGACATCTTCCACCACATGCTTTTGACAGTAACTACCTGGATTTTGTTGTATGCACAAAATACTTTTGGGACAAAAGGAGGAGAAAAAATGTGTTAGATATCCTGCAAACAAACAAACACTTTTGACAGTTGGATCTTTCAGGAAATAAAGTGCAAAATGTTCAGAGAGAAAAGTGGGAATCTGTCACAAGCTCATTTCTTTAGTTTACAGTGTAGAACAAATTGTTAGTGTGTAGAAGAGCTCCTGGCAGCTCTGTATTTAGAGCTGACAGTCTAAGAGGCTGTGTGTATGTGTGTGTGTTTGGTCAGTTTGTCAGGAGGCTGTGTGGGAGGCGTTCAGGATCTTCTTCGACAGGATCCCCGGGACGACCGAGTACCAGAAATGGGTTCACACGTGTCAACACGAGTCGCTTTGCATCTCCGACCTTGCCAAAAACTTCAGCAGCTCTGAGGAGCACATGAGCATGATTCACAGGGTGAGAGAGCCACATCCAAACACTGAACACTGTGTACACAGACAGACAAATACTAGAGAAGTGAGATAACCAGGAGTCCTGCAAATATGTTCAGATACAACAAAACTATAATAAAGACGAAATGTTTATATTGAACAAATCTGCAAAACATTCACCTTCAACATTTTCATGTTTTCTGCACAGTCCTGTAAACTAAAGCATGACTCATTGTGTTATGGTTTAGTTTAGGCAACTCGCAACACCTGGTTAAAGTTAGGGAAACATTGCAATCATAGCGAGCTGAGGTAGGTAAAACGCTTATATTTGAACATAAATGAATCCTGCTGGCATTGCCTGTCCCCCAAAACAATGCAGTGTAGTTGTTGCATGTGAAAGTAATTTGAAGAAGACACCTGCTGAACCAGTCGAGGCTCAGCCTCTCGCTCCAGATAGAAAAAGAGCATATTAAATTACTCCTAATAGATTTTGAAGGCAGCAGTAATCTCGTTGGTTAAGTTCAACTTTAAAGGTGCAGAGATTAGCTAACAAACAAAGGTTTACTTGGCTTCCTGCTGTGACACATTTGGTTTGTCAGGTTTAGTCCTGTTACATAATTATCTTTTATCTTAAAAATAGTTTGTCAACATTAAATTGATAATACCAAATCTGAAAATGTGCAATAAATCTGACAAGGTGGTAATAAATATTTAAATGTCTTTGTCCTTCATTTAAAATAATTAAAACCCAATTTAATGCTATTTTGATCCATAACTTTCCACTGGATCATTATTCATTCTATACATCACATCTGTCTACATATTCCTGTTATATACTAAAGGGATAAAGGAATAGTTTCAATATTGAATATTAATGTATTGAACATTGTGATCTGTCTGCATGCTAGAAAACCACAAGGGGTTCTAAGCAGATTTGTAATATTAGAGTGAAGTGACCCTTTAAAAACAACCCAGAGAGGAAAGTTTTCTTTTCTCATTAACATTCACACGCACTTTTGAATTTATACTGTGGAGATTTAATGGGTTTCATGGCCTGAAGGGCTGTAAAACTCCCTCAAGACTTCACAGACGGCTGCAGCAAAATGTATTTTTGAACCACACAACAGCTAATTTAGACATAATTGCATTTATGCAAACTCAACTCCTAGGTGTAAAGAAAAAAAAACAAACACAAGTGAAGGAATCAATTAATCAGTTGTTCAGTCAGTCATCAATCTAAAAAACAAACGGCGGCAGTCACTGACACATGACATCATTATCACAAACAAGATAATCAGGTGGCCAATTACTGCCAACATTACTGCCTGAGTGTTAAGGTGTGTGTAAGGACAGTGTTTGTTTGTGTGACACGTACGATAAGTGATCGTTTTGTTGTCTGTTTGTTTGCAGAGGATGAACCGGAGGAGAGACGGGAAGCCTCCAGCACGGTAGGTGTGACGGAGAATCATGTTCTCGGTCTGTCTCTGTCTGACTGCATACAGTACAGTAATGTGAACATGATGCCATTAAAAAGGCTGCAAGTTCTGACCGTGTGAGGGTCATGGCTGTCTTTGTTCTCACAGTCCAGACACAAAAGCAATCGTATCAATCAATTAATCAATTTTTTTATGCCTTTATTTGAGAGTTGGCAGTAGAGAGATGACAGGAAATGAGTAGAGAGAGAGACAGAAGGGGAATGACCTCCAACAAAGAGCTCTGGCCAGATCTGTACCGGTTCATGGTACAAGTGACTGACAATTATTAAGAAAATAGAAATAAAAACGGTAGAACAGAATAATGTGCACAAAGCGGAGGTCTCAATGGGTCCAAGATGCTGGACCCGATCTGAATAGACCCGGGTATGATTAGATCTGATTGAAACTGCAGTTGACCCTAAAAGGGAGAGAACAGCAACACCTGCAGCAGCATGATGACGGCAACGTCATAGTAACTCCGTCCTGTGCAGATAAAATACAAAGAGCACATGATAATGTTGGTGTTTAATGCGGCTGATGTTTGACTGAATGGATGACACTGAGACTTGCAGAGGTGCAGAAGGAGACTGAACACTCCAGAGCGTCTGTCTCACAGTATCAATGATCTGCTGAGTGTTTTATGGGGATTTATTTCTGCATTAGTGCCTAACTGCTGTGAACAATCACCAAATCCACTTTTATTTCTCTCCTTCACTCATTAGCTCTCTCTATCACTACCCCTCTCTCTCTTCCTCTCGTGCTGTCGGCCCCTTCGTCTTTTCAAACAGGAAGTCGACTAGGTAACTTTGTTTCTAATGCCAATAAACATAGTGAGAAATGTCCTGCACACAAGTTGTAGCAGCCTGAAGTTTGTGTGTGTGCTGATTGGTCAAACTTTGCACCAGGAGCCATGACAGAGGAACAAAATTTTAAGGTTATTGAGTTCCTGAAATGGTTCCTGAGCCCCTGGAAAGTCTAAAAGACAAAGGAAATTATGTTTCTGAACATGTGGTTGAAATGAACCACTCAGTCCATGGGTTGGCAGGGGATGCTGTGCTGCTGACAGGATCTTTTCATCTTTTGTAAGGTACCTACAGCAGTGCAGCGCTTCCTTTACATATTAAAATATTCAAAATGTTCTTACGTGTCTGGCTCTGGACCCCCTGACCTCCTCCCTCTGTGGAATATAACACCTCTCTATAATAACGTCACACTATTTCCTCCTTAAGAGTCTTTATTCCTACGACCTCTACTGGGCTTCATCACTTCAACATAAGCACATGTCGTTTTTATTTTTTTAAATTTTCATTTAAAGATCATGGTCAACCAATCAAACAAAACAATTTAGAAAAAAACCCCAACATACACAGTTATTATAGAAATCACAAGAATTAATGCTTAGAATATACTTGAATATATTTTAAGATGTTTTAAAAAACGGATGACACAGCATCATGACGTAAAAATTAAATAGACCCAGCTCATCAGCATGTTTACATATATTTTTTTATTTCTATCTACCCCTTTTTTCAAATCCCAAACTCCTGTTTCAAACAGAGCGTGAACATGTTTGATAAAGGCTGAAATTACTGACATGTACTTTTTATTTCCTTGTCGTGCAGAGGAGTGGTGACTCCTGCACCGGAGCAGAAGATCCCTGAGATAGCAGGTAGAAAACGTAGAATTACACTCATACTGTTATTATGTCACTCTGCTGGTATCATTGAATTCTCATTATCTGCTGCTGTTGGACATGGCATGTGCTGTAATGCTCGTTTAGTCCGTGAACTGTGAAATGTATATTGATTTTTGTGTTTACTGTATGTCATGAACTATATGACTGTAGTATATAGAGACTGGTGTAAAGTTCTTGTTGCATGTAATTTAAGGCTTTGTTTATAGTTGTTGAAGTGATTCATGTTAACTTTAAATGGATCCTGTTCTTTTGCTGCTTGACCTACAATACTCCTGCTCGTTTCCTCTGTGATTAAAGTCATTCTGATGTCACTTCAGGTGCAGAGGTTCAGCCCGTCGCCCCGTCAGTGGCTCCTCCAACTGCCATCACCACCACCACCAGCGTCCTCCTCAGCCCCGCGAGCGCCTCTCCAAGCCCTGCCCTCGATCAGACCCAGCCAACCGAGGAGGTCGAGGAGGTTGAGGAGGTACCGACAAGCACTTAGATTTACATTTGAGGTGCTTATTCGACACTCTTATCTACAGCAAGAAGTCAGAGGCGGCAGGAGCTCCATGAGGAGGTTTCTGACAGGACACAGTCGCTGTGAGGGCTGCAAATGCCACACTCCACTACAAGTGCTTCTTCTCCTGATATTATACATCAACAGGAGTTACATTAGCGGTGTACATGTTGATACGAGTAGAAGTCAGCAATTTATGCATTATGTCCATCCGTCTTTAACCTAATATACATGGTATTTAATGATATTTTAGCCCAATAACCACAAATCATTTACGCTTCACGTGACTGCTGCTGATTTACCCAACTGCTTTATTCTCCTGTCCATACTGCTGAATCGTGATGACAGTAAATTAAATATCTTAAAGTTTTAGACTGTTAGACTGATAGACTGTTACTATGACCTCTTTTACATTTTCTAAACTAAACGCTTAATCGAGAAAATAATCGTTAGCTGCAGCTCTGCTTTGCCGTACTCAATCCGAGCACCACGTCAAAATGTTGGGGGGAAAAAAGAAACCTGAGTTTTTACTCCAGGCTAAAGTTTTTTTGGTAATCATCAACTGGACACACGTTTTGCCCACAGACTGTATATAAAGATGGCCGACGCGTCTCCTCTTCCTCCCACTGAACAAAAATGAAGCCAAAATATTCCAGATACAGGAGCTGCCACCTTGCGCTGGTGACGTCATTTGGAGCCAGAGTCTGAGCAGTAGTGATGTATTGAGCTCCTGCCTATACACCCGCCTGAACCAATCACAGCACACTCACAGTTATCAATCATGACATCACCCCCCTTTTTATAGCATAAAATAACTAATTAAAACCAAACTGATCAGAATAACAAACACTTGAACAAACATCAGCGTGATAAGAACCTGAAATGACAGAAACCATCTTTGGGAACATTTTACTTGTACTTTGATTTTTCAGTTTGACCCATGTCCCATCCGCTAACATGGAGGGGCGGGGCTTTATGACTTATACTGCAGCCAGCCACCAGGGGGCGATCCAGATGTTTTGGCTTCACTTTTGGGGAGCTGTCATGTCGTCCATCTTTATATAAAGTCTGTGGTTTTGCCCAACAGAGTGTACCAGAGGTACTTACCACCTCAGATAACCAAACCTTGCATTGGATACCAGATTTTTAAGTGCAGTACTTCCACACCAAAAATTGCTCACTTTCTGAACTTTCTACAGATCTTCTCGCACGTTTTTGTAGATTTCCTAATAATCCGTCAGACCCAAACTGGACTAAAGCAAGTTTTCAATTCTTTACAAGTTCCTTTTTATTTTTTTAAAAGCACACTGTAATGGAAACCAGTGGCTGCCTGGATGTTAGGAGATGAATAAAAAGTAACTGTGAAACCAAAAACCTTGAAAAAGTGCAAGCTGCCCAGTTAAAGTAATAAATGTAACAGGACTTCCACCCTAGTGTGTTTTTAGAGATTGATCATGTGACCTTCCACTCACAGGATGGGGTCTCTCAGTGTGTCCTCTAGTTCCTGAACAGCTCTCTAACAGCGAGGACAGTTTTTAGCTGCTGCTGTTCCTGCTCTACAGTCCGGTCCAGGCTCCGAGTGTGTTTGTGTGTTTGTTCCAGCAGCAGATGGTTGCAGCAGTGTGTCGTGTGTCTGTCCAGAGATAATTATTGCTTCCGCCTGTATGTGAATTTTTTGCCCAACAGAGTGTACCAGAGGTACTTACCACCTCAGATAATAATGTGATTGACTGGGTTAGTACTGAAGGAGTTCATTTTAGTCCGGGAAGAAAAAAGCTTAAAAAGCCGTACCCGAGCTTTGACATTAAATTTCTTTAAAGATGTTGCAGATGCAGGTTTGGTGAAAATCGTTTTGTCAAACAGGACTTGCATTTCTGACTGAAATCACCAGAATAATCTGAGTTTTTGCTGTCACTCATTTGATAAGAGCAAGTTATTGCTCCGCCCCCCCACATCTCTTTCTTGAGCCAAACTGAACAGTGAACGTTGACAGTGGTGATTTTTGTACTGTGTGATGTATCCAGGACTTGTACAGGACATTTAATTCATCTGTGTGTTCTGGTGTTGGAAGTGGAAACATTTATTTAACTCCTGTACTTTTTTTTTTAACTCATAGAGTTTTACTGTATTTGAATTGCGACTTTATATTTTTTACTCAACTACATGTATCAGATGATTGAGTGATTTTGCTAATACATATCTTACGCTCAACACGAGGTATTAAATCACCAAAAATCGCTGACGTTATACATTATTTTCTCTTTCCTACCTTCTTTTCTACCTTCCTCTGTTCAGTTTCTTCCTACCATCCTCTCTTCTTTCCCGCCAGCAAAAAGATTAAAAGCAGCAGAAGTCATGAAGTCATCGGTAAACTGGACATACAGTGAATTTTACCAGCTTTTACCAAAGAATACTGAACGGATGACAGGCAGAATGTGGTCTGCTCTGTTTTAAATCGGAGTATTTTGAGCCTAGATAAGTGAAAGAAGAAGTTGTTCACGGCACTCGGGAGCAAAACAAACCCGTCACTTTGTTCCTTCCAGTGTTACCTCGACACTGACTCGTGTTTGTGTTCCTGAAGGACTCGGAGCTTCCTAACGTGGTCCCTGAGAGTCCGGTGGAGCAGATCGTGGAGTTCAGTATCGACCTGGTGGATCGAGGTTACAGAGAGCTGCTGGACGATCCAGACTCCCCTCAGTACATCGACCTGGCCCACCACCTGCAGGACCAGGTGGGACTTTCCTATTTTTACTTTTATTCTGTGGTTTGGACATTTTTAGAGTTCATCTATTTTAATCATGGTTTTATGCACAAACTCGCATTGTAATGCCACAGTGTGTGATTATATCATCTTTCTAATTATTCTGTTGAGATTCGTAGATGTTTGTAGAAAAATGAGACAGTCCTGGTGAAAATTGTGACTGTTTGCCGCCTCTTTTAAACCCACTGATGTCCGAAACTTTTGGCTTGAAGAAAACTACCTACCTGTTTAAATCAAAATGGACCGACTTCACTGCTTCTAATCTATCAAAACTCAATCATTTCACTGATGTTTTTTTGTTCTGTTTTACAAATTATGTAAGAGTCGTGTGCCAGTTCCATTGTTGCCTGGCATGTGAAATAACAGCTGAAGAAATGTTTTTTTTAGGAGTTAACACATTAATATATACTGTGTATGGAGTATCCTATCAGTAGTGTAAATGTTGTCAGCAGTGCAGAAAAAAATGCTATTTTTTTGGGCTCAGTTAAACCCTCCTTGTTTGGAAATTTAGCCACAGCTGCATAAAATTATTAAAAGTATACTCAAAAAGTCAGAGTAAAAACAGCTCATTGTTTCGAGTGTGTTGTTAATGTACACTGTTGTCCCACAATGCAATGCACAAAAGATGTGGAGACAACAAGACATTGAAACAGGTGGCAGGTGGAGGTGAGAGCTGCAGAAACCAAAATGAAGTATTAAATCTTTGAAAAACATATTTGCTTTCTCTTTAGGTTTAATTTGACATTTCATTTGTTTTTTGCAGAATATATTTACTGATATTTTATCACACCTTAACATGGACAATAATAAAGACAATACAAAACAAGTACAATAAATCAAGTAAGTAGAACAAAACAAAAGGTTTAAAACAGAATAGGACAAAAAGTAAATTATAATGCAGAGCAACACATCTAAATTAAAACAGGTCAAATTATATCTGACATTTACAAAATATTCAATTGGATATCCTCCAAATATTAACAAGAAAGTAAAAGTAAGTAAATAAATAAGCCACTAGGGTGTTCGATCCTGGTTTCTCAGGTTATAAATAAGAGAAAATGACTTGTTTTTGCAGTGAAATTTCAAAATCACAGGTTGATTGATGTCTGTCATGCATTGTATCAATCAGTTAGTACTAAACAGATTTATTTGTATAATATCAGCAAAAACACTATCAAAGTTGATATATAGTGCAAACAATTAGTATGTAGCCAATGTGCTACGTTAGCTTGGTGAGCTAATGCTGAATAATGGATAAAATAAAGCAAAAATATAGCATTGGGTCTAGGGTCAGTTGGCAGTCAGGTTTGTCGGTGCAGGCTCGGGCCGAGTTCAGGTCTCCGTTTTCACGAAGACGGCCTCGCCCAGGATGGTGGGAGTAGTATCAGTAACCTGTGTAGGTCATAACAGCAGTATCAGCAGTATTTCCCGTGTAATTTTGGGAGTATTGTCCTCTGGCTGATCCACCGTGTTGGTCTCTACCTGCCTCAGTCTGCATGAGTCTCTTCTCTGTGACCTGATAGTAAAGAAGCTTACACCACAGGGCTGTAAGGTCAGGGCCCGAGAAAGGGAAAAGATTACCCACAATCCTCTCTTTCTGCCAGTGCGTCCTTTTGTCGAGCTCCTCAGAGCTTATGACTCAGAGTCATGTTGAGGAATGAAGTCCTTCAGTGTTATTTCCTCATTAAAAGACTCTTAAAAAAGACACCGGGATCATTTGGAGTTGCACGCGATCCACAGCAGGACGTTACCTGATGGAGCCCTTAAAGACGATTATGTCATGAGAGTCCAGGTGCTTAACTCGCCCAAAGATAGATATCAATAAGGGTTTCCCATTCGTGCAATCCTTTTTTATACTGACACATTGGCGTCCTGCCAGCATATTAACGAGCTCCTGTTTGACGGCTCCGAGTTAATTACACTGGCCTCTGCAAAGGGATGATGATGATGAGGAGAGGCATCCTGACTGATATTTTAGGTATTAAAAAGTACTTTTTCTTTTACAGATGCAGCATGTTTTTGACAAACTTCCAGGATTTAAAGCCATCCATGTGCTGGGAATCAGGTGAGATATATTGAAGGGTTTGAGTGAGCAGAAGAGAGCGGGGATGCGTGGTCGCCCTCGATAACTTCATCACATTTTAAATGAGCAGATCGTTTGTTATGGACAGCCATTTGAATAGATAAGAGGCTGGTTGTCATTGGGATCGAGTCAGATGCTGCTGCAGGCGAAGGTTTCCTGCCACGACTAACGAGACAGAAGAGCAGAGAGATTTTTTCTTGCTCTGTTCAGGAGAAGCAGAACGGACGGCAGCATGTTTTGTTTATCTTCACAACAATAAAACCAATGATGAAGAAAACGTGGAGAAATAAAAAGTTGTTATTTTCTTTCATAAAAAGCGGCATTTCCTGTCTATTCAGAAATGGTTTCTTAACAATATAATCAGAAATGAGGAATTTAACAGTTCTTCTTAAAAATAACACAAATTTTCAATGTTAATGAAATGAATTGCTGCATTTTTCCTAAACAAGAATAGTTTTGGGCGTTTCAGGTTAAATTGAAGAAAAATGTTCAAAATGGATGGCTGCATTTCCTGTTTATATTCTGTGGTTGGCAATAAACAGCCTAACCTCCGATGATGGAAAACATGTCGAGAGATTCTGAATTGTGTAGTAAATAAAGTCACTGCATTTTTCCTAATAAAAAGACCCAGTTATTGTTATAGAGAAACTGGCCGCAATAATGACAAAAGTGATGTTGAGAAATAAAACTAGAAAGTACTTTTTATTTCTGCTTTTCAAGAGAAAGTAGCAGTATGGACGGTTACATTTCTCATCTATATTCAGTGATGATGGCGTTAAAGAAGAAAATGTTGAGAAATTAGGAATTTATTGAGTCTTTTTAAACAGATTTTTAACTATTTAAAAAACTAAATATCTGCATTTTTTCAGGTTAAATTTAGGACAAACTGCCAAAAGCAGCACCAAAAAGATAATAAAGAAAATGCTCAAAAATGCAAATGTTGAAAAATAAAACTAAGGTTTTTTTTCTGCTGCTCTTCAGGAGTTAGAAGTGGTGTGGACTTCTGCACAACATACCAGTGATGGAAAATAAAAATGACAGATTTAGCAGTTTCCTCTAAAACAGAATAGTTTTTAAACACAACAAAATACCTGCATGTTTCCTGATAAAGGACTGAAACAGCTTCAAGGTTTATATTTAGTAATGGTCAGACAACAACATTAGGAATTCAGCACAGTTTCCCTCTGAAACAGAACAAATTTAAAACTTACTTTCTTGTTCCTATTAATCAGAATTGGATTTATTGCCCAGTAAGTTTTCACATACAAGGAATTTGCTTTGGTATATTGGTGCATAAATAAGCATAGTAGAGAAAAATAAAATAAAGCAAATACAATTTAAGTACTGCAAAAATGCAAGTCAAGAATACAAATATAAAATAGAGAAATAAGCAATACAAATGTGAAGAAATACTATAAAATAATAGAATAAGATAAAATAAGAACTGTACAATATCTTTTATGAACATGAAGAACTGTACAGTTTGTGCAGGATGTGAAAAATATGAACTAAGATGTGCAAAGGTTCACACATTATCTGCACACAGCAACAGTTTCAGGTTAAATTGAAGCAAAAACTGTCAAATCTGATGGACGTGGGACTAAAACGCACATTTTTCCCTCCGTCACTGCCTCCAGGCATCTGCAGAAGAAACATATTTTACTAGTGTCACTCACCCCTGACACAAACACATCAACATGTTCCTCATGTTTCTAAATGATAAATATAGAAGCATGAAGACTTCACTTACTTACTTCACCATTCAAAGTTTGCTTAAGACTTTAGCTGATTTAATGTCTGTGTTTTAGGAGACATGAATCTGATTTTGAACAGAGTTCTTGATTTTTGAGTGGTGGAAACTTGAAGGTCTTTATTATTTCATCACTCTAATGATGAGCTATTGTCTGCCCACAGCTAAGCTTACTTAACGCAACACACTTGTGTTTTAATATTTTCTCGTGCTCTTCTCACTGGGTTTAAGTGGGTTTCAGGATTTCTTAAATCAGAATTTAAGAGCATGATATTCAGGATCTGATAATGGCTATTATTGAACTAATGTCATTAAAGATTAAATCGTTTTTATATCCTGCGTGTCTTGTGTCTGACTTGGTTTTTAACATGTTGTCGGATATAAATGTAATCATTTTTATTCTTTGAATTTAATGTGACTAACATCATCGTCACATATAGTCCAGATGAAGCAGATTAACAGAGCTTTTGATTGTTAAAGTGATTGAATTATAACTATGGATTTTTTGTTTTATTTTCTCAATGTAACTTTGATTGTTGCTTATTTTGTCGCAGATGTTTCATGCTGTAGAGAAGTTCTTGAGATTTTAAGTTTTCCGGCGCTTTAGTCAAACAACATGTTGTTGGTTTTGTGTAGAATTTGAAGTGACACATCTTGTGGCTCTTCACCATGTTCATTTCCAGCTCTTATACCTTCTTTTCTTCTTCCCAATGCAAGCGAGACCCAGGACACTGACGGGTAAATTACACATTTCCTGTAGTGTCCACCCCTACCTCGTGTGTTTGTGCAGGTTCCTGTCAATGTGCAGCTCAGCATTTATTTGGATCCAAGTCAGATAGATAAAGGGGGATTCTTTTACCCAAAACTATCCAGACAGTTCAATACAAAGTAGAAATTGCACAGTGACCTGTGAGGACCAAATAACTTCTGAGACGGGAAGATATTTGGCCTGTGAATCTCTTTCATGTTAAAGGTTAACACGAGGCGTATGGTGCTGATTGTTTTCCCAAAGTTGGAGTACCCGGCCTTTCCTCTCATTATCAGGGAAGGCAGGTGAGTAATGAAACAGGAAGACTTGTGGATACAGTAATTGTCAAGCTGCTCCCCCCTCGTTAATTTGCCTTCCCCTGTGGTGTCTGGCGCTGTCACGGCCAATAAGACGGAGCGAGGCCTCAGCGGGAGCTCATCCTCTAATCTTATGAAGGATTCACAGCTCCTCCTGCTTTTGTCTGCCAGACTCCGGCACACACAAAACAACTTCTGTGATTATTTACTTTATTCATTTTAATTAAGAATTATAACAGAGATCAAGAACATGTTTCTGCTGACAACATAAGCCAAATAGTTTTTTTGGTGCAACATGCACTTATTCTGTTTTCGTCCAATCAATTTGTTTTTTACTGCAGTGCAAAAGTAGTTATGAGTCATTTGTAATACAATAAAATATTGATTAGTGTAACTTTAAGTCATTGACATCGTCTAGAAAAAGGAGGTAGTGGGGAAGGTTTTGAAACCAGGCAAAGAGGTAGGGGGGAAAAAGCCAAGGAGTGCTGCTTTTTACATCAGATAAATGAAAAGAGTTCCTTGATACCAAGGTGGACACCTAGAAAGACAAAAGGGAGAGAATAAAGCAGTTTGGCTTGTATTCAGGAAGGTTGAACTTCCCAGAAGAACAGGCACGTTTCTCTGCTTGAAGAGTTAAAAAAGCCTTTAATATGTGGGCTGCACCCACATGCCTCCACCGCCTGCCTTCATCAGAGCAAAAATAAGAACAAAGAAAAGCACGACTTAGATGCTTGGAATACATGCCAGGTGACATGATTGGCAACAGGTGTAGCATATTCAGCAGCAGGAAGTGGGTGTAGACACATACTACCTGTCACCCTTTTAAAATGACTTACACAGTAGCAAGTGTCCAAAACATCAGGAAAGAATGGATGGACAAGTCAGTAAAATTCAGGATATCAGCCAACAGATACGGGACACAATCATGTCCACTCAAGACAAAGTCTGAGTTTGGAATAAAGTAATGTAGTGGATGCTTTAGACGCACAGCCACCACTGCAGCCTAATGAAGAAGTGCTTTTGTTTGGCAGACATTAGTTCTCACAAAAGCAAGAAATTTGCATCATCACCATTCTAATCAGACTCGCATCTCAGTAAATCAGCTTATTCTCTCTTGATGACAATAGCTGGGCAGAATATTGATGAAGCTTTGATGCAGTCTCTCTTTTTTTGAAATATAGCCACAGATATTCATGCCTGACTTTCTGAAAGTGCCTCTCCTTACTGCAGCACCACACGACTTTGATTACCTTTGTTTGTCACCTGCTGTGTGTTAAACTGAGGTCTTCTCTCTGCAGCTCATGCTGATAGTCACAATCCCTTTTAATCCAGAGCTATTATTAACATTTTAAGGACTTGTGACACTGACAAATTAGACTTTCTGTAATGAATGTCACAGAATTAAAAGAACAATAGGTGAGATTTTTACTGACCAAAAGCACAAAATCACCATAACAGTAGGCCTGTATCTTCAAAGGGTTGATATAGATTAGTAAATCAATACAGTTAGTGTGAAGAATCGGAGCCGATAACTGATTCAACGAGATAATGTCTTTTTTTAGGCCTGGAGGAATCTCGGTGCACTACTCTCTCATCTTTGAGATTAATTCACCTAAAATCAACTCTGAGAATGCAGAGACGGCAACCGGCACCCCGGAGTCTTCAGCCAATTCTGGCCTCAGGGAAATGGTGACCAAGGCTTTGCGTGAGGAGGCCTCGCTGCCAATCGATTTGGACTCACTTAATTTCGAACCAGGTGCAACTTACTTTTAACTTTTTAACAAATACTAAATGTAAAATACAGTAAATGAAATGGGATTGCCGCATATTAGAACTGTCTGAAATGCCTTGATTTTATAAACCACAACTGTCCACTACAGCAAGCTGGTAGGAAAAGTTGAATAATTTGATATTTGATCCAATTCAAGTATCTCAAGAAAAAAATGCCTTGTGCTACTTTTTCTTTTGACAGAAGCAATCCTCCTACCAGCACTGACATCAACCTCTTCAGTAGAAGTAGTGAATGAGGTAAGAGGTTTTGTAATTGCTACTGGAACTAGACTCAGGAAAGGAGGATATTGGATATTCCACTTTCTTCACCAGCTAGTCTCTGACATTGTCTGTGCTGGACAAGTAATGCAGTGGGTTTATTAGAGCTTGTTTTGTTGTGAGGAAACATCTGCCTAAGTTTTTATAGAGGGGTGTTTGTGGTTGGTGACGCAACCATACTGTCTATGTGCAGCCGAAGAAGTCAAGACAGTGTTATGTTTAAAAAATTGCAAGAAGTGTAGGGCTTCAGAATTGGTGTTGATTCTCAGTGGGACTGGCACTTTCGCATAACATGGAAAGATTTAATTCGGTGTTATAATAAAAAATATCACTTAATGCGTGGTAGTTAAGTGTTATTTTAAAATTTCCTAATTTCTTCTAACACATTAATGACTGGAATGACTAACAGAAATCTTTTTAATGCCAAGTAAATATAAATTTATTATTGGAAACTTTATTCTCCATATTTGATTAATTGAATGCTTGCCTGTAGACAGATTTTACACTTTTGAATATTCAGCTGACCTGTTGTGCACTTGGAAAATATATATAGGTTTTGAAATACTAATATACATCAAATGCAGTGTCATTGACAAATAACAACCTTTTGACAACCTTTGCTATAATCATGTCATTTTTCCATGTCTCCACAGTCCAGTGAGCCTGATTCACACAACGAGTTTGAAGTTTTCACTGATGAGCCAGAAGTTGATAAACCTTGGCTGGTGGTTCCCCTCACTCCCATGGAGAAGGAAAATGCCCTCGTGACCCTGCTAGATCCCACGGCTGTCTCAGATGATGTGACGACGGCAGTGACTGGTGGGATGGCAGAGAGCAGAGATCATTCCCCAGCCTCAGAGGATATTACTGATAAGTCAGAGGCAATTTATGCGAGTGAGCCCGAGCCATCAAATGAAGAAGGGGAGGAAGAAGAATTGCTGATCATTACACATGAGATTGAAACCATTCATCACAACGAAACTGGTGAACTTGTGAGAGACTACATCCCGACCCCTCCTGTGATTCTCGAGCTGGAGACAGATGCTCCATATGTCAGTCTGTCTCCTAACCTGATATCAGAGGAAGACCTGACTCCTGTTTATGAGGACAGCCAGAATCCTAGTTTGGATGTTGTTACCCCCACCACTCAAATTTTATTCACTACAGCTCCTGCTGACAAGGAGTTGTCTGATTTGGGACTCCCAATCACAACACTTTCAGGCATCACAGGTCAACCGCCCACTGAGCCAATAGTGAACCTTCAAGAAGATGAAAAAGTTAATGCTCTTCCAGATGAGGAAGAGGCTGATTTAGGTGTCCCTGAACTTTATGACCCTGGTGAGGTTTTGGAAACAGAGGTGCAAGATGTTTCAGAGTTGGAAACTGAAGTTGAATTTTTAGAACCAGAGCAAGATTTAGTGGTTGAACCTGATAAAGAAATGCTTGAGGTTTTGCAGCCGACACCTGAACAAATTGAAATTTCTGAACCAGGGAAATGGAATTTAGAAGTGTCAGAACCTGAGATAGAAGTTTCAGAGCCAGAGAAAGAGGTAGCTGTAGTTTCGGAGCCAGAGAAAGGGTCAGTGGTAGAAAATGAACAAGAGGTGGTAGCTTCAGAACCAGAAGAAACGAAGGAGAAGGAGATTGATACAGTTTCAGAACCACTTGAGGTTTCAGAGCTAGAAGAATCTGAACCAGAGGCAGAACCAGAGGATAGTGCAGTTGAGATTTTTAGGGAAGAAGGAGTGGAAAAGGGAGTGGAAGTTTTGCAACCAGAAAAGGAAATAGTTGACATTCCAGGAGAGGTAAAAGAAGAACCAGAAGAACGCATATTTGAGGTGTCAATTCCAGGTCCAGAACCTGAGAAAGATGAGGTTTCAGAACAAGCTCCAGAAGCAGAGGAAGGGTCAGAATTCGGTGGGAATGTAGATGAGGTTACGGAACAAGAAGAAGAGTTGGTTGAACCTGCAGGATCAGAAGAAATAGTACCTGAAGTCTCTGAGGAAACAGCACCTGAAATTTCAGAGGAAACAGCACCTGAAATTTTTGAGGAAACAGTACCTGAAGTTCCAGAGGAAACCGTACCCGAAGTTCCAGAGGAAACCGTACCCGAAGTTCCTGAGGAAACCGTACCCGAAGTTCCTGAGGAAACCGTACCCGATGTTCCAGAGGAAACCGTACCCGAAGTTCCAGAGGAAACCGTACCCGAAGTTCCAGAGGAAACCGTACCCGAAGTTCCAGAGGAAACCGTACCCGAAGTTCCAGAGGAAACCGTACCCGATGTTCCTGAGGAAACCGTACCCGATGTTCCTGAGGAAACCGTACCCGATGTTTCTGAACTGGAACCAGAGGTAGTTGAGGAGGAAGCAGTTGATGTTGTGAAACCTGTAGAAGAGGAGGTCGCTGAGGATGAGGGTGTAGAATCAGAGGAGGAAGTGGTGGAGATTTCTGAAGTAGAAGAAGTTGTTGAAACTCCTGCTCCAGGTGAGGGTGTGGTTGATGTACTGGAACCAGCATCTGAACCAGAATCAGGGCCAGAACAGGAAGGGCATGCAACTGAAGTAACGGAAACAGGAGATGAGGTAGTTGAGGCTGCAGAACCAGAGGAGCAGCCAGAAAGGGTTTCAGAACCAAGTGAAGAAGTGGTAGAGGTTGTAGAGATAGATCCAGATGATTTTGAGGAAAAACAAGAGCAGGTAGTTGAGAATCTAGGTGGAGGTGCAGATTATTTTATACCATCAGCAGAGGATTTATCCATGATTTTAGAACCAGAATTAGAAGATGAAGTAGTAGTCCCAGAACCAGAAGGAGAAGGAGTGGATGTCCCAGAACCAAATCCAGAGGAGGAGGGGATAGTTGAGATTTTAGAACCAAAACCTGAGGAAGATGTTACTGAGCCACCAGCTGAATCAATTAAAATCCTTCACCCCTTGGACGGCAGGGGAGATCCTCACTTTGGAGAGGATTCTGTTCAGGTTGTTGAAGATAACGAGTTCCTTCAACCAGTCAGACCAGACTATCACCAGCCATATGAGGAAGATAACTTACCCATCCTACCAATAGACATCCAACCTCCTGAAGAAGATGGTAAACCTGACCACGAATATCCCATCATAGATGACTTTTACATCGAGGAGGAGGATGTTGATAGTGTGGACACACAAGTGGAGAGTGACACTGGTGCCGTCAAAACCCCAGAAACATCAAAGACTGATCTGCAGTTTGAAACAACCTCTGATATTGCAGGTGAGGAACAGGCATTAGTTGCTGTGTATGAGCATGAAATATTATGTGATTAAAGGCAGTGAATTATGTTAAGAGTTGTGCACTGACATTACAGCAGATGATTAAAGATCATCTGACGTATTAATATTCTATTTTTAGGGTTGCACGCCTGCTGAAATGTGATCTCCCTTGTTATTTATTTTAAATGCAGCCAACACAAGCCATTTGAATCTTCATTACTTGTTCAGTACTAAAGATATTGCGATATCTTTAGTACTGATATCGCCATTGGTTAAGAAAGACTAATTCAGCTTTTTTGCCTGACATTTCAAAGAGGTGACTACTCCAGACAAGCATGACACATCAGAGGGCACTGAAGTCACTGAGGACCTCCTGGAGGAAACACAAAAAAGTGATTCATCCCCAGAAAGAGACATCAGTGTAACGGCAGCACCGGTTTCAGACTTCTTCCCTACACCTCCGGCAACTTCTGTCGATGTGTCTGAAGTGTCCTCACCCAGCCCAACTGTTGACTATGGACTCTTTGAGGTAGCAGAGCAATCTGTAATCCCCTCCACTCCTGAGTCTTCAGAGGATGATAGTACAGAGGCAGAGTCGGAGCAAAGTGAGCCAGCTGTTGTCATTATCGATGAAGACTTGGAAGAGGCAGTGCAGAAAGGAGGTGAAAGCCAAACCAGCCCGCCGGCAGCTACCAAAGACGCCATTGACGAGGCTGTAAAGGACCTGGCGGTGGAGCTTGATCAAACGGATGTAGGAGCCACGGAGGCAAACGAGCTGCCGGATGAGGGGAGTGGCTTCCTGCCTGTGGGTGAGGAACGCACCACTGTCAGCGTCACAGCCCCGCCTCCAGTGAGATACCTGACCACACCCACCATGACTACGGCCACCCAGGGCAGGGAGCTGGTGGTGTTCTTCAGCCTGCGCGTCACCAACATGAACTTCTCTGAGGACCTCTTCAACAAGACGTCTTCAGAGTACAGATCCCTGGAGAACACCTTCTTAGACGTGGTGAGTAGGAAAACAGAAAGCTTTGAGTACAGTGATTTTTTTTTTTTTAGGAACTGGGACAAAAGTAAGTTTTTGCAGTTTTGAAAAATTACAATAATCTAAACTTTAAAAGTAATATTTTAAACTAGAGCATTGAATATTGAATTATATCTCAAATATATGTGATTTTATATGATTAAATTCACACTACCCAAAAGAACCTTTCCCTATTTTTTACAGTATTAGGGTTTTTGTCAGCACCATCATATATTCAAAAAACTGGGTTTAAATCAGAAACACTTTGTGGTCAACAAAAACTCTGAGGAGCCATTTTCAGCCTCTTAGTTGTTTGTTATATCAAGCTTTGTTCATTTATATTTCATACATTTAGTATGGACACTGCAGTGATCACAACCTTCAACATATTTCTCAACTTATTCTCATAAAATAAAATTTTGATTTTTAAAGCATGACCCTACCCATGGTTCAAAGCAATCTTCATTCATTCTCCCTTCCCCCATTCCTTGCGATTCATGTGGACATTAGGTTTTCAAGGATTTATTATTATTATTGTTGGAGTGCCAGACTGCTTTGAAGGTAGAGAGACACTCCTGGATTACAAGTTACTGTTCATAGTACTAGCAGTCAGTCCTTGGAAATGCCACATAGTGCTAGCGTCCTTTGGGAGGGACAAGGTTAAAGGTTGGGTAGGCAGTTTTCTTTTGGCGTCACTGGGCAAAAATGCCATATTAACCGTGCAGCATATTGTAATTCAAGTTGTCTGAGAGCAGACCTCCACTTCAGCCCCCCCTCTTGCCTCTGTTTTCAGGCTTCAGAAAATCTATCCCGTGACGGGAGACTTTAGCCAATCACAGGTTATTTCAGAGAGACGGTGCGTTCCTATTGGCTAAGCTACAAGAGCAGATGTGTGTACACGTCCCTTCAGACGGTGAAAACCTGATTCAGTGGAGGAAAATCCTGAAACTTGTGATAAATGTCCAACACCTCCTTTGCCTACAGCGGTGTATAGAACAAAACAACACGTCCCGGCTCCACACGGAGCTTCAGGCTCATTCTGTTCGATGCCATGGCGCTCATAACGACGAGTGGCAAAGAGGCATGATGACAAACAGTGGGGAGTAACTGTTGACGGGGGACAGTGGTGTGTGTGTGTGTGGTGTACTAGACTCTCTTCCCGCTGCTGGACGGCGTTGCAGCTGCCTCTGAAGCCTGGGGCGCTCTGCTCTGCGGCCGCGAAGCGCTGGAGGGGCGTCTTTGAGAAAACAAGTCACGGCGGGAGGGACCGCGGTCTCGGTGAGGCTCACGCCGTGGAGAGCGAGCCCTACGAGGGATACGGTTTCACTGGGGAACCGACTCCTTCTGCTGCCGGTCCAAGTTGTGGGTTTGGTGGGAGGGGCTTAGCGGAGTGATACGAGGCAGCAGAGAGAGAGGAGGAAGGTTTTGCACAGGTTGCACAGATTCTGCCTCCCCCAGCTTTAACAGCATCCGAAAACACAAATAACTTTTTTGCCCAGAAACTAAATCTAACTAGTTACTATCTAACTTGTTACTTCCAAAGCTTTCAACCACATCCCATGGCCTTCCTCAGGGGATGGAGTAGCTCACTTCACGTCATGGAGATGGCTTCATTGTTATCACGTAACCCAAAATTCAATGCATAGGTTAATGAGTTGTAATTTAATTAGTCACATGATAGATTAAGTTATTGTCTTGTCTGTATTTAAAAACCTGTCAATCAATTTTGAAGCGATAGCAGGTTCAGATGTTTCACATTTTGGTGGTGGGGCATTGGATCACTGGAGTACCAGAAAGCCAAATGGTACAATTTGTGTTTTATTACACTACAAACCTGTCCTATCTTGTAGGTAATAAAACAAACAAACTAAGATCTACTTGGAGCTCTGATGCTGGCATGCTCGCATAAAGATATCTCTTTCAAGTATACTTGATCATTTAAAAATGCAACCATTAGAGTTTTCTAACCTCAGTCTTGTGACACTTATATAAGTAAGTCCCTGTAGTATAGCTTCTGACAATTAAGACAATCATTGTTGGGTGTGTGACCTTCCCCTGTGAATTTAATTATAACTTGATATTAAAAACAGAAACTCGAAGACAATGAATGAACACGAGCAGCCGTCCCGTTCATTTGTAGCTTTGTTTTTATTCTGAAAGAAGCCCTCAGAGTCAGACCTGCAGCTCATTGTGTTGTGAATGGACATGAATGGAGGAAGTGAGAGAATAATTTCAAGCTCAGGCAGGTACAATACAGCCTTCATTTTACTACAATCAATGACTCTAAATTAATGAGGCAGGGAGAACGCGCTGTGGGAATAAAGTCATAAATAGGAGATGACACTGCAGTGAGCTGTGTGAGAGAAATACTAAAATACTGTAGATGGTTGCAGCGTTAAGCAGGTCACCTAAAATCTATTTAACCCTTCAGAAATGACAAAGATATTTGATTGGGTTTGTTTAAGTCTAAATATAGAAATCAATATCCTTCAGTCAAACTTTTACATCAAGTAATGTCTCAAGAAAGGAGCTCAACTCTTATCAGCCTAAATACTGTGTGGGATGCTCACACTCTCTCTCCTTTTAACTTAGTTTTTTATTATTGCCATTTACTCTCATTTCAATGTAGCTCTGATTAGCACCCTAAACAAGTGTGTACAGCCAGGCAGCAGTGTAATGTAGATGCCCTTTCGGCTGCCTGAGCTCAGCTGGTTTGAATCATTTGGATCAGAGCAGCAGCGTTGTGGTGAGAAGCTTTTCTTTAAATAGAAAACACCCTCTGAACTACATTTGAAGATTTTTCCATTTAAAAATCAGATATCCACAATTAAAAAAACATGAACATTTATCTGACAGGAGGAAAAAAATAGGGCTGCAAGTAACTAATTATTCGATACGTTAACTTTTCATCTAGCGCCACCATCAGGTCAATATTTCATGTGTCCAATACTTTGGTTTATGACCAAATACCTGCAGAACGAATGACATCACCATCAGCCTCAGCTGAGCTTTGGGTTTAGTCGTAATTAGCTAATGTTAGCATGCTAACGCGCTAAACTGTGATAGTGAACATGGTGAACTTTATACCTGTTGGCATTGTGTTATTTTACTGACTAAGCAATTAATTAACTAATTATTCAGCTCTTAAGTTCCTGGTTGCCTGTATGGTAGTGTTTTTGGATTCTGTATATTTTAAATATATATTTTAATAGTATATGTTAATGTACTGTTAAAATATACTATTTTGTGATGAAGTTCCATACATCTATTTAATCTGCATTTTAACCCTTCGTAGAATATGTGCTAACTATAGGATTACATTTATTTTTTTGTCATTATATTGTATGTGAGAAGCTTTATTTCACATCCATTTATTTCACTTATGGTCTATTGACTGCTGTAAATCCTTTTCTCTCCTCACATTTATCCTGCACTCAGGCTGTAAGTGGGGAAAAACTGTAGAGGCAACAGTCACAGTGCAGTAGTTGGTCCATATTAAGATGAAGAACTGTGTCCAGGAGCCTTTCCTTGTATGTGAAGCAAGAAGATGTCTGGATGTTGGTTTCCAGTGTCTCCATCGCCACAATTTAGTGTATAATAACTGGATTCCCAAACTGAATTGTTTAAGATAGATATTTTAATCTCTCTTCATGCTAAATGAAAATAAAAACAAAGCTCAACAGACTCAAATTCACTTCCCTCAGTTGTGAATTCAGACGAAGCAGTATCATCGTTCCTTTTAATGAGCGCTGGAAGATGAGGAGGGACAAATGCTGGATTTAGGGCAGGTGGAAAGATCTCAGGGACCTGATGAAGTTGAAGATAATTCAGTTTTTTTTTTTATTTATCCTTTATTTAACCAGGATTAAAAGACTAATTTTTCCAAGAGTGTCCTGGCCAAGAAAGGCAGTGGCTCAAATAACACTGTTACAGACATAAAACAAGAACTAATTACAGAATTATAAGATATCAAATCATTCTTCAGCATTCAAAACATCTACAGCCGGATGTACCTGCGTCCGCAGTGATGCAGTGTAGTGATGGCCAACAGGAAGCATGTGTGTTTCATGTGTGTCCTTGTGCTGTAAACTTTGATTTTAGTTTCAGTCAGTTTGTTAAGTATCCACAAACTCCTGAGAAATCGTTATCTCTGTAAGCGTATGGACAGAAGAAAGAACTGCCAGAATGCAGTTTATGTTTAAAGATCAAGTTTAGACTGTTTATAGTGAAACTAAATTTCCCTCCAAGATGTATTTTTTCAGCAGGAGTGCAGCTAATTAACCCAAAACTCTAAATGAATGCACAGTACATATGATTTATCTTCATCCTTGTCATCGAAGCATCCAGTGATCCTGGTTTGAAGTGTGAAGTATGAAGTTGTGAACATGTTTTCTTCTGTGGTTATATAATCAAATTATTCACTGTCACTTCATCTCAAGGTTCAGCTTTATATAGAACAAAATATATAAAAGTAGCACTATAGGAAGAAATAAATAAGGAAAACTAAACTATATTTACAAGGAAGATGCGTACATATATATATATATATATATATATATAATGAGGGTAGTGCAAAGGTCAGGCTAATGTGCATAAGAAGGACAACATAACAGAATATTTCCATGTAAATCTTTTATTTTCTTACCATTTTTTTCTCAGATAAAGCCAGTATCCAAATAATCACCAGCACAAACAAATAAAGGCCAGATGACAAATAAAAACAGATTGAGGAGGGGTGACATGACCTTAATATAATGACTCACATGGTAAATTAGCATAATGTACATTTCCACAGGACTAATTCCATCAGTACAACAACAGAGTCGTGTTGTTCTCTTCACTCTGCTGCTCTGAGTTTCTCTTTTTCATCAGAAATACTGTTTTTTTTTTGATCAATAGATTCACTCGTATTGACCAATAGCGAAGCGTCTTGACAGAGCTGAACGGAGAAGCTATCGTTGCGTATTAGCTGTGTGTCACCATCCAGTTTCATTCGTGGAAGACAGACAGTTTATTCTTTATTCTTTTTTTTTTGGATCCCCATTAGCTGCCACTAAGGTAGCAGCTTCTCTTCCTGGAGTCCACTCACAACAAAACACAACAGATAAAACAAGACGTATAAAAGTCTCTATATGAGAAAGACAAATACAACTTTTCAAAACTTATGAGACAGGAGGACAGGACACCGATTGTCCCGTGTGTGACAGAGCTAATGAGCTTGGATAATGTTTTTTTCAGTAACTCCGTATTGAATGAAATTATCAACAACCCTTTGAATAAATTGCCCGGGGGGGGGGCAAATGACCTCGCACAGAGAAAATGGAGACATTGCATGTTCCAGACCGGCTAGTTCGTTAGCCGTTGGCTTGGCCGTTACAGGAGTTCAGCTGCTGGCTCTGTGAGCGGTCTCTACGTCTCCAAGCTGCCAGTCACAAATGTCACGTTCCCACTCAACAAATCTTTTCTTGGCCTCTCAACCGATGCTCCTGGCTCACGCCTTAACCTGAGGAATCAAACTAGCATCCTTTCAGTCGCCTGCTCTTTCTCTGGTCTGCTGCTGTTAATCGCTGACAGCAGTAAAGAATTCATTCAAATGCTGAAACACAGTAATTATCACATGAATAGAATATATTGGCTCAGCCCTGTACTGTATATCGCTCTAAATCCTTAAGAGACCCACATTTTCTGGATGGATTTTCATATTAATTTTGCTGAACAGTTTCGCTCACTGCATCAATAGAGGTAATTATGTTCGGCCATATGGGAATTAGAGACACAAAATAGTTGTGTTTCTGTTTTTTTCCATTTAATTGTGTGCTGTGCAGAAATGTGGCACCTCTGAGGAAGTTAAAGACTAATTTGTTGATGTGGCGTCTGTTTGTGAGGTGAAAAAAAACGACCTTGACAACAGAAGGAATAAGTGAAGGAAACTGATGACTGAAGGAAACCGGAGCAACCGTTAGTCATCTCAGCTTAACTGCATCTCTTCAGCAAACAACATAATCACATCTGTGGCAGTCGCTGCCAGTACCACTTATAAATGTATTTATCATTTCAACACAGACACACACACACACACACACACATACAGCAACTACAAATACATTTCTTATTTCTGCTTTCATGCAAAAATTACTATAAAAAATCTAACATCTTTGATTAATTAGAATTTGAGATTTAATATGCAGCTGCCTGACTTTGGTTTGTTAACTCATTCAATCTTGAAACTACACATCATTTGAAAACACAAAATCTCATGATTATATCTGTGTAAACATTTTAGCATCACAATATCACTGTGTCAACAGCTTATGTTTAACCCGGAGGCACAAAACTGAAAAATTAAAAAAAGGTGAGAATAGAGAGACATTTTTCCTCTATTTACGCCTCTATAAATGTGATGCATTATTACTTACTGTAGAGCAGTGACTCCCAACCACAGGTACTTGCAAAATTATTAATAATAGTATAATGATATTGTATTTACTGTTTGGTAGTTTAATTTATAACAAAACATATTTTATAAGGTCTTTGTGTGTTTTGTGTGCAGAAAATACGCTGAGATGTGGAGGAGAAGTAGAAAGTTGCATGAAAAGAGAAGACTCAAGTAAAGTACAAGTACCTCATATTTGTACTTAAATAAGAGTAAATGTACTTAGTACCATTCCACCACTGCATCTGGTGTGGAGGTATGTCAGACAAAAGATATTGGGAACCACTGACTTGGATAGTACAGCTAACCTTTCAGAAGAGAGCAGGACAACAGTAACAATTTTATGTTATAAAAATAGAATTTCTTAATGTTCTCCATTATTAAAATAACTAATTTAGTGGGTGGTGCAGCCTTTTGTGGAGGTACTGTATGCAGGGTTCGTACAAAGTCTTGAAAGTCTGTAAAAGGAATATGCTTGAAATTTGAATGTACTCTATGAAATATGCTTGATTTTCAACATAATTTCATCCCTTACTCTGGAATTAGGAAGCATTAAATAATCATGACCAACACATCCAATCAAAGTGATTCGATCAAGTGACAATAAACATTGATTGCTGTGGGTGTAAAGGAATTCTGTAAACTTTATTTTTCACAATTGCATTTATAGTCACAATTTAGATTTAATGATTAGGGCTTCCAGAGTCTGGACATTTTTGGTTTAGGTACCTTGAAAGTGCTTGAATTTTACTCTTAAAAAGCTGTATGAAACCTGTATGTGTCCTATGATGGCTTTCCCATTTAAAGGGACAGTTCACCCAAATCATAAAAAAGACATTGCTGGTGCTCAGCTTGAAAACATAACATGCAGAGATATTGTGGTTCTTTGACATCTGGCTCACTGAGGATTAACTCAACCAGTGAGATGATCTGTTTCCTCCAAAGCAGCTTTGGCTCTTTGAGATGTTTGTATGATTTTAAAAGCTATTCTGCAATCTTTACAGCTCTTGAATGACCATAAGAACCTTTAATTCAAGTAAAGAAAACGCCAGAATGACTTAAACAAGTTGGAAAACTTCCAGGCATTGACATGAATCACAGAATCAGATTTTCCATTTATTTAAGTGTAATTTATCAACTGTTTCATAGCGACTTAACAGAGGAAGCATTGAGTTATTTATGACTTCAATTGGTTCAGACTGAGCAGATGAAGTGGGATTTATGATGAGACAATTTAATCGCCCCACATTTGCATTTACATGTTTTTTTTTTCTTCCCATTTTTCTCTTTTTCTCCATGCAGCACTTCTGTTTTAAGCAGTTTCTGTTCTTTTGTAAAGGTTTTGTAATTTCTCGTTTTTAGAAAACGGTGTAATTTTCCCCAAATGTCTCCCTTGTGTGAATGAGTTCTGCAGCTTCTCATGTATAACAGATGAGGCGATTTGATAAATGAAACCAAACACTTGCTCATTAATATCAAATTAACTGTCAAATGTTTAACAGCTTCTTTCCTCTGAGGGATACTCAGTCTCCCACACGGCCTCAGAGACTTTCAGGATCAAAATTATTTGATCTACAAAGTGATTTTCCTCTCTGCAGCTGCTGCCGTTCCTGCAGGCCAACCTGACAGGCTTCAAGAAACTGGAGATTCTGAACTTCAGGAAGGGCAGCGTTGTCGTCAACAGCAAGATGAAGTTCACCAAGACGGTGCCGTACAACATCACAGAGGCCGTCCACTGTGTCCTGGAGGAGTTCTGCTCCTCCGCCTTCAAGAACCTGCACATCCAGATTGACACCCGCTCTCTGGATGTTGAACCAGGTACAGTTCAGGGTCTGGATGTTGAACCAGGTACAGTTGAGGGAGTTTTGGAGTGTCTCTTTAAGAGCACGTTTCCACAGACACCTCACACTGATCTGTTCACATGAATTATCGCAAATTCAACTCATATCTGCAAAAATTTGAGCACTTTTTCTGGAAAATATGGTCAAACTGCAATTCAAGGTTCAGTTTAATCATCCATAAAAACAAGGAAATTATAGCGCTCAAATCTAATCATTCAGTGCTTTTATTAATGCTGTCATTATTAATTATTCTGCGTGGTGAAAAGGAGCAAGCATGATCAGAAATCAATGTTCTGCCAATTTACCAACATTTTTATTAATCACTACGGTTTTATGCATAAAAATGATCCAGTATGATTACTAAACTAAGCACGTCACACTTCAAATCTGTGTTCTTCCCTTTCACCTTAATAATAAAATTATTTTCTAATTATTAAATGTCTAAAGCATTACAGAGCATTTTATATAACATTATTAAATAACATTCATGCGATAAATTGATAACATTCAGTTATCTATTGTAGAGACTGGAACTTTAATGGTCACTTTCCTAGATCACAATGAAGCCAAGTCTCAGCACAGGTTTCAGCGGATATCTGTTGAATTAGTGTGTTCAGATCTGATGCAAGTTTTCTCTCTCAGGCTCCTTAATTTATCCAGCTGTATTTTTATAACTTCACTCTATGAGAAAAACATATAAGCTCCTCATTCATTTTACAGCTGCAGCACAGTGATGTCTCATGATATCTTTTCATGTATGTGATAAAACACAAACCAGCATCCCATAATAAGTCATGTTGTTGTATCAGCGCTGCCTCTTTGTATGCATCTTGTACTTTGAGCCTTGTATTGTAATGTTCTGCACAGATGAGGTGCAGGCAGAGAGCAGAGATCACCAGCACATTCAAACAGACTCTGTAATTAGGTCCATGTGTCAAATCCACCAATACGCAGCGGGACAGAACAGAACAATGTAGGGCTGGAGACGCAGGAATGAACATGAGAAGTGCTGCTGCAACGTCTTTCGCCTCCGAGGCCACCGATTTGTGTTTCAGCAAAAATCCTGAATGGGGACGTCGTACAATCGGCAGGTGGAGATTAAACAGTACACTCAGTACTATAATATGCACCCAGCCATATATATCACATGAGAGAGATGTTTTACTTGAATAGATGTAACACCACAGTAGAAAATAAAAAATGTATTTAGAGTGTTATATTATTAGGCTGACGTATGTATATATAGTCGGTATCGCTGTATATGTTTGTAGATAAATAACAGGAAAATTGCAGCACAGAAACACTAAAGATATCACATACTCAAAAATGTATATCATAATAAAGGCTCACACCACACAATAATTGTAATTTAGGCGTTTTGGGACCAAACAGTTCTCAGGTGCTCCCCGAGAATTACAGACCTTCAAGGGCGTTTTTTTCTGTTTGCATTCACACCGCCAATAGGAACGCTGAAGTGACGTAAGATTTTTATATTTCGCTTTGACGAGTCAAAATAGTGTTCTTTTTTCCCCGTCACACATACGCTCAGGAAAGCCTGGACTTCACTGTCGCTCCATTTATCAGTGATTTGGTTCATTTTTTAAGGCTGCTGTTACGAGCTGTTACCCAGGTATTTAAAGATGGCGGTTGCTGGTGCTGCATTGGCTCATGTGTTCAACCAATCAACATACATTTACGTCACTCCAGGCTCCTCTTGTGCTGGGAGAGTAGCTGCTCTGAAGTAGGAGCCAAAAAAATTCCTCCAAACAGCGTTCTAACAACTACGATCGATCCCAGTTCTAAAAGAAAAAAGGGGAGGGGGTTCTCCAACTGTTCTTAGAACTATGAAGTTCCTCTGGTCTGAAAACGCCTGCCGTTTGTTATAGTTCATTATAGTTTATTATCTTTAAGATTTCAAAAGTTGAAGCTGTGTTTTATGGAGCCTGACAGAACACAACATTGGACAGTGTTGTCCCTTAAACATGTGTTAACCTTCGACCTTGTGTTTAGTTGTGTCGCCACAAAAACATATAACTTCAGTATTGAGGTGATGATGAATTGTTGAAATCTGGTGGATAAAAAAAAGAGTAAAGCCTGCACGCTGACTCCAAAACACAACTTTATTTAAATATTCGACGATGATGAATATCCGACTGGAATCGAAACGTTGTCTGTTTAAATATTTGTGGTTTGGAGTCAGTGTGCAGAGATGATTCTTCGATGCATGTGATATAATTACTATCCTTCTAAAGAAGTATGAAACACCATAACATGGAAATACTCATGTACAAGTACCTCAAAATTGTACTTAAGTAAGGTACTTACTTACTTTTAGAGCCCGACTCATACTGGTAGATATTTGAGAGTGTTAAAAATCTTATAAGGACGTATCAGCTGATATTTATTATTTAACATAACATTTTAGATAAGAGGCCCTTAAATGTGGTTATAAAGAATTAAGATGAAGTTGTCGGTGCTCTTTGGTGGATGAACTACCTTAAACACTGAGATTAAAAATTAATTCTTGACCTTGGAAACAGCAGCAGACAAAATGATCTCTCTGCATCTTCTTCACACATATCTTTGGCATTCCTGTACTGCAGTTCCCTTGATACTTACCTGCCAACATATACTGATATACCTGTGATAAGATCAAATCAGCTGATTACTTTCTCCCTCAGCAGAAACCCAGACTCAAACCCACACAGACACGTGGATATATGTATGATTTACAGGTACACAGATGGATACTGACCACACGTCGTGGCATCGCATGACGTACATTTCATCCGTGTAACCCTCCAAACATGTTAATTTCCCCGGAGCGTATCTGACGTTTAGTCTCGGAAGCCGTCCACACCAGAGGCTAAATCTTACATTTCAATGCAGACCAGAAGCTGAGGATCTCATTAAAATCAAACACTCCTCAGCGCCTCCTGGAGAGACGAGGGTGGTTAGGGGGAGGCGCAGACACACTCTCCATGAATACTAATGCCAACTATGTTTTCCTCCTCTCCTCCTCGCAGCTGATCAGGCCGATGCCTGCAAGTTTCTGGCCTGCGATGAGTTTTCTCGCTGCGTGGTGAACAGCCGGACGAAGGAGGCTCAGTGTCTGTGTGAGCCGGGCTTCCTGTCGGTGGACGGCCTGCCCTGTCAGAGTCTGTGTGTCCTCCAGCCGGACTACTGCCAGGGAGGGGAGTGTCACATCGTTCCTGGACACGGAGCCCTGTGCAGGTAAATACACACAGGGCCTGTTGGGATGATGGGTTCTGATGAAGTATCAGTCTGAAAAACCTGCAACCAAGTCTAATTAGAGAAAAAAAAACACTTTTCTGCTGTGAAGCCAACAGTTGGAGAACTCAGTGGGCAAGATCCACATTACAGCTGCATTAATCTGACTGCATGTAATGTGAAAGGTGTCACTTATAGTGATGAACCCCTCCTGAAACCTGCGGAGCATTTTTAGTGTCTTTCAGCCCGTAGTTTTGGTTTTTACAGCACAGAAATGTACTGTTTTGGTTCAGTCTCACGGCTCTCATCAGCCTTGTTTCCACTGACCACCACCTGCCCAGCAGCAAACAGCAGACTGACACAGTTAGAGACGAGCTGGTGAACACAGTGGAGCATTTAGCAGCTAAAGAGCCAGATATTTCCCTCAGGAGCTGGTGGAGACCAAACTAAAAGAGTTAGCTAAAAGGAGAGTGAATACTGGACTTACCTTCATCACAAACTCGCCTTTAAATGAATGCTAACGTTGCTGCTGGATGTGTAAATACATAACTGTTTGCAATAATAGCTTTATAATGTGATAATATGTCAGTATTGTGTTTACAAAAGTGATGGCGCTTTAGTGATCTTGTCAGTGAAACCAGCTGCTGTGACGTGAACGATCTGTTCCTGAAAACACAGTAATGTTAGCCTGCCAACAGTAGATAGCTGTATGTTCGTCATCCCCGATCATGAGCTACTGTCAGTCTGTTTTCTCAGTTAACAGCCATGACCTTTATTTCGTGCTAATGGCTCTGGACCTGCCGGCATGAAATGTGATTATTTAATGTTATTGTTCAGTGATATTTTTTTTGTTAACGGCCATGTTACTCTGATTTTAAACACTTATTTTCTTTGTTCAAATTCGACAAAATGCAACAGTCAGATGATGGCACAATATGCTGTAAACAAAATGTTCTTCAGCCACTGTTTAATGACAGTAACCTGAACCTAGCACACAATGCATCAGGTTCGGGAATTTTGGTTAGCACTGATAAACAGCAGAGACATTTAAAATTTAAGGTTTGTGTTGCTTGCCAGGCGTCAGCAGCAGAGTTAAAAGGCTGTCCACAGTCTCAGTTTAAGATATCAGTGCAGTCATCAGAAGCTCATATTGCTCAAAAGCTTAATTAACACTGTGGTTCATTAACTGTCAGTTCACATGCAGCTTTTTGTCCTCTGGATATTTTATTCGATTATGAAACTTTAACTGAATTAACAGTTATTGCCTGGACTGTTTAATAAACTGCCTTGTGGGGAGCCGCAGCACTAAAACTGTGACTGAGACGGTTTGTACACACAGAAGGTTTAGCTGGTAGTTTGGAAGACTTTTCCTGACTGAAACTTTATGGGAGTAGGCTGGTTTTATTCTATATTTTCCTATTTATAAACAAAAACCATTAAAAGACCAAAGCCAACATCAGTCTCTCTCAGGACTGTCTGAGGAAATTACTGAGCAGACAGACAGGAAGTCAAACAGCTGCTCACTGTAGTTTTTATCAAGCAAACAGGAGGAAATGGTGCATTTGTTGGGGACTATTTTCAGCGGCGGATGAATCCACATTTGGTGCTCTAGTGAGTGTTTGGGGCAGCAGGACGGTGTGTGTGGGACTGAGTCCAGATAAACTGCAGTGTGTGTGTTGATGGTGATGAAGGAACAACAGTGAGGCTCACTGATGTGTTTAATAGTTTTTCTGTCTCAGAGGAAGAAGAGATGGATCAGGCTGTGATACACACACAACACCTGTTAGCAGATACATTCACTGCTGTTCGTTGTTGTATCTTTGAACAAGCTCTCTGACTTCTGACTAATGACACATTAATTAGCCACTGGACATTTATAATATTTAGTTAATATAGCTTAAAAACAACTGTTTGGTTCACTGCTCAGACTCAAGAATGATGTCCAAACTTACCAGGACCTCCAGTAGTTTCTCCTGTTTTCTTTCTTCCTGTCACTGTATTTTGATGAAATGGACCAGAGCTGAAACACTTAGTCAATGGACAGAAAATCAGTCTGCAGCAATTTTGATATTTGATTAGTTCTTTATCATTTAGCTGTGCTAGCAGTTTGGCTCTAGGGATGCCATTGTTGGTCCTTCTCTCGGTCCACTACTGTTTCTATCTCAACATCTACTGGATGGATTGGAACAAAATTTGGCACATATATCCACGGTGCCCAGACAATGTATCTTAATGACTTTCCCTCTAGCGCCACCATGAGGTCGACCTTTGTGGTTTTGAGCGAGTCCTCTCAGGATGAATTGTAATCATTGTGTTGATCCCTTGAATTTGAATCTAGTGCCACAATCAGGTCAAGTTTTAATAGTGAATTTAAGCTTAAATTTAATTTGATGTCTAATATTTTGGTTTATATACCTGCAAAACTAATGACATTCCCATCAGCCTCAGCTGTACTTTGTACTTGCTGCTCATTACCAAATGTTAGCATGCTAACATGCTAAACTAAGATGGTGAACATCATACCTGCTAAACGTCAGCATGCTGACGTTAGCCTTTAGCAGTAAACTACATCCTCACAGAGCCGCTAGCACGACTACAGAGTCTAGTTCACTAGTTCCAGCTCCTCAGAGGTGAATATTTGCTGGTTTTCTTAAACTTTTAAGATAATAAATGGAATATCTTTTGGGTTTTGGACTGTTGGTCAGGCAAACAAACAATCTGAAGATGTGAGCTTGGTCACTGGGAGACTGTGATGGGCATTTTTTGCTATTTGTTGACATTTTATAGACCAAACCATTAATGGACAAAATAATGATCAGATTACTCGATGACATTGCAGCCTTAAAGTGGCCTCTCAGCTTTGGAAAAACCACAAAGTTTGTCTGTTAATGTTCACTCGTGTCTTTGTGTTCGCTTTGATTTCAGTTTGAACAAATTTAGCGTTCAGCAGAGAAACAAATACAGTAGTGCCATGTAATATGAGGTTTGTGCTGCAGTTGTATGTACTTTCTTTATTCTTGTCTCTGTCTTCTGTTTGTCTTTGTGCCGACTCCCTCGCCGTCCAGTTCTGCTCTCACACAGACTAATCTCCCTCACATCTCCAGCCCCCGCCACTGTAAATCAATGCTAAGTTGATTTTTAACAGATAGAAAGCGTTTATTTATTTATTTTTTATTAACTGGCTCACAGTCGCTGCCTTTCTACTGCCAGAAAAATCGAATTTCAGCCCCGTTAGACTTCAGCACCTCGGCTCCTGACACACAGCACCTCAGAGATTTTTCTATTGAAACTTTCATTTCCCATCATCAAAACCTTTGCAAAGATGCTCATTATCTTTACCAGGCCTGTTGCACCCTCACACAGTAATAATTTAATTTTCTGTTCTACAGAGGAGAACTACAATATCATCAGCACCTCTGTGAGCTAATGCACTCCAATACAACATACAGTGGAAGTACTCCGAGCTTTGACTTATGTAAAAGTAGCAATACCACAGTGTAGAAATACTCTGTTACAAGTAAAGGATAACCTTCTTTACAACCACTTTGATCAATTCAAAATGTACTTCTGAACTTCTTAACAGAGAGCTGCAGGGATGATGATGTATTTCTGTAGTCCAACCAGGAAGTTAGCGTCGCCCTGGTTCCCTCCACAAACAGCCAGTGGGATGTTTCCATAGGATTCTGGATTATTGCAGAAAACGTTTATGATTGACGTGTAAGTTTATGATTCTTACACGTTTTGTTCACCAAGATAATCACCACTTTTGTGACGTCTGAAGCGTAAAATCAACCTCCAGCAGTAAAAAGCTGACGTTAGGCTGTAAACCAGCTCCACCACGGTCACATGACTTCAGCGTCTCCACCACTGAGCTTCCAGCTCTGACCTCTTCTACAAAAGCCTTTGGGAAAGTCTGAGTTAGAACAGTTTGCAGTATAAACCCAACGAGGCTGTAAAGGAGGACGAGTGAGTAGATGAGTTTCTGTGTTCGGCGTGATGACGTTTAACCTTATTTCAGGCATCGAACCAAAAACCCGTTCAAGAAACCCACTGACTTCCAGACGAGGGAACAGGAGGCGCTAACATGCTGACTCACTTCAGGGTTTTAGGACTCGTTCCTGCAGGACTTTACAACTGACATTTCAGAAACACAAGGCTTTTATCTGACAGTAAGAAAATAATTATTTTGTTAGATTTATCCCAGAAGATTTATTCAAAATGGCAAGCTAAGACTAGAAAGACAATAAATGACATATTTATTTTAGGAATAGCTGCTTAGCTCCTTGTTTAGTCCAAATCAAAGTACTTTTAAATAACAGATCTTTTACTTTTACGTAAAAAGAATATTTAACCACATACACTTAAACTGAACAGAGCAGGTTTGCGTGCTGGTGGCTGCAGATGACGAGGGTGAACTCTTTGCATGATGATGATTTGAAATCACCTGAAGCAATGTCAGACATTTAATTTACTGTACTGACATTTAGTCAATACACTGCATGTCTTGATTTGTGTGTGTGTGTGTGTGTGTGTGTGTGGTATTGGCTGAGGAGCTGAATGCACTCTGAAGTCATTTTTCTTCAAACTGGACCCTCTGTGGCCCTGTTCCATGTGATTATTTGTTCCACATGTAGCAACAGCAGATGTTCTTTAAGGTACCAGCAGCTTTTCTGTCTCGTCTGGGGGATTGAAGGGGTTCTCGGGGTTGCAGTCTTGTTGGATTTGCCAGCTGTCATTAACACTGAACCCTGTTTGGTCTAATCCTGCGTCCAGACCGGCCAGGAACTGTACAGAGATGCAGAAAACGGCAGTAAACACTGAACAGAACCCAGGAGGTTAATACTGCAGAGCTGCACATTCCTTTTAATCTTACTTGGCTGCTTGACAACACACAGAGCCGGAGGAAGAAGCATCAACATCATTTTGGTGTGAGATAAAGGCCTGTTAATGAAAAGACTTCCTGAAAACACACTAAGGGAAAAACCTCTGAGACTCTTTATGTCCAAAACACAGCCGTTTTTAGGTTTTGTCCTGCACCTTGCTCTCCGTGTGCCCCTGATACTCCAGGTCACGTTTTCGTCCTGCAGCCACACACCTGCTGGCTCAGCTTACCTACCAAGATCTGTTCTGGCTGGATTCTCACCCAGGTTAGCGTTTGTGTAACAAGCTAAGTTGTCGGCCGAGCGTGCGTGCGTGTGTTTTCACGTGTTTTAAAACATTAAGCTTGTAAAAAAGTGTCTTAAACACAATTTACAGGCTGACTGAATGTTTTCGTGTGAGCAGTAGGTGTTAAAAGGTGGTCATCCTCGTTATATTTGCTGCAAACAGCGGTTTGTAATATGCTGTATCCTTTGAACAGCCTAGACTTTTTAATTGTATCATACAAACAAGTGGCGTCCCCTCTTTTTCACATCTTATATCAATACAACTCTGAATATTTTCAGATAAATGTGGAGTTGTCTGGTTAAGTTTCAGTCAGGTTTTCTGGATTTACTCTTTAAGGATAATTCTTTTGGTTTCACTTTATATCCAAAGCCGTCCCATTTAATCCCACACAGTCCAGAATATTTTATACATATCATATGAATAATAAAATAAGTACTTCCTGTCTTTCCCTCTGGATTTGATGTTGATCTAGGACAGTATTTGTTCTTATCTAACTACAAGAAGTTTGGTTTGACAAGTAATTCTGATAGATGTTCATCAGCGCCATAAACTCTCATCAGTGGAGAGTTGTGCAAACTGTCATCTCGATTTGTTGTTGAGCTGACTGGATTCTTATTAACTTGTCCGGCATAACAGTATTGTTATTATTGTTGTATTCTTCCACTCATGTGACAAGGCACTTTACCTGCTGAAGCTGAAGAAAAGATATTTGTAACATCACTAATAACTAAAACGCCTGTCTCAGCAGTATGTCCTGTGGCTCGCTTCATATGTTTAGATAAGGACGTATATATTTTTGGTATTTAACAGCCTTTAACGAACTCCATTTCCCATAAGCCCTAGCCTTTTGTGGGCTAAATGTCACAGCTGGACAGGTCATTAATCAGGGATCACCTCTATGTTCCCGGGGTCCTACAGTATGAGCATGCGTGTCTCTAGATATAAACTAACATTGTAAGAGTTCAGTAAGGGCTATCTTCACAGTTTTCAAATGCAGTTTAAATGGTAAAAATCTGTTCAGCCACTGTGGAGACATCAACGTCTAAAATCAAGAAAACTGTCTTGCCTGCAAATCTGAGGGCATTGGTTTCACTGAGTATAACATCAGTTTCCCTGACCCAGGATGTTACCTTGAACATTTGACCTTGAGAAAAACATTACCCTTTATATTAAGAGGATATTGAGCTGGGGAACGTAGGACCCTGAGAACATAGATACCCTCCCCTTAATACCAGCAGGACAGAGAGACAGTTTTCAGACAGCAGAGATTACAGCTAAAAAACAGGAAAAAATGACTTTAGCTTTGGTGGATTTTATGTTAATGGACGATACCAACTTGCAATGATGTAAATATCCTCTTGTAAAGTTTCATGGGAGCTGTAGTTTTTTTCTGTCCTCACAGTTTCAGTTTGTAACAGCAGCAGCTGTAGTGGAGCGGATTTATCTGAGAATATGGAGAGTAAACTCTTTTCTTCAGAAAGAAACGCTGAATGTGTTGTTGTTGTACTGAGTTACAGAAGCTAGTGGAACGGAGGCCGAACAGGAAGTGACGTCATGACTTCGGCTCTCTGTTGTGAGCCGGTCGCTTTGACTCAGGAGTCCTCTGGACCTCCTCGAACTTCTCTCAGACTCAGGAGCTGCTTTTAATGCTAAAATGCTTCGTAAATTACTCTCAAACCAAAATTGTAGGAGTCTTAAAGTCAGGACCCATAGTTTCTTCTAACTCTACCAGTTAGCAGCTACTTTTAGCCTTAAGGTGCTTTATGAAATGGCCCCTAGTTTAAGTGTGGTTAGTGCTATCTATGCTAACTGAAGTATAAAACACATCCTTCCTTGTGCTGCAGAGGAACGAGTCACCTCAGTTTGTGTTGAGCAGCAGTATAAAGACAAAATGTCTGACCGAAGTATGATTAAGACCTCACCTGCTTGTTTGCTGAAAATCTAAAGCAGGATGTAAAAAAAACAACGTATCCTGAAAAGTAAAATAAAAATGTTGAATGTGTCTGGAGCTTCCTCCTCAGAGGAGCTGAACGTCTGATGTTTTTAACTTGAGTGATGCAGAAGGGACCGTTTCTTTATTTAAGGATAAATCCGAATGAAAAACGGCGATCATATTTTTCAGCTCTGAAACGAGCTCCAACATGACGTGCATCACAAAGGACTTGAATTTAAATGAAAACAATAAAGAGACAAACAAAAGTGATCTCAAGACACCATCATGTGTGCTTTGTGTATTTTCACCTGAGTATAAGCAGCTGAACATGTCATCTGGTTCAGTCTGTGATTTCCCTGCAGGGATGAGTCTCTTTTCTCTGCAACTCTTTTGTATTTCAGCTCATTTGCAGGTCTTCTGTGATATCTTCTCTCTGAATCTCTTCACCAGACACAAAGACTAGAAGAGTCCTCCTGCCTCAGTACATGTGCAGAGTTGCTGTAGCTGCAGTTTCCTTTTCACACCTGCTTCATTTTTCTCTTTTTGCAGATACAAAGACGGCTATTCCCTCCCGAGGCTGGCCAGTTAAGAAAATCTATCGGATTGGACATCACCTGAGAATACTACAAAAGGTAAGAGGGGCTCGTTGCCGGGAGCGAGGTTGGGTTGTTCTGATTGAATCCCACATGTGCACTCATGTTAGTCCTGAAGAAAAGATCATGCACACTCAGCAAGGCTTCAGTGTGTTAATTAAAGCTGAATAAGATTCGCCATTATCTTCCTGTGATCGTTTTTTTTTTGCCGGGCCCTTATCCTTCCTGCAGGTCTGAACCCAAATTGGTTTGGAGCTGCTGTGTGTTTAAACAGACAGAGCTGAACTGTGACTAATTTGGAGCAGAAACCGCCGTTGACGGGTAAACACCAGGATTTGTCCCGGGTCCACGTCTCCTCTCGGCGTGATTAGTCTGCTCCTCTGTGATCCTCTTCTGGGGTCTGAACCGCCGCCGAGCTGCGAGGGAGGTCCAGGAGGTGTCGCTCGCCTTCTGCTGCCTCTTCTTTAAAAGGCATTCATTGAAAATAAAACGCACCCAGGTCGTCCACCTAAAACTAACGGCAGTCTGTCCTCTCTGCTCCGGCGGCTCCTGCATCGCTCTGAGCACATTAAGAGGTCGAACCCGTGAAACAGCAGAAAAGTTTACGTCACAGCTGAAGAGGTGAAGACTGTGAAAGGAAAGAAGTGGAACCGTTTGGCTCCACGTTTACAAGACAAAAACATCACAGATCTGTCATTTCTTAATCATTTCCTGGAAAGTAATGTATGTAATTTGGCACTAATTATAGGAAATTGGTGCACTTCTAATTAATTAATTCCAATTAATTGCTCGAGTGAAAAACTAGTGTAACCTTGAATCATTTAGTCAGTGCAGGCAAGTGTACAAATCTATGGTAATTTATGGAGAATAAAGTTTCCAATAATAAATGAATGATGATAAATATGGACTTGGGTTAAATGGAGCAGTTCTTTAATGGAAATCAACAACTGCTTATAAACACAACTAATTAATGTAAAAGTCTCGTATTTTCCCCGAATTTACAACAAAATGACGTAAAGTAGTTATTTCCAGGAAGTAACAGCCCTGTAAAACAGTTTATGCAGTAGTTATTCATTCTGATGATTATCTATAATTCTTCCTTAATTGTGCCTCTTAAATGTGTGAGCGGTCGCAATTTAAAGAAGTAGTTTGACTTTTTGGATAATACTCTGATTTCACTCTCTTTCCAAGAGTCAGAGCAGAATATTAATATTAATCTCATGTCTGTGGGTTAAGTGCAGAACTGGAGTCATGATGTGCTTAGCTTAGCTTAGCTTAGAATAAAGACTGGAGGAAAGGGGAAACAGGCAGCGTGGCTCTGTCCAAAACCTCTAAAGCTCATTGATTAACACATATTTTACATAAACAGAAATGTAAAAACATGTTGTTTGGACATGATGTTGTACTGGACTACATTATATTATTATATTACATCATATTAATATAAGTTGTTTTTAGTTTTTACATAGAATATTAGAAACACCTCTGAATATAATGCAGTCCAGACCTCAATGCTAAAATATATAATTGAATTAAAACCTGTCTGACAGTGTCAAGAACAAACAGACTGAACACATTACAGGCATCAAACAAGCTAAGCTAACCACTTCCTGACTAAACAGCTCTGTACTGAACAGACAAACGTGAGACTGAGATCCATTTACCAAAGTAAGGATGTCAGGACGTCAGAGCACAAGAAAATAACATATTACAACCTGGGTTTTGTCCATTATTTCTATAAGTTTTAATAAATTGTATTATCTGACATCAGGGAACGTGACGACACCCCCAGACACAACTACAAAAATAAGAACCATGTTTTAATAAACTGGAATTATCCTTTTAAAAGCCAAACATTAGTGTTTTAAATGTGTCCTTTTTCACACCAGAATAAGACGTTTTTTCCTGCAGATTTTTGTTCTCATCAGGAAAGAAACTAATTCAGAGCATCTGAATTTAACCAACATGAAAACAGCGCTCCTCCTTCAGTGCTGCGCTTTCTAAAATTTGGGGACAGATTAAAAAATTACGATCACAATGCATTCAGCAGAGGCGGAGATATCCTGACTTGTAGTCCCTACTGTGTGCGTGTCAAGCTCCAAAAACAGTCGAGTTGCATTGTGGGAAATGTAGGATCCAGTCTTTCAAACTCTGCATCTCCAGTTTGTAACGCAGGACTTCTGCTGTGTTAAATTGGTGTAGTGCTCCTTGAATTTCGTATCTTTTTCCCTGCAGACTCGATGAAACAGGAACTCAGGACTCGTCACGGCCTCACAGTTAAAAACAAAACAAAAATGATGCTGAGCTGAAGAAGCTTCAGGACAAACTGGACGCTTCCAAACTCCTCCGAGCTCTGAGCTTCATATCGAAGGACAATCTCCCATCAGGGAAAACAGACATTTAGGCCACTTTGAAAACTGTCGGACAGCCTGCAGCCGCGAGCAGCGTGACGACGACGAGGAGCTCAGCGGACGTCTGTGCAGCATCGATCGGGTGGATATTGATCGACTCTGGACTGTTTTTGTACACGTCTGCTGACTCTGTTTGTGTTTCTGTAGTAAGTAGGTTGGTCATTGTTAAGAATACACAGGATCCGATGTGAAATGATGGAAACGAAAAAAGAAGCTGGCACCAAGATCTTAAAGACCCTCAGCACTGGCCTCCCACAACAGTTCATAATTTTCCAATAAGCTTTGACAGCTTAACAATACTTAATTACTTTTAACAATACTAATAGCTGCAGTAGTGACAAATAGGAAAAAGGGGCTGATAGGCCGGTTTCATGATTATCTAGCTCAGTGGTTCCCAACCTTTTTAGCTTATGACCTCTTAAAATCAAGCGACTGATCTACTTGAGGCCGCTGAGGTTTGCGCGCTTCAACCAAAAGGTGATTTTTCCTTCTCAGACGGTTTGATTTGAAGGATTTCTAGAGGCTCAACGAGGTGAAAGAATCCAGTACGTCTTTCTCATTCCCCCTCTAATCATCCTCAGGATGTAACTCCTTTTTTTATTTTATTTTAGGACCCCTTTGGGTCCAGGTCGGGAACCAGTGATCTAAATAATACCGTCATACAATATTAGGATCCTACGGTTTACACTGAATTTGAAATAAGAGAGTTTACAGTCATGCTAGCTGCTCTGTGCAGCTGTACTTGGGTGGTGCTTTGGGCTAAATGCTAACATGCTCACAATGACAATGTTAACATGCTGATGTTTAGCAGGTATAATGTTCACCATGTTAGTGTAGCGTGTTAGCATGCTAACCTTTGCTAATTAGCGGTAAGGCTGATGGGAATGTCATCAGTTCTGCAGGTATTTGGTCATAAACCAAAGTGTAGGACACATTAACATGTTGTCCTGATGATTCATCCTCTGGGGAACATGGATGTCTGAACCAAATTTCAATTCGTCCAATAGTAGTTGAGATATTTCAGTCTGAACCGAAGTGGTGGACTGACGATGCTGTCCCAGTGTTGTGTTTTAACCTCTGTGATATTTTCTGCATCACTTGAGAAGTTTGTTTGTTTTCTACCCAAGTCCTTCTTTCTGTCCATGCTGGTTCAGGTTCAGAGTATTTGTGGGTTAAAGTTACATTTAGTTTAACCTCGGCCACAAAACCTGGAGTGATGTCAGCTATCAAAGCTATGACTCACCCAACAACATTCGTGACCTTGAAATCGTAGTTTCCAACAATCCCAACTCATGGTCGACTTACTAGCTTTTTACAGAGCTTTCAACCATCTCACACAGCGTGTGAATGGTTTTCTTTCAAAACGGGATCCACATTTAGTGAGTTGGTCGATCTCTAATGTCGTCATCATGTTCTCATGTACAGTTCGTGTAAATAGACAATCATTGTTCTTTTCTTTGAGTCAACAGATCTGCTGATGTTTATCGCTGCTTTTGGGGAAAAAAAAACCAACCTGTAATTTGAGCTTTTCTTATTTAAAGTGTTAAATGATCATTTAAACGTTGTTTCACAATCAGTAGCTGAAAATTAAAAACTGTTGAATAAGAGACGCAGTTTTCTTCACTTCTTTAAAAGGTGTTTTGCAGATATTCAGGTTTTTGTGTGACAGCAGCATCAGACTGTTGGTGACACCAAAGCTGGAGTGAAAGAAAGAGCAGAGAGGTGAGTGAAACATGGAATGCATTTATTCATCTGTTAGAGAGATCAGCGTTAGAAAAATGACAGTGGACAAAGAGGCAGTGCTTCCCGAGGAATGATTGTAATGTGTGGAGAGAAACTGACATTTTCTTGTACATTTGAGGAAATATTTCGAGGTTGTCACTCAGGAGTTAAAGCCAACACTGAGGTCTTAATCGTGGCCCCTTTTACACTCAGCATTAAGATGCTTTTAAACAGACTTCTGATTCCAGATGCATCCTGAAGGTATTTATATCCAAGCTCCTCAGTGTTCGTTTACATGCATTTCCTCTCTATCTCTGCATGTCTCTGTGGTGTATTTGGGAACTTTATTTCTGAATTGTGTGAACCTGAACTGATTAGGTGTCCATTGCTTCTTCAGTCTCTGCACGTATCTGATGTTACAGGTAGCAGCAACTAAAGCAGGAAACCGCTAAACTAAAGGAAAACCAGCCGAGAGAGAAACGAAGTTAAGAGAGACGTTTCATTTGGAGGTGAGAAAAATGCATCTTAATCAGACTGAACTTGCATGTTTGTTATGAGCAGAAAAAGCCCTGTTGGCCAGTTTACTCACACCTGCGTCGTTACCATGACAACTAGCATTGTAACCATAGCAGCGCTAACAGGGGCGATGAAGGTCAAAAACTTACACATCTGCGCAAAAATACACTAAAAACAATTTTATGGCAATTAAAGTCAGCATCTAAATATGTCTGAGGAGTGAAAGAAGTTGCACAGAGTTCTGTAACACCAGAATACAAATGAGTTAGTACAGATAATCAAGAACTGGAGGTTTGTGTTACTAATGAAGTTTGGTCACCTGTCTGTTTTAACTGTTTACAACCCACTTTAAATCAGCTTGTTAGAAACTAGACCTGGTGCAGAGACGGGGTGAGTGCTGACTCAGTGATTTGCAGATCATCAAAGTTAAAACTGGCTAAATTTGGTTAAAAGTTTTATGTCTAGGTCACATCGTTGAAACTGACTAGATAACAACATGGAGTTACTTATATACAGTCAGTGTACTTAAGTGCATACGTTACAGGAAAACAGACTGGTCCAAACTACTACACGGCTGTTGACAGATTCTGTTCTGTCAGACGGGCAAGATGGCTGACTTAAATAAGTGTCAGTTTCTGACAGAGGGTAAGCTATAGTCTTTTTTTTTTCTTTTAGTCAAACCATAACAGTCAGCACTGAGCTTGTGATTTGCCTAAAAAATTGGGCTAAATGTTATAAACTTCAGCGCTGATGGGGTTCACTGCTTCACAGTGAAATACAGTTACTGGAACATGTTGAAACAACAGTCACTTGTAACCTCGACGTCTTAAAAAAGTCTCTTTTAAACCGAGACGTCCAGACATCTTTTGACCTGCAGATCACCAAATCAACACCTTCTGTCTTTGCCGTCAGTGTGAGCTGCACTATCAGACCTTCAGTCACTGATTTGAAGCCTGCTTTCCTGCACGTTAATGCCATTTGTAAAAGGGATCCGCTACCTTGCAACAAGACAGATCTTCATGCTTTCAGACAACCTAAGTCACCTTTTTGTTGTGCAGAGGAGAGCTTAAAAAGGAATAGAAAGCTCAGGAACAAACTTGGTGAACAGAGAAGGTGTAACGTCGCAGCAGATTGTCTTTAAATATTTCATGTACCCGTCAAAGGAGGCCTGTTTTTTTCTCTGAGCTTAGTTTGCGTGATTTATTGCTTCTCTTGACAATCTCACGCGTCCGAGCCACTGAAGTAGAAACTCTTCTTTCAAAAATAAACTTTTACATTCCAGTTGGAATATCACTGCTGGCTGCATATACTGTTCTCGCTGTATAGAAAATATTCAGTGTTGTATGAATGTTCCAGTTCAAGTTCGAGTACCAGTGCATCGTACAAAGTTAATGAGCTCGAGAGCTTCTCACAGCAGAAAAACGCTTTTAATTTTCTGGAATCAAATGATATTTTGAACAAACAGCCAGATGAAGTGATTTATGTTTTCAGGATAACATCAATGACAAACGTGTGAAACTGCCTTGGGAATCACTGCATTGGCAAATTATGTTTCCTCGTGTAAAAAGATCCGATTTGAAGACTAAAGATGGTACGAATGAGTATTTTTTGCAGCGCCGATGTGGTCTCAAACAGCCCACGAGGAGGTGCATCTCAGCATTTGCATAATTATTTCACATTTTCTGCTTTGCTTGATAAACGCAGACAAAAAAATCACGGAACTGAATTACAGCTCTGGCCAAAAAACAAACAAACAAAAAAAAAAAAACCCAACGAAGAGGGTTCAATGTTTAGAGCGAAGTTTGGTCTCAAAGTCAAATAATTTTGGACCTTTCTCATTAGCTTTACACATTAAATCACACATGATGAGAAGAAAAGAGGAATCACTACATGAACAAATCAACGAGGTCTCAAGTTACATTCGGTTGGAAAGACAAAAGGTAAAATAAAAAAAGGTAAGTATTAGCAAATATTTGACTTAATTATGAGCGCAGTGACGAGGAATAATCTGACCCTCGTGCAGCACTGCCGCTGACAGCTCCTTGTGCAAGTGTTGTTTGCCCTGTAAGAACCACATGAAGACAATGTAAACAGCAGGTTTTAAGTCGGAGAGGGATCACCAGCAAGGTGTTAGGATGGAAGCGACACACCAGCTAGACTTCAGTGTAATAGTCAGGAATGCATAATTACAAAGGAATTAAGTTTTCTTGTTTGGGGAGGCAGCTTTGAACAAAAACAAGTCCTACTTCTGGCAATTAAACCCTGTTAAAGTAGTGTTAAGGCCTCGTAGTTAGACTCGCAGAAATGTTACAGAGAACAGAATTCCTTGGAAAACAACCGGATGTGATAATTTAGTATGATTTTTCTGCATAGGGTTCACTGCAAAGCTTCCCTGCCCCCCCGCCCCTCCCCTTCGGGGAAGTGACAGCCAGCGAGAACGAAAACGACACCAGAAGAAAAACAAAAGGACAGTTGAGAGAAATCGCTGTTCACGTGAATGCCAGTCAGAACCTGGTGCAGTACGCTCAGACGCCATCTGTGTTAGGTAGCTGGTGCATTTGTCCCTTTGTTTGCAGTGAGAAGCCCCGGCCCCGGGCCCCGTCACTTGAACATGCTCTGCAGCATCGCCGTGGCGTAGGTGGGTCGTGCCTGCCGGCTCTCGATGGCGCTGCGGAGGTACTGGATCCCGCCGCAGCGCTCCCAGATCTCCTCGAACTGCCGGGGGAGGATCTCAGCTCCCCTTTTCCTCGACAGGCCCGTCTCCTCCAGACTCAGCTCGCACATCTCCATGTCGTCCTTTCCTGTAAAAAGGAAATAAGCTTCAGATTTAGGCTCCCAAAACCACCTTCATCTTTCACTATCATTTACTTACTACTACACTAACAGTCCAGGAAACTGCAATTAAGAATCAACTGAGAATCAACAGGCAGCTGGAAGTCGGCCAATCAGTGAACTATCAGGAGTAAATTACAGGATTACAACAACAAGCAGAGATCTCAGTTTTAACTGGACATGCTGAGGTTAACATGTTGCATTTAGGACGTTAAAATGCTAAAATACTCTGACGTTTAAAGGTAACATGACATCCCTAAAGTGTAGTATATTAACATGCTAACTTTCACACACAAATTGTTAACATGTTCACTGAAGATATTTCACTGAAGTTTTGGACCAACAGACAGATGGACAGAGCCACTGCTAGCATAGCGAGAAGTTCATTTACAAGCTGATCACTGTTACTGTTGTCCTACAATACTCTGTTCAAATTAACTGATGCAGCATAATAAGAACACGACAAAATATAAAAACAAGGTTTAACTGTCTTAATATCTGAAGTCACAGATTACTTAATGCTCCTTTGACCAGTGAATTTTGGACTGTTCTGTATCCTGAATAAAAACTGTAGCAACAGGAACAACTGAACGTAAGCAGACTACAGATTTCACTCCCTGAACACATTCAACGACTGCTATTTGCATTCAGTCAGTATAACGCGGTACATCTGCAGCTGTAAAGGCAATAACAAGTTCCAGCAGTGTGTTAGCCGAGTGTTATGAGGCAGTTACTCACCCACATACTGCTGCTGTCTGGGACCACTGCTGCTCCAAAACACCAACTATTTCACTACAATATGAGCTTTTTTTTGATTGACGACCACACACTTTTTAAATCACACAACAAATAACCCTCAACCCACAGGCGACTGTAATCCTCTAAGTCAAATAAAGTCGGGGAAAACGCTGGCAGGAGTCGTGAGGGTTTAACTCATCAACACACACACATATGCTGAGACAGATGGGTAAACAAAACAACTTGTTTTTTTCTTTTACTGTTCTGTTTCTACTCGTCATTTGGTACAAACTGTGATTTTATAGGTTGTTGTGGCACAAACACTGCTAACACCTGAACAGGTGCTTTCATTTATGTGGGCCGAGTTTAACCCCGAGAAGCAGGATGAGGAGTGGGACTACAGGATGTGTTGTCATATTTTATTATAACAACACATCCTGATGCTAATTATTGATAAAATACATAAAAAATATAGTATAATACTGTATTAGTTTAAAGTTAAAGGATATAATTTAATCAGAGGTGAGGGTGATTTTAACACTGCATCTGCACAGGTGTGTAACTTCCCCTCCCTCCCTCCCCCCCAGGTATTAAAGGAATATGCTGCTTTACTTCCTACACTAATTAGAAGTTGAGATGAAACAGCATTTCGAGAGTATCGAGCTTCCGTATCGTGACGTATACAAGGACAAAAAACGAGCTAGGAGAGCCCAACGCCGCAAGCTACATGGACTGTTATCATGCTACAGGTGAGACTCGTACCAGGCTGGAGAAAATGTAATATCTTGTAGGAGCACCTGCTGGTTTTTTCTTTACATAAACACACTCCCTGCTGTAATTTTGCACAAAATCATTTATAAAAGTCCAGATTTGGTGGTAATATATCGGTGAAAAAGTCTTGAGACTTTAACCTTGTCAAACTGCTCTTTACCAGTATCCATTACAGCAGCTTTATGATTTCGTTTAACTAAAACTGAAATGCATGTTTTGTTCTCGTGCATGTAAATTTCGTGACCTGTTGGTTCTTTTCAGGAAAAATACGTTTGTCCTTCTTGGTGTTCCTGCTCTCTCAGCTGTCACTCGAACATACTACACCTGCCCGCCCACTCAGAGGCGTCGAGGCTAAAAGAGCATTTTATATTTCAGTTCTTTTCACTAATAAAACAATAAACAATACGGCTGAAATTCACTTTTGACCTTAATTTTATCTGCAACAAGGGATAATTTTCAGTTTGACTTCAACATGTCAGGATGGATTATTTCTTATTTTAGTTTTGTAGCGGGGGCTGTAAAACAGAAACACTGGATAAAATATGTCTCATACCTCTGGAGACTTTATGTCCTAAACTCTCTTTGCTCTACATATAAATAAATAGATGTACGCTGCACGTCTGTCACCATCACGTTCTGATGAGAGTTGACGAGCTGAAGTCTGGCTTCCTACAATCCTGCTCGGTGATTCATATCGGACGTCCAACACAGGACCCCTAAAAAATAAAACCTCATTCTTTATCGACGACCTGACTGTGCATTACGATCAGAGATGACGACGACGACGATGATGATGATGAATCTGCTGCTCTGTCACAAAGTCAAATTCCTGAACGTTTATTAAAGCCGGCCAAGGAAGTGTCACTTTTGATTTCTTTGGTTTTTGTCGGCGTCAGAGTATCGACTCGTCGATTTTGCTCCACTTCTCTGCTCACGCTCTGTCCTTCAACCCTCCCTCCTTCCCTCCACTCTTAATCCACCGTTTCTTCTTCTATCCTTTTCTTATTCCTTCCTTCCTTCTGTCCTTCATCCTCTCCATTTATCCCCATAACTTCTTCCAATACCTACCTGTGTCAACTGACTGTTCGCTAAACCCCGCCCCCAAACAGCCATTGTCCAATCATAGCTTAGCAACCGTAACTAGGCACAGCAGGTCTGAGTCTGCATCTGAAGAGTTTGGAGGTTAGTGTCTTTTTATTCGTCTCCTTTCCAAAATCAGAAACACAAGAGCTAAAGTTTAAGGAACAGTGTGTTAATCTGCTCTAACATAAGCCGCTAATGTTAGCATGCCTGGCTAACTAGTTACCTTAGATCCTAATAACTTATGTCAGAGTTTTAGGATGTTTGTCCTGCTCCTTAGAGAATTTAGGGACGTTTACCTGAGATTATTTCGCCCAGCACAAACCTCATCCTCACATCCTTTACTGTTGAAGTGAAACACCTGGTGAGGCTTTAGCCTCAGGCTTCTTTAGCATCACAGCACTGAATTAGCATAACATCATGTATATAGTTAAATATGTATATATACAGTATATATATCGTTTTAAAAAAGTCAGCTGGAGTTTTCAACCCGCTCACAGAGTTATAAAATAAAATCTCAGTAATTAACTTAGTTCTCACTTTGTTAAATTAATCATGGCTACTTTTAAGTAACTACTGTATATTTACCAGAGTGTTGCGCATTAGCTCATTTGAATATTTGTTAATTTATCGACTTACTTATTATTTCCGTCCTTTGTTTTAAGGTATTTTTAAGGTAAGTGTCACTGTCTGCTTACTTTATTCTCTCTGTTTTGTTTTTGATCTGGAACTTTGTCCATCGTGGAATAAAGAAAAGTCTGAAAAGTCGAGCAGTGGTCATTTCAGCCAGAAAAATCAGTGGTTGCTGACTAAAATTGAGAGCCTTCGTCTCTACTGCTGTAAACTTTATGAAGTGCGTGCGTGCAGTGTGATGTGGTGACGGTAACTTCTTTCTTCCCTTCAGCCTGATGTCCTCCTCCATCCTAAATTACTGCCTCTTTCCTGTCCTCCCTCCGTCCTTTAATCTGTTCTTCCATATCTCACCATCCCTTGAAACCTACACCCTCCATCTTTGCTTCTTCCTTTCTGTCACTACTGAAACTTGCCTCCTTTCTTGATTTTTGTCCATCTTTTAATCCTTCTACCATTCCTCCTTCACTCCCTCCTTCCCACTCTCTTCCTCCCTCCTTTCGCTGATACTTCCACCCATTCGTCTAATCAATCCTCCATCTTTCCCTCCTCACCTCTCTTCACCATTCCTTCCCTACTTAATTCTTTCCCTTCCTCCTTTCCCATAGTCCCTCCTCCTCCTCCTCCCATACGTCCGTGCTGTACTCACCTGCCACCAGCAGGATGGGGTGTTTATCGGGATGCAGCTCCATCTGCCTGGCGATCCAGGGCCCGTCGAAGTGAGCGTACCACCAGCCCTTCTTCTTGTTCTGGGGGTCTTTGTACTGGTCGCCCGGTCGGATGAACGGGATGCGGAAGTAGCGCTGCTGCCGGTTCATGGCCACCTCGTACTGCCGGGCCGGTATGGGCGGGGCTGGGTTCTGCTGGGCTGTTGATTGGACGGGAAAAAGAGTTAGGACGTCTTCCACTGATTATAGCAACCAATCCGGAGTGAGCGACCTTGTTTACATGCAGGCTGGGGTCAGTTAATGGGAAAGATGGTCAAAATTTACTGAGCAACAGCCTCATTCCTGTTTATCCACCTGTGTATTAACTCATGAAAGAGTATGGAGCCTCCACCATCAAAGACCTGCCCTGCTGAAGTGCCTTTGAGCTAAATATCGTCTGGTGCCAGTCTGACCTGCTTACAGAGGTTTCAGTACATAATTAAAGCTTGCAATGTGGTGTGCTGCATTCCAGTGACGTAAGATTGTTGGAAATTCCAGTTTTCTACTCAGAAAAGTGAACCGGAACAGCCCACCAAGATAACCTTGTTTCCAAAGATGGCTACAAGAACTGATCTCTGTTAGACATTTGGAAAAACATTTTAACAACTCGAAATGTCTTCACATGTGAAGAATCTCTTTTACAATATCTTTAGACAAGATTAATGAGGGTTGATTTTTGTCTTTTTTAATTCTGCCTTAAACTGAGCTGAAATTTATACGTATTTCTGGTCTTGTTGCTTCGATGTTACTTTTGGATCAAATGTGTTTCAGTGTCTGCTGGCGTGACTGTATATTAAAATCCATGAATAAAAACAATAATTAAAAAAATTATAATTTAATAAGAAACAGTATTTAAGGCTGAAAGGATGCTCAAACATTAAGTTTGCTGGCTTCACAACAGAAAAGAAAACCACAGAGACATCAGTGTCTAGCAATTAGCCATAGTTAGCTAGTTAGCTTAGCATAAATGGCTAAAAAGTAACATTTGAAAGACAGCATCTCATCTTTGCAGAAACAGTTTCCTAGTTATTCCTGGTTGCACTGGAAGACAAGACTCAGGACCTTGAACTGTACGCAGCATTAATAAAGAACAGTAGTGCAGCTTCACCTCTAACTAACGGGGCTTTTAAGGTAAATGTGCATTAATTCTGATGTTGTTGATACACAGGTGAGTGCTCTGGAACAGGACTCATGCAAAATGAAAAAAAGCAAACATGGAACAAAGAATCACAGTCAGCCCGACCAGGTTGAACTATCAGCTGATCCAGTGGGAACATTTCTTCTCACAGGTCCCCATTAAATCACTGCATGTAAACATTAAGCCCTGCTCCGCTGCTCCTGGATCAGGTCTGAATAATGAACCCGTTCCCTGGTCTCCATGTTTAGGTCCTTGCTGTTAGAGGAGGGTCAGCAGAGATCAGCGGTGCTGATGACCGAGGGGAGAAATCAGCGAGACAGGAAGCGTGGCAGATGTTTATGAAGGGGTTTGCAAACTCAGGTGAAACATAAAACATACAGTATTTGCATCTTTCTACAAAGTGGAGCGTAAAATCAGGATCTACTGATTGAGGAAGCTTTACTCTACATGATACAGCTTGTTGAGTCAGTGCTCTGCAAAAATGCTCATTTTAACAAGTCATTTCATCTCGTATTTAGTTTTAAAATCAAGAAATGTGGAAAGAAAACACTTGTTTCCAACACAGTTCAGCTTGTTAAAAGAATTCTCTTGATTTAAGTAACAGGATGTTGATTTCCTGTCTTTATTCCTTGTTTCAAAAGCTGAGCAACGGAAACAAGAGAAGTGTGGATCTTCTTGTTCTACACGTTAAAAATAAACTGATTCCAAGATTTAAACACCTTGTTAAAAATTAGTCTTTGCAGCGTCTGAAAACATGAAACAACCATCTGTTTCAGGGCAACACATCAACAACAAAATGGCACCCTCACACCACCTTGCAAAAGGCGAGAAATTGAAAAAGAACCACGCCAACAAACATGTTGACTTCACCGTCCCATACTAACAACTTCTAGACAGGAAAGAAATCCCCAAAACTTCAACGTTAAAAAAAAAAGAAAAATCAGCCCTTTTTGTTCAGAAAAAGCAGTAAAATGGAGAAATAATCTTGGGGGAGGCACTTGAACTTAACTCCCTGCTGAATACTTGTACTTCCTGCCTTACTGCTACAGAGCGCCGGAGTTCTTCTGGTGACTCATCGAGGGGGTCGAGAGGAGAGCCGCACTGAGGTTTCAAGGCTGACGAAAACAAGGTGGATGTGCGACCTGTTCGTACGGACAGAGATCAAACTGTGGCTGCGACACCAGCGGGGCAAACGTCCAACACTCCGGTGAAACGGGATTCAAGCTACCGTTTCTGTATTTTTATCTGCACAAGTGTCTCAGGAATTTATCTTCGCTGTCAACAAACTTGTAACATCAGGACATTTAGGGTTAAACTGTGCCTGTCTGATAAAACATCTGCCAGTCAAAGTTCCCACCTGACAACAGCTTCATGAACAAAGTCTGTAAAACCTGGATTTCAATTTGATTTGTGGACCTTCACTTCATTTATCTGTGCAGCTGTGAATCAGCAGATAAATGCTTCCTCTAAAAGCCCAACTGTATCCCGGGGGTTTAAAGGGAAAGTTCGCCTCTACTTTCGACTGGTGGTAGTTTTGTTTTTCCATTTCTAGATGTAGAGACATCTGTGCCGTGTTTTCTGCCCCCCCCAAGATGTAACGGAGGTAAATGTAATGAAAAAAACAACAGTGGCCTGGTCACACCAGCACCTGAAACCGCAAGATCTGCGATTTCGCTCAACTTTAGTCCATTCTGACACGGAAGTTTGCAAACCATCTCGACAGCGCTGACCTTTGAGGGGACAGAGAGCCGGAGAGTCCAACATCTCGGACTCTCCGGCTCTCATATTTGTATCTTATCAGCTGTGTTTCACCGTCCAGGTTTACTGAACCTCCTCTTGTCGGAGAATAAACTGCTCCACAACGGAGGAACAAATTCATAGACAGTTAAGACAGTGGAAAACACAGCTTTATGAATAAACTCTCTGAACTTACTCTCCTGTTAGCGACTGAACTGGCGAACTTGCTAAGTGTCAATTAGCTAGGAAGTTTCCCCCCCTCTTTAATAACTCTTTATTGAATGAAATAATGTACTATCCTGAGATCCAAATGTCAGCGGGGATAAACAGCTCAGTCCCAGCTGGCTAGCCCATTAGCAGTAAACTTTCCAGTTACAGTAGTTTCCCAACTAACTGCTGTACCAAGACTCTACAAGAAAATATTTTGCAAAGACGGGTGGTTTAATTTCGCTGTGCCTCTTTCTGGTGTGACCGAGTCTTAGCATTGCTGCAGAGTTTTTCAAATATAGATTTTTTTTAATGTTTTGGGCATCAAACACACTGCTGCCACCCCAGTACCTCTATTGTGTTTGGGTGTCAGCAGAAATCTGAGCAGTGACGATCTCAAAACCTGAGCAAATAAAACTGAAATGTATTATTATATACACATGTATATATAAAGAATATATACATACATACATGTGTACACACGTGTTGTTTTTTTTAATGGTTAGGTACCACTAGGAGTTAGTGAGTGAATGGATGAGTTTGGTGTGATTTGGGTGAACTGACCCTTTACAGAATTTCGTTAGTCTGGTTTCAGTGGAGAGTTTAAGAGTCCCAGACGGTCTAAACTATATTTATGAGGCTTTTCTAAACAGAAGACAACAGAAATCTGGATGAAACATATTTTGGCAAGAAAATGATCAGATTTAAACATAAACATCACCAGATTTAGTCGACTAGCAACTTCAGATAAACCCACATCAGTCGACCTCCAGTGAGGATTTAACTACTCTGTACAGACAGATTGCTAGTCAGCATTTGTTCTGGATGCCTCATATAGCTGAATGGGCTGTTATGTATCTAAAATCTTCATTAAGTCAGGAGTGAATGAAGTGAAGCATCGGCTCGCTGCTTGAACGACGACACCTTTTACAACATTTCTCTTCCAATCAGCGGGTGCAGTGGCCTTTTCCTCGTGTCACGCTCCTGTAAACGTGATGCTATCATCTGCCACCAAACACAACCCAGGCAAACTGCCCTGAAAGCCTTCTGTCCTTCCTCTCTCTCTCTGTCGCTTTCTTTTCCTTCCTTGAGAATTTCTCCGTGTGGGAGTATCAATAACAGCAGCCTTAAGAGCTCGGAGGAATTACCTCGGCTCTTTATCAAACCGTTATGGCCGCCTGGGAGGCGTCTCGCAAAATGGGCGAGAGCTGGCACCGGTGCACCGGTCATAAAGACGAAACGGCAGCTTCGTGCTTCAAAATCATTCAAATAATCTCCTCCACACACGTCTCAATAGAGGCAGCGGTTGCCATGGAAACCCATCAACCTTCCTCCTCCACCATCACAGAAAGGGAAACTTTTCCATCAAACTGAGCAGCACAGAGCACAAACCCCAGGCCAACAGTGATCCCAGTTAAGAGCAGACCTCTACCAGGGTGGGGGTGTGTGGGTGGGGGTTAATAAGGGGGGGATGTAGCTCTGCGGTTAGTAGCGTTCACACTGGAGGACCACTTACATGCTTTTTTCACAGGAGGTGCATGATCTGAAAGTAAACATGCCAGGTTACACAGACGAACAGGAAGTGATGCAACACAGCAGTAACAGTGAAACAAGAGAGACGTGATAACACATCATGAAACAGACGAGACGACAGAATGAAAATATAAATACTGCTGATACACATGATAACTAAGGTGTTCATCATCATCATTATCCTTCAGCTGATTTAGAGTATTAGATGTGTTCAGGTGTGGTGACAAAGTGATAAAGAGTGATAAGAAAGAATAAAATGTTTTTCCATTTATAAGATAATTATACTTCAGTGCATAAATTAGAGAAAATACTGGACATTGCAATTATATTTCAAAGGTGTAAATGTGTGAAAATTAAGCAGAAAATTTCCAGAAACGATATGAGCACTCAGTAAACCCACACACACCGTCCTGCTGCCCCCAACACTCACTAGATCACCAAATGTGGATTCATCCGTCGCTGAAAATAGTCCCCAACAAATACACTATTTCCTCCTGTTTGTTTGTGAGGTGTTTTTAAAGATTTACGTCTTCAGCAGGAACCAATGGGCTTGGAGCTGAGAGCCACAGACAGGAAGTCAGACAGGACTGAGAGACGGACTAACATGTTGGGTTTTTTTTGGTCTTTTCATGGAATTTGTCGACAGTAAGAAATTACAGATTGACACGAGACTGATCCTCCAGAAGTGTAAAACCTATAAATATGTAAACTGATGGAAGACTTTAGAGAGTGTGTGGTGACATGTTAGTTTGGATTTAGGAGGTTTCAACAAGCTTTTAAACAAAAGGTCTTTCTGACATGTTTTTTAATGACAAAGCTGAAACTTTCATCCTGAGTTGACTTACTGTTGCTCTTTCCTACATTTCTTTCATGTCATTTTCCAGTAGATGAAGTGAACTCCTCGGGGTGTCATTGCTCCAGTGGTGAAGATGTATATGAACATATATCTGAGAGGTCCTGGTCTAAAATCCAGGCTAAGACCTTTGTCACTTATCACTCCCCTGGCCTTTATCCTGTCGCTCTAAACGAGATAGCGCCTCTTTCATTCCCACTCCGCGCCCCGAACGCCTGTTCTTGCAATGGGTAACTGGGGTTGAGTGGGTTCGATCTCCCGTCAGAAGTGCGTAACGCTTTACGGCACTACGTCTCACACGGGTCTAGCTCGGTATTCTCAGTATGGATATCATGGCAGAGGCCAAGAGACCGAAGAGGATGCTGACGGGGGAAGCTAAGAAGGGAAAAAGTGACCCAGTTAATCTGGGACTGGCTTTTAGTCATTGGCGAGCCGGCCTTCTGCTGTTGGACTAGTGAGTCACATTAGTTGGCTCGCTGTGTCTTGTGTTGTCAACTCGCTAGTTTTTGATCATAAGCCAAGTCAGCCCACCAAATCCAAATCCTTCAGCTGGTCAACAGATGCACGAGTACAGCTGTCCATGAGGGGGAAGTGCACTCCGACAACTGTAGGGGGCGCCAAGTCGCACAAAATACCAATTCCTGCAAAAGGTTGCTTTTATCTTGTGGAGCTCATTCATAGGTGAAGATCGGATTATATTTGTTGGAGAAGCATTGGACCTGTTGTGCAAAAAATCAGAAATCCTGTTTGTGGAAATGTGCTTGGCTGGTGCTGAAGGCCATATGGTTCAGTGCTTTATGAAGATCCACATAGACCCCGTCTCCCCCGGGTCAGGAGCCTTTACATTTACACCTGGTATTAAGCAGTGATGCATATCCTCGCAATGACATCTGATCACAGGCCTTTACGGTTCAAGTGTTCTTGAATGTGTGTAAGTAATGGAAATTAAACATGTTAAACTACTGTGTAAATATAGGAGGATTGGAGACTGTTTTGATGTGACAGTGACAAAGGTCCTGGGACAGATTCCCCCCTCAGGTATCATATGTACCTGCCACACTGAGTCAGGACCTCCCGGTAATAAACGGGTTCTCTAAAGTACTGTTTGTGTCCGTGAGGCCGAGCGGCAGCAGGACGAAGCTGCGGCTCTCGTGTGGAAGCAGAGGATGAAGGATGACAGTGGGTGTGTGGGGCTCGCGGTCCAATCAGTAGTCTGAGCGAGGCACACAATAGACGGCTCAGAGTGAGAGCTCTCTGTCGTCATGACAACTCGACGTGTGGCACAGGGAGATGAGGCGATGGCGGCGGAGCAGAGAGGTGAGAGGCAGGCAGAGTCCGTTTGTTCCTCGTGTTTGAACATCGTCTGGGCTGAGCGAACATGGCGAACTGTTCGTGACCCTGAACGCCCCAGAGGAGTTCTTCTTCATTAAGTCTTCATGAAGAGTCACATTCAGTGTCTTATCAAAGTAAATTTTAAGGCTTGTACGACCGATCAAGGCAGAAGGAGGGTGATTCGTAGATTCAACGCAGAAGTATAAATCAGGCTTTAACTGGTGTTTTTAAAAGAAAAACGAGCAGTTCTTCTTTGTGCACCTCACAAATATGAGCGACGTGAGCGTGGTGTGAAAATTAATATGGAGACAGAATCTGATAACAAAACATTGTTGATTTAGGTTTTTACCCAATTTCACTGAAGTCAACACAAAGATGTCAATAAAAGGCATATTTAGAAACTTAATTTGGATTTTATTTAATCATCTTATCGTGCGTTTATTTGATTTGCCTGTGTTAATGTTCTTTTCATTTGACTCTTTATGGTGAAGCATTTTATAAAGTCTTTGTTTCGATAACTGAGCTATAAACTAAATGATTCATCATCTTTCTAACATTTGATGATGATGATGATATCACTGTTACAGGTGCATGTGATGAACAGAGTTGGGCAGTAACACGTTATAGTAATGTGATTACTTTTTTCTTTATAAATGAGAAAAAGAGTGTCGGCATATTTCAGAGTTTTAAACAGGATTGTGGACGTGAAAAGGAAAAATTAAATGAATGAACAAATGGAGTTTACAAAAGGAGTATACGTCTCCATTACTGCTCAGAAACTATTACTGGGAGCGTTTTAGAATGAAGCCTGGAGCTTCTCAGAGGACTTTATTTGTAAATGAAGCTTAAACAGCATCTCACTGCTGGAGAAGCAGAATAAAGATGTTAATGATAAAAACAGTTGGTTTCCAGATAAACACCAACATTTATTTAAAGATCTAACAGTGCAGTTATTTGCCGTACCGTAGTCGGTGACAGATTTGGGCGCCCGCTGCTCCGTCTCTGTGTTTCTCTTCTTGTTCTTTGACTTCCAGGCGTGGTAAACTTTGAGCCGGCGGTGGAACTCCTCTCTGCAGGCGGCCAGCAGGTCGATGTCTGAAGGGGAAAAATCAGTTCAAAACAAATACTGAGACTATTACTACAAGTAAATGTCAGAATTTTATTTTATTGTGTTTATTTCTGGTCAGACGACCTTTAAGAACACAATCTTTTTCCCAGTAAGTTAAGTCAAGTTTGCATTCGTACTACTACCACTTGCTTGGCCTTTCAACCATGTATGCATGACCTTTAGATTTCTATTTTAACTTCAAGTGTTACTTTCACCTGCAAAACACGACATTAAGGTGTTTAAACTGACCATCATGTCTTGTCTGCATATTAACAGCAGAAGGTTGTCGGTTATTGTGAAAGTAAATCTATTAGTAAATATCAGCCTCACACCAATTTGTAATCATATTTGGGTGTTGATTTACCTCCTAAACTCAAATATGTGGATATATTTTATATATATGTATAATATATACATACAGTATGTATTATTTTATTACATCATAATTTCAATTTCTCTACCCTGTTTGGGAATCACTTATCTAAAATATCTTTGCATGCTGTACCAATAAGATTTCCCTTCACTGGAACTAAAGGGCTTACAGTAAAAGCACATGGAGAGGGGTGTCCACATACTTTTGGCCACACAGTCAGTGTATGTTTGTTAACGAGGAAGCCACAAAGATAAACCGTTAAACCTCACACAACTATTATCGACAGATATATTAACTTTTGTTCATTTCCCCTTCAAACTGACAGACTGACTGACAAAAGACGTTTTACCCAGCCTGCATTAAGATAACACATTTCATCAGGATGATTCAGATAAATTACTTGAGTGGAAAAAAAAACATTCAATTTATCATCCGCAGCGCAAGGGCTAACAGTCTGCAATGAGATGCTTAATGCACACTAAGTGCTGAGGTAACGTCAGCCGAACAAAAATACTTTGGAGGCAGACAAATGGTGACGGAAAAAATAAAAAAAAACAACAGCTTCCATTTACTGGGCTGAGCTGAAATCGCTGCAGAATAAACCCGAATGTGGCAGGTGTCAACAACCCCTCGTCGCTCTTATGTTGGACATTTTTATCATCATGAGCGGCGGACGTGATCACATCAGTATTCGATCTCCTCCTCTGTCTGGGCGGCGAGGTGAGCGGCCTGTTAACAGCCAACCGAGTCATTTCTGTGTGTTTATGTGCGGCGGCTGCCCACCGGCTCTGCTTCTCCACACATTCATTTGTGGGACGCCGCCAGGAGTCGGCCCTCCTGTCCTCATCCTTCACGCTTCCTGCTGCGTGGATAAGGACAGGTGGGCTCTCAGGTTAAACTCAATATTATGAGAAGAAAAACACAAGAAAGTGGTGGATGTTCTCCCCTTGGCTCTTTTCTTTACCTTTAACTTTCCTCATCACTGAATCATAATCAGCCCAAGGAGGCAGGCATATTTGTTCATCCACTATCAGGGTGCTGCCAATCTGACCTTTGACCTCCTTTATGTTGAAATGTCGTTGAGCTAACAACCGACCTGTAATTCTTCTGTTGTTACCAGCGGTGGACGAAGTATTTACGTCCTTTACTTTAGTAAAAGTAGCAATAACACTGAAAATACTTCACTAAAAGTAAAAGTCATGCACTCAAAATGTTACTTAAAGCAATAGTTGGACATTTTGATACCTGTATGCCAAATATGAAGCTACAGCCAGCAGCTGGTTAGCTTAGCTTAACATAAAAACTGGAAACAAGGGGAATCAGCTAGCCTAGCTCTGCCCAAAGGTACCAAGAACCACCTTCCAGCACCTCTAAAGCCTCTAAAACTGAACTGAAGTGTATTTGGACATATTATTTTGACCTGATGATGGCGCTAGATGAAGAGTCAGATGACCACCAAAGGGATTATTCATCCTGAGGGGAACATGAATGTACCAAATTTCAAGACAATCCATCCACTAGTCGTTGAGACATTTCAGTCTGGACCAAAATGGCGGACTGACAGACCAACATTGCGATCCTTATGAGCCATGCTGCTAGTACGGCTCATAATACCCCATTAATAGAAAATGATGACTACACAAACTAACATACTGTGCCATAATTTGGTTTTAATACCCAGGACCCCTCTGCAAGATAAATCAATAATTTATGACTCAATAAACTGTGACTGTGACCTCTGATCATCATATTGCTTATCTGTCGCCCAAAGCCTTCTTCTGCTGGAGCGCTCATATTAACTTGAAGTGTTGTCAAATATTTCATTTTTAAACACTAAACACATATACATTTGGCAAACTGACGGAGCGACCTTGGAATAATTACTGTACAAAATAAGATGATGTTGGACATGACTAGTGGTATTGTTAGTGAGGGTGTTTCTCCAGCCTATAGCTGACTACAGCTGTTTCTCAATTCAAGGGGCCGCATCCTTCGAAAGCTGCATTTGAAGACCGAATGCGTCGCAGTGGCGTGACAAGGCCGTCACATTTCGAAGGTTCCTTCAAATGTGGTTGAGAAATGTAGCTGCTTTTTCCCGAATTTGGAGGATCCAACGGCTGAAAGATTCATTACTGCAAGAGAAAATGGCGTCCCCAAACGTACCGTCAACAGCAGCCAAGCAGGATTACACTTTTAAATGTAAGTATTGGGTTTCAACTCACTCGAATAGCCAACGATACAAATGTTAAAATACCTCAAACCTCAACTGCAGCTGTCAAGGTTGCTAGGCAACAGAAGCGGTGCTTCGTGACGCTGGTGACGCAAACAGGAAATCCTCCGTAGACCAGACCGTCTCATTTATTAACGCTCAGCTTCGTGGTCTATGACGGTCGCACCTTCGTAGACCGCGTCCTTAGAAGGATGCGGCCCCTGAATTGAAACACAGCTAATATTTAGCATATTCCTCTTCCTGTTTGTGTTGTTAAACTATCACCAATGCAGAGTCAACAAGAGATCACATATCTTCTCAGCCATTTTTTGCCATAACAATCCTGATGTTTCATAATTAATGCGGTGAAGATTCAATAATACTAAAATCCTGCATGTAGCACCTTTAAACTGCCCTGGATAAGATCATCCTCTACTTTATAAATGTCAGTGTAAAGGTTAAGAAGTTCGCTGCAGTTTGATATGTTATCATGAGACTGATCTGGTATTGTCATATTTTGTCAAAGCAATACACCGGTTACAAAACTGTGGTATCATCATGATGAGTTTTGTTAAAAGAGTTCTGCTCAACCAGCAATTCACTCCCACATGAGAGAAGTGGTCATAAAATAAGGAGAGTTTACAAAAATAAAAGTAAGTGGTGTGGAAAGTGAGCTGTGGCAGATATTTCTGTCAAAGCTGTCCATTTGGTAGAAATCAGGCAAAATTACCTGCAATTTAGCTTTTGTCAGAGCCATAAAAACATAAAGTTTGTCCTAACAGCAGTGCTAGGAAAAGTGATGGGGTCATTAAAAATCAAACCGGTTCATCTTCTGTGGAGCTGAAATGTGATCAACAGCTTTTGTGGCTGTCTGCCAGTTAGATATCTTAATGTACAAAGTTGACATTTTCATCTGAGGGTGGCGCTACAGGAAAGTTTATGAAGTGCCCGAAATGAAAAGGGTTAACTCTCTGGGGAGCATGAATGTGCTCAGGAGATTTTACTGGCAGTTTTATTTGCTGGAGAAAAGGCACCAAAGACATTTGAATTCATCCTCTGAAGATCAAGAATATACATAGCAAATTTTAAGGACATCTGGTCATTAGTGGTCATGGGGTCATTCAAATTAAACCAGTTCATCCTCTGAGGAGCAGGAATGTGGGTTAGTATGTTTCACAGCAATCTTCCTGTTCATAATATGAGATATCTGATATCTTGTATACAAAGTTGTAATTTTCACTTGAGGGTGGTGCTAAAGGAACATTCATGAGTTGTCCAAAATCAAAAGGGTTCAGCCTCTGGGGAGCGTGAATTTGCTTAGTAAAACTAACAGCAATCTGCCCATGAGATTTTGATATTTCAAGTGGAAACTATGTCATGGGCCAAAGTGTTTATCAAGGGAAAGTTTTGAGCTAATCAATGTGTATGGTGGTGGTGTATAGGACATGGGATCATTAAAAAGGAACCGGTTCATCCTCTGGGGAGCAATAATGTGCTCCACAATTATCATGGCAAATTTTTATACACAGATAAGATTATTAAATATCAAGCGTGCAAAGTTTAGCTTTTGACCAAAGGCTGGGGCTACAGGAAAGGTCAGGGAGGTTACCAAAACTGTTAGGATTCATCCTCTGGGGACGATGAATACTCACAACAAATTTAATAAAAATATTATTATATATGACATACTGTTAGTTTGAGATGCTTTGTCATGGGGAATTCTTGGCTTGATGGCGGTGCTAGAGCAAAGGTCAGGAGGTCAGCAAAATTATTTGAAATCATCCTCTGTGGACTGTGAATCTGGCCTGTATTTGTTGAGATTTCTCACTCTGGATCATAGTGTTAAAACAGACTGAGAAACAAAACAACTATGTGATCTTGTGGCCTGTTTCTCGTGCGACAACAACTGAACAACTGTGTAAAACCTATTTTTATTTGTTGAGGTACTTCGAAGGCTCTTTATTGCAGGGTTTTCCAGTATCTATACTCGTTCTGGACTATTTTGAGATAAATTCCAGCAACACCCTGTTGAATACACCGCAGTGTGACATGTTGATGGCACGTAGGCTGTGATGACAAACGAAACCGTGACACTCACCACATGAGGTATTGATGGCGTCCCGCAGCTCAGCGTACTTCCACTTGCTCAGCTCGTACTTCTTGGCCCCGGCAGCCGCCTTGGAGGCCTGGACCTGTGGACCTCTAATACAGGAAACAGACAAGAATGACGCGGGAAGTCAGCAACAAACACTCACAGCAGGGAACTGTGGGATACCGGCAGCAGGGAACGTATGTGGAGATCAGAGGGCAGGGTTATTCGCTTCATTTCGAACTTGGGTCAAAAAGGATTTGCGAGGCATTAACTTGTAAAGAGGAACTAGATGGGTGGAGTTTACGAAGTGATTCAGACAGAAGTACAACAGAAATTAAAATGTAGTTTTCTAATCAAAGGTCACAGAGAGGAGGTGATTTGGCAGTCCTAAAATACACAACACAGCGTAAAAGACTAACTTAAAGGATCATTTTGGTTCATTTCAAACGTGGGGATTATGTCGTAGGTTTAGCCATCATGTGTGACAGTTGTGATAACATTGTTCTCACCAGGTTTATCGCTGAGGTCTTTGAATGCAGCTAAAAAGAAGGAGCAGTCAGACGATCAGACGGGTTGCCAACAGTTGATCCAGATTATCTAAACCACTTAATTTGGAGGTCAAACTGAAAGTGAGCACACCTGAAACGCCGGGAAAGAACCCTCATTGCACAGCAAAACTGAGCACACACAACTACAGTAAGTACAGAGGGTCAAAGTCGAAGCAGGAAGTGGGTCTGTAAACTGTGATGGATGTTCACAACAGACAGCTCGGGTCATAATTTCATGACTCTCCTTCACTTTCTCTTCCAGGTAAGTTTGTCCAACCTGGTGACCCATTACATCTAATTCATAAGAAAAAAGCAAAGATTAGAGAACACGTCACAGTGTTCACAGATCTCAGCTATTGGTGACTAAATTGTTGTTATTGCCAATAAAAAAGTAAGACAAAACATAAATAAAACAAAATGATCCTACGGCTCAAATACGAAAGACAAACGTTTAAAATTTAGGCTGAAGTTGTAGCGATGGTGAACAGATGCATAATGCTGGACACCTGAGATGGTGATACTACCTGAAACACCTTTTACAGTAAACTCCACCCACCTGAGAGTCATCAGAGTAACAGGAACAAGAATCACAGATCTAACACAACAGATACGAGTTAACAGCGGTGTGTTGCACCTACAGGTTCGTTGCATGAGTTAAGGTGAAAGCGAGGAGAGACGGGGGGGTCGGATCAGCAGCATCGCTGTTGAAAGGAAAGAAAGATTTCTACAATAGAGCTATAGAGGGTTTGAGAATGACATCATTGAAATGCATGCTGTTTCAGTCGCCAGGGAGTCAGAAAGCGCCTCTGGTATGATGGCGTGGAGTTGCTGGAGTGGAGGAGTGAAGTGGCAGCTCACTGTAGTAAATAATGAATGACCGTTTGACAGTATAAAGCATACAGCTCCTCTCCAGCTGTGGTCCGTGCTGTTGGCATGCTGCTCGCTCCTCCGCGGCACTGCTGACAGGCCTGATTAATCCGTGACCGGGATTTGCCCTTTTTAGAACACCGAGAAGTTGGAGGCGGGACCCTGCTGGTCCTCTAATCCTATTGGGTGGCTCTGCGTTTCATGATTAGCGGGAGCTGGCCTGGGACCCGGGTGGCTGTACCGTGTTCCCAGAAGCCCGCGGTGACTTTGGCAGCGAGCTAAGCGGCTGAGCGCCGCAGTCACCTTCTGCTCCTACTTCCTGTCGCTGTGTTTGTGGCGTAGTGAGAGGCGGCCTGAACCAATTAGCTGCAGACAGACGAACAGAGGAACCAGGAGGAGAGACTGGCAGGACTTCAACAGACATCACTCATTCACTCCCGCACTAATACAGAGGAACACGAGTAGGAAACACCATTTAGCCGCAGTAATCTGATGAGAAAGTGCACAGTCACTCAGTAAAGGTGCAGCGTAACTGTGGCAACAAGTCAACTTTGACCTGCTGAGACCGTCAGCTGTTAAAGGTTATAAATCTCACCGCTCTACCAGACAAACAGGAGGTGATTCAGACGATTTTCATTTAATTTCCCCTGAAGTGGGAGAGAAAATTTACCTTTGAGCTTCACTTTAATCTACAACTGCGCTAAGAAAGACTTCCAGCATTCAACACTCAGGTTGTAGCTTTCTATCAGTCCTTATTTTAGATTTTAATCGACAGGTCTTTTGATACCCGGAGATGTTAAAGGTTGGTTTACAGCAGTGAAGCTCCTAACAACAGTAGGAAAAAGCCAATATTCAACTAATTCTATTTTATTTTCAAGTATAATCGGCTGAAAAACTCTTAATATCTGTGGATTTGGCTCAAATTTCTGGTCTGGGCCTTTGACTGGTTGCATTTACAAAACTGTGTGAATGTGAACCAGGCTGCTGGTGGCACCTTTTAAATGACTTTTAAGGTGAAATGAATTTGTCATTATTACACAGTATCAGTATGGTGGTGTGTGGTGAAACACTAAATATGGTTCAAGTTGTTTTTACCATTTTCATCAGTTTGTTTTGTTTTTTTACCATGAAACAGCCAGAAGTCAGAAGCAGATCAGATGCTTTTTATAAAAACTGAGACAAAATCCAAATAAACTGTTAATTATGTGCCAGAGACCCTCAAACACTAAACAACTTGACTAAACAGCTTTTGTCTTGTTAAAAAATGGAAAACTCCTGAGGCCTAAAATTGGTGCAGCATCCAGTGCTCGAAACACTTTGTGCCTTATTGATAAGTATTGATCAGGCTTTTCAAGTCGCTCCACATCCTTATATCATCACAGTACTATTACAGTAAATAACATAGTTTGTTGCTAAGTTGATTATATTTTCACTACATACAACAACTAAGTGAATAAACTGCTGCATTTTGAAGGCGTTAAGTTACAGATCGCACCTTTAAATCAATAAACTGGTTGGAGCTGCAGACTTGAAACCAGGTGTTGTTTGGGTTTAAAACATCTGCACTGGAAGACTGAAGTCAAAAATAGCAGCTCAAACGCCTTTTAACAAGCAGGTGAGAGAAAAAGTGTGCAGCAGAAAAACAGTATCAGTAACCGACGGTGGATGTTAAATGTTAATGAGGGAATTAACCCTGATAATCAGAGAGTTTGATCATCAACAATCAACAGAATCAACCGGACTCTTTAGGAGGAATCCTGCATCACATATTCTGGTTTTAAATCACAAATTTGGTCAATTGAGAGAAAAATGAAGCGATCGATTGTGTAGATTTTCATTTGAAGACAGAAGTGTAGTTTTTAGGAACGAGTTTTACCCACCGAGCCAGAAGTTCAGTCATTTCCTTCGCCATCTCTTCCCTAAAAAGCATGACGGCCCCAAGTTTGAAAAAGTTAGTTGTGGTGTTTTAACACAGTAGTTAACAACAGTGTCTCTCTGCCTCTGGTTAAAGTGTGCATCATCTTCTTTGTGTCTGGTTTACTCATCAGGACCGATTCAACTTGTTTAAATGTTCTCCATGTTGGATTCTTCTGTCTGTCTATGAAGATTCTCGGCCTTCCAGCACAGTAGGAAATCTTTTAGTACCTGGTCAAAGGCACCTGGATTTACAGTTTTATCCTTGAGGATGTTTTGCTACTTTTACTTCTAGATTTTCAGTCAGTTTGTAGGGACTGTTGTGATACTACTTTGAAAAGAGCACTGCAGTGTGAAGAAAAAAAACACATTTTAGAGAAGAAGAGGATTGGAAGCAGCTGCTGTATAAAGTGCTACGATGCACCACTCCAGCATCCTCTAAGTGTGTAACAGTGTACTGTAGCCACTACTACAGCTGACTCATGACGTGAAGCATCAATTTCAACTTTCAGAGTGACTTTGTATGCGGGTCGCTTCAGGGTAAGTGCAGAGAGGAGTGCGAGGGAGGCTGCCGGGCCGAGGCCGACGGGCCGACGCTCTGCCGTGAAAACTGAAGCGAGTACTTTAACATTTCAGGATGCGTCGCTGAACTGCTTCAACCTCTCACCGCTCGTGTTCCCGAGAAAAACAGATGGTGGATATCACTGCAGACTCCAGCGGAGTGCAGCCTCTCTAAATATACCTTTAAAAAACACACAAGTCCTGCAAATCTACATCACACAGTGTCCTGAAGGTGTTTGGTGTGTTGGTATTGAAAGGGAACCTACATGGTCAAGCTTGTGAGCTTCGCGGTTCCAGCAGCGCTGTGAACAGAGGATTATAGGATTATAAGGCGGAGCAGCACTGGACGATATAACAAACCAATCAAGAGACGGAAAGGTGATTCCTCTCCCCCTCATCTCATCAAGCGAGGAGTGATTCTCCTTCCAAACTCTGATCAGAGGACACGGCCCGAATCCATCAAACTGCTGAGAGGGACAGTTTGGACAAAGATAAAAGTAGAAATTCTTCACTTTAACTCAAATAAACCTCAGAATAAAAGCCATTTATCTGAAAATATTCTTAAAAAAAACAACACTCTAATTTAACAGGATGTTTATGAAAGTTTAAAGAGTATCTAAACACTAAATACACTTTTTAAAATGAGTAAAGTCAGTCACTGTGTCATACCATCAATTAGGGACTAAGAAACAGTGTTAAGTTGCTCTTTACGGAATTTATTTAAAATGAGGCTTTTGCTGAACAGCGGCCTCTGTGGCCACAGGTGGTAACTACAGGACAGACACCAGACATCATCAGGTGACCTGACAGGAAACATTAAACATGTATCCTGGTGGGTTTTTATTATTGTTTTACTTTTTTGATGAATCCACTGAAATGATTATCTTTGGCAAACTATCAAACTGTAACAGCAGCACAAGTAGAGTAGATAGAGGGATTACACCTGTAATAAGGATTACAGCTACCAATGTTTTCTTTGTTTGCTTTATTATTATTTGTTAATTAATGCCTTTATTATATTATATTATATATATATATATATATATACCCATATATATACACACATGAATACATCATGAACAGCTGTTGTGATGTAGACTAAATCTCTGCCTATAAATTCTTCTATACATGTGAAAGTTGCTTTTAAAGGCTGCTCACTTTGCTGTAAGTAAGAGTGAGTCATTTCATATAAACATGTGTTTTTCTTCATTATTAGCAAAGAACATTTTTACTCTTCAGATCATTTTTTGGTAAAGTCCTCAGAAGTTTGATGAATTCGGGCCCCGATCATGTTTCTGGTGGGTGACAATCACATTGGTGCTACAATTAAAACTAGTGCTAATTACTTTGGTCAAAAGTGGGCAATAAAAAGTTCTACTGTTCTGTTAAAGTAAAACATAAAAGTGCTTTGTATTAAACTGGAGCAACTGTTAGTTGCAATCAGCATCTCATCGTTAGCCTTGGGGGGGGTGCTCAGCTGGCAGATTGTTACAGCATGGGGATATTGGAGATTAAATTAAAGGGTTAAATCGCCGGGTCTTACGCTGATCTCTCTGGGGACGATGGAACTGAGGAGCCGTTACTGAGAGGAGAGAAAAAAGAAAACAAAGAAGAAGAGAAATGGTTAAACACAGGATCGAGTGGAGACGATGGTTCCTCCAGTACAGAGAGAGTCTGAGACGGATCTACAGAACAGTTTCTGTCAGGAAGTTTGGAAAGGTTTGGAAAAAGAGCAAAGAGTCAGTCGCAGTCCAGCAGAAACTTCCAGGCTACAAGATGTCAAACTGTGACAGTGAGAAACAGGAAGTCTGGCTGCTTCTCAACCTCTTGCTGTTGACAGATTCTGATGCATAATCAATTCAGCATCATTAAACATTCAGAGCTTTTCAATCAACAGCAAGTGAACGCTGAACCCACACGGAAAACATACTTTGAGTATCGTATCGTTAGACTTTGTCCTGACAGACTGAGGACCCAACCTGAACCCTGTCACACTGCATACTGGACTCAGAGTACAGAACAAGTCCAGGAGTTATCTGATGAGACCGTTTATTTAATTCATATCTTTTTATCTATATAATTTTTAACTGGAGTAGAAGGTTCAGGGTCTGTGGACATTCAGAAGAGCTGATGCTTGATAATCAAACATCTCCTCCAGACTTTTATCTCGTCGAGCTCGTGGAGGTCTGACGGTCTGCAGATCCACAGAAACGTTTCATCTAAGGTTGGCTGCAGACCGTCAGACCTCCACGAGCTCTGAGGCTACTTCTAAACATCTTATATGATACCCGAGTGTCCGTACGGACACCAAAATAATACTTCCTTCAACACCGTACCTTCAAAAATATACATTTTTACATTTAACTAGAGAAACTGAACTTAAACGTCGTCTAAGAACTTTGTCTGAATAAAATACAGAGTAAATCTGACCAGACATTCGACTTCTAACAGATTTTGATACTTTCAGTTGGTAGAGTTGAGCTTTGATACCCAGCCTTTAAAGCCACTTATGACTATTTCACTGGTTGTGGGGTGTAACAAAAGCTTACAGTGTCTCTTCCCTTTTTAAACACATTTTGTCCTCCAGACCTCCTTGAGCTTAAAGAGAGAGAGTCTGCATGTTGAAGCTTGTTGAAACAGGAAAATGATCCCCCTACTCCCCACCACCCCCTCCATGATACAGCATCAAAACGAAACATAAAAGCAAACATAAGACAGTGAAGATGTGGCAGTGAAACAGCACCACAGCAGCTGTGCGAGTCACCTGCGCAGGCCCGAGTCGTTCTGCACCTCCTCAGGGATGAGCTCGGCCTCGCTCTGCGCGATCCTCAGCGCCAGCTCCCGGTCCCTCCTCTCCTGCTCCAGGACGGCCTGCCGAGCCGCGTCCTCCTCCCGCTCCGCCTGCAGCTGCATCTCCATCTCCACCTGAACACACACACACATCACACATTTTGCTGCCTGTCCAGCTGGAGTGTGTGTGCTGCTGTTAGCATATGTTCATGTGTAGAAGTGTTGGAGTTAACTGCCAATTCAGTTTCTGACTCCTCAGAGTTGTCCTCCATCTGCAGGTGGAGATATATCTGCCAGATCCACTTCAGCAGGGCTGGAGCTTCACACTGCGCTCTCAGTTCTGAACTTTAGAAACGCTCATTTTAAAGTATCTGACATGCAGGCAAACTGTTCCGTCTCTGAATTTAATTTGAATTTCAAAAAACAACATGCTGTTTTGTTTCAAGGTGAGCCGTGATTGGCTAGTCACACTGCTGCAACACAACACTGACGGAAAAATATGGGACAGTCTTATTTTACAGCTGAAAGCAGCAACACCACGGATGTTACGAGAGAACTGGATGTTCATTCTGCGTGTGCCAGAAATGTTTCCCAGGATTCCTCAGGGTTCTGCGTTTTGAGGCCCTTAAAGAACGAGAATTAAGGCCAGTTCAGATTAAAGACACGACAAGACGAAACCGTTTTAGAACGTCGCAGGACTGGCCCGTCTCAGCTCGACTCAAGCCGGCTGATGGCGTCGCCTGAGACTCGGCTTGTCAAGTCGCCAGCAGCTGGTTATAGAACGTAAGGTCACCTGTGTCAACAGCCAGTCAGCTCATAGCAAAATCAGCTGGTCATCTCGACTCTCTCGAGTTTTTATTTATGTTTTTGCCGTTTTCATCAAGTTTCTATCACTATCCTTCATATTTTAAGACGCTACAAAAAATATATCCAGCTACAAAAAGAGCCTGAAAGACCGTCAGTGAGGAAGGACTTACAGAGAGTCGTTGCTATGGAAACGATACGCTGTCTCATCTAGTCGCTTTGGTGTAAACTGGTTTCAGGTTTCAGAGCGCTGCAGACTGGCACAACTGTCTTTATTGGCTGCTGTTGTTGTTTTAAAGAAAGATTTATACAGTTTAAATCTGTGTGTAGGACAACATTTCCAACTTTGTTGTATGTTTCTGTCAGTCAACTATAATCGAATAATTATTAAAGTAATTTATGAAGCAAAAAAACTTCTTGAGCTTCTTAAATGTGAATATTTGCTGCTTGTCTGTGTTTTATATCACAGTACACTGAGTCTGTTGATCCGACAAAACAAGAAATCTATAGACATCACTTTGGACATTTTTTTAAAAATTAATCTAAGATACACTCAATAGACTGATCAATAATGAAAATAATCATTAGTTGCAGAAACAGATACACTATATATGACTGCAAATACTAGAATTCTGTTCATACATGTGCACACACACAACATATCTGAGCTAACTGAACAGATGCAGTGGACGCAGTAACTTGTTTGTATTCACAGAAGCAGAAAACTCCAGATCTACGCAGCGGCGCACACACACACCCTTCAACCTTCAACCTTCCTCCAGACTTCATCTCCTCCATCCTGCTCATTAAAGAAGGAACGAGGGACGGCGAGCGAAGGGACGAATACACTGGATGATTAATGCTCCGGCTTCCTTTCTTCATGAAACAGCTTTCACAAGTCAAACAGCTCCTTGACCGACTCAGGAAGGGCACGAGGACCTGAAGGGGCTCTGAAGTTCATCTTTATTTGAAACACTACTGAGGAATAATTGACCCTTTGTATTTTAACAGTCTTGACACTTTTTCTGTTCTTAATCATGGCGTTTCTGTTCTAGTCCTTCTCAGTAGTTGTCAGACTCCTGATGGCCACACCACACAGCCTGAGGGCCACCTTTCAGATATTTACTCTATAGTAAAGAAACAGTTTGGGGTGAAGTCCTGAAGAGCACTTGTGCATATGCATTAAGCTTCTGTTTGCTGTTTATGTTCTGACTTCTGCAGCCTGTTCTTTATCAAGCCGGCTGTGTTTTTTTTTTTTTAATGGTAAATTCTATAATAAAATACTTTAAGGAGACATTTTGATTTAAAAGGGCAGCTGCCTGCTGGTTAACTGTTGTGATTGTTTTAGAGAGCGTTTCATCAGTGTCTGTTTGTGTGATTTGACCAAATATAACACTGTCAGACTCACGATGGACACTTTAAAATCAATGCAGCAGAACCAGTCTTTTTTTTTCCCTTGTCAAAACCTTGGGCCTACATTACCCACAATGCAACTCAAACACCTACAGTTCAGTCGGAGATTCAGGTGTGTTATGCTAGCTAGCGGCTAATGTAGCCATCTTCAGCCCCGACCGACGCCGACTCAAGTGACATCACTCGAGGACATTTATCAGACGTCACTCAGCTCCCTCTGAGACACTAAAGGCGTTTTACTACTTTTATTACATTTGCAGTAAAACCTGTGATCTGCAGCATGAGATCATTTCCTTTCATGTTCACTTTGACACGTTTCACTAATAAAACAAACAGCACTCTCTGCCCATGCATGAGCACGCGAAACCCGTGTGACTCACAAATGCATCTGCAATCATCTGTCAAACATTTGAGATCCCTATTATGAAACAAGTTCCTGGACTGATAGTGTTACCATCATGGATCAGGTATAGTTACTAATGGATCAGCTGATAAAGCAGCAGAATCATGTCTTTGTTGCACTGAATGTATTTTTAGATTGATGTTTCTGATCAAAGTGTGTAAAGTTAAAGATCTGAACTGTGGTTTCACACCGACGGTCGTTTAATGACAGTGACATCACCTCCAAATGCTTCACATCATATTTTGGCTCATAACTAGAGCGTCTGGATAAAGAGAGAAATAAAACTTTAGTTTCACAGAGTGACTGATGTCACCTCTCCTTAAATCCTGAGCCCTGTCGGAGTCTGCAGAGGGAGCCATGAATATTTAGAGGAGAGCAAACGTGCCGAGAAGCCCAACAGCTCTGCACTGGTGGAGGTGCAGGAGGTTTGTGGGTAACCCAGGCTGGGGCTCCGGGCCCCCGGCCAGCAGCTTTGATCTGAACGGCCGCCGCTCGCCGCTAAAATCTGCACTTGATGTGGGCCGGGTCGACGCCCCGGGGAACCACAGGAACCACAGGAACCTGCCACCACGGCAACAGATGGGCTGGACGGAGACACGCTGGATGATAAACATAAAACCCAGCGAACCACAAAACCCACTCTCTCTCCGTCACACACACACACACACACCAGTGTGTTGGCAAGACTGAAGTCAGCGAGGCCGTACAGACAAAATATCTCAAAACCAGTTTGTCTCTCATTTTTACACCTCTGTACTGAACAAACAGCAAACAGCTGCTGGGTTAAAACAACAGAGGCCAACAGAGGCTCCTGTCTGCAGGACGCCTGCAGCGAACGACCCGACACCCACCTGAATCCTCCTCTCCTCCTCCTCCCTCCTCTTCCTCTCCTCCTCTTCCTGCTTCCTCTTCAGCTCCATCTCTGCTTTCCTGATAGATAGAAAAGAAATAGAAAGAAAGAAAGAAAAAGGAGGAGAGGGAGGAACAGACGGAGTGAGACAAAGGAAAAAGAAATGGAGGTGTGTAACAGAGCAGTGAAGGAGAATAAATTAAAAAAGACAAGAGACAGAGAGACAGAGGCAGAGATGGAAACAGAGCGAGAGAAATACAGTGAGATTAGTGAAGTCAATATTCAGCTTCCTCCTGATTGCTGCTGATGTCAGCCTTCTTCTTCTTCTCTCACTGGAAAAGTGTTCGACTCAGCGTTTCTCCATTAGCAGAATTTATTTTGAGCGTTTCACCCAAATAAATTTACAATTCATGAAACAGAGTGAGTTTAAAATACAGTTTGAAAAAAAAAAAAAAACCCGGTCTCCTTCCACCAGCTTTCTTGCTCATCCTGTATGTTTAAAGGGTTATGTTTATATATATATGTGTATCTCATTTTTCTAATGTGTCATATGCACTTAATTAGAAGAAACTTTTGGTTTTCATGCACTCAAACCCTTCACACATTTTATGTTTTTGTCTTGATGCTTTTAAGTTGTACATTTTTAAACCCTAGTTCTGAAAAGACCAATATTTCTTTACAATTGTATTTTATTTATAGTTGAAATGACAAATTAAGGGAACTTAATTTGAATGTTTAAAACTAATATTTAAATTGTAATAACTCATGAAATTTACAATGTAATGCTTATAATGTTATAAATCTTAAAACAACACACCTTTTAGAGATTAAAATCTGCTCTGACAGGTTGCATGCTGGGATTGTCACCAATACAACCAATCAACAGATCAATGGATGGACCTACACTGCCGTTAAAGACCCACGATGCTGGAGGGGCTACAAAGCTGCCAAACCTCCTTCAGAAGGGCGTGTCGTTATTTTCATTACGGATCATTCAGCCAATTATTTTCCTGATTATTTGATTAATCGTTTGTTCTATAATACGTCCAAAGAGGTGAAAAATGTTTGAGGTGATGCCGTCAATTTGCTTATTTTATTCAACCAATAATCCGAAACACAAAGATATTCAGTTTATTATCACGTCAGACAAATAAAAGCAGGAAATGATCTCAGTTAAGAAGCTGGATTCAAAGAATTAATAAACTGATGGTTTGAGCCTCACTTGGACGGATCTGTTGCTGAATAAAACAGAAAAGAAATGTTCTCCTGCGTCTGTTTCACTGTTATTTACTTTCTTGCTCTTTGCCTTTTTATTTCTGTCGTTCGCTCGCAGGAAAACTATCAGAGAACCACAGCTCTGACATTTGCTCTCCTAACTACTGACTGCTTGTACTCTGCGGTCATCTAGGAATTGAAGGTTATTCTGCTGCTGCACACAAACACACACACACACACACACACACACACAGCTCTAAATAGAAACATCAGCCACATGCCTAACAGAGAGGAAAACACCAGGCTCTGTAATCGCAATGTTTAAAGCTGGAGTGCAGGACTTTTACATATAAATGAACGTCTGTTAATTCAGCGCTGATTAAACCTCTCTGTGTGTCGTAGTACACCGGAGTTTTTAAATCTGGAGCACCGGTAAAACCAGAGCCATGCAGAGAGAGAGTCAAGTCAACAGAAGCTCAAAACGCTCGATGGTCACATGACTGACGTAGACTTCAGGTAGTTCTCTCTACACGGCTCTGGTCTGACGGAGGAGCTACAGCAACCAGGAGTCTGGAGGAAAAACCTGAGAAGCTCCAAGAAAAGTTTCTGAAACTCTGCTCAGGCTATAGACACAGAGAGCATTTAAGTCCCGCCCACACCGGAGGGGAAAACAATTCATCTCTCTCCATTGACTTTGTACTGCGTGAAGGTTCCTCCTTGTCTCTTCGGTCTGTTAGCAAACAACAGAAACATGGCTAAAAGCTGCTGTGTGGTGCGATGCAGTACCAACAGGGTGAAGAACCAGAGCTAAGTTTTTATAAGCTGCTGAACCCAAAAACTGAACCTTTAAGACAAAAGTGAATCCAGATGTGAGGCTTCAGCAGGAAGAACAGGAACTCTGTGGATCCTGACGCTCAGTGTGTCTACGTGTGCAGCAGCATTTAGTCCAATATCCAGATGTCAGTTTTAGGCAAACTGTACTGCTGTAAGCTAAGCTAAAGCAACTTGTGTAGTGGGATGTGGCTAAATCAGAAAGCTCTGCAGTATTATGTTAGCAGGTGCCTTAGCTAACTAGAGAAGGGACACTGAGACAGACCCACAGTGTTGAGTTTGTCCTCTCTGGTGGACAGAGGCTGCTGAAATAATCCTCTGACCTGCTGAAATCTAATGTTTGTAGCTGCTGCAGGCGTTTTGTTAGCGTTTCAGCTCTTGGTTGCATATTGTGGCGCCGATTGTTTTCCCCTCTGGTGGGCGTGGTTTTCAGGGTATGACGCGCTGCGCTCTGTCTCTATGTAACTATTACATTTACTCTACCTAAATAAAGGATTATTGTCTTGGAGCTGTGGAGATTTAAGCGAGCTGCCCTATAGGCAGACATCAGTGTTTGTGTAATTACTCTCCCTGCCAGAAGGGGGAGACAGAGGTTCTGCACTGCAGCTTTAAGGAATTTAAAGAATCAGAAATCTGCTGGGAGACATTTCCATCGACAGGCATTCTTCAACACATCCTTATAAATAATGTTTGGATTAAACCGGCCCTCGATCTCTGATGAAATCCTATAAAACAAGGTATTACAGGGTCAGTGACTTTATCAAGGTCTTGTAGTGCAGCTCAGCGTGCTCGCGCTCTCCTGACCTTCAGTCTGCGACCTTCAGCTGCATCTTGGGAGTTCATAACTTGCCAGAGGAGGAGAGTAAAGGGAAGGGAAAGTGGGCCATAAAATTTGGGGCTGTCGTCTCTAATGTCTTATATTAGCGGGTAGTGGTTTGTGACGAACACAATGGCCCCCATCAGTCCTCCTAAAAGACTTTCCATACCACTGAAGGAGGGGAGGATCGTGGGGGTCAGCCCTTAGTGAGGAATATGCCTGCCACAATCTGGGCAAGAAATGAAATTTTCCGTGTAACCGTGTGCAGAGCTTGATGGATTCAAAACCGCACCAGCCACTTACATGGTGCCATTTAGGAAAATAGAGGGGGGGGGGGGGGGGGGCACGTCAAGGATAGCAGGTTAAACTGAACAAAGACAGAATACAGAGACTGAAGCAGACAGTCTTACATGGTGTCTCCATGTCCCCACAGCCCTGCACAAAGTCAAGTCAGTTTGGATGTGCCTTAAAGCTCCACCAATCAATATTTTTATATTCACAAAGAATAAAAAGACTAAATGCACTGTGAAAATATCAATATATTATATTCTTTGACATAAGGATTGCGAGTTGGTAGGACTAAGAAATATAAATTATCAGCATTTAAAGAGGAAAAAATATGGTGTGCCAACAAACTACAGGGTTCATACAGCTTCTTTATTTTTTTTTAAGAGTAAAATTCAAGTACTTTTCAGGCACTTTCAAGGTACCTAAAGGAAAAATTTCCAGACTCTCGAAGCCTTTATCATCACATCTATATTGTTACTAGAAATGCCAGGAGACAACAAACAAATATGAAGACGAGATCGTTTCATTTTAAATATTGAGTATATTCCAATTAAACCCTATTCCTAACCTTGAAAACATAACGGTTAAAATTAAGCATTTTCCAAACTTTCAAGACTTTGTATGAACCCTGGAACTAAACCAACTGCCTATTTTTTAAACAAAAGTGAGTCCTGATGACTTCTCAAATCTCAGAAATCACTCCATGTTTGCTTTATATTCGACTCCTCTACATCATAAAATCTCATAATGAATTAGATTAAATAAACTCGTCTTGTATTGTTAACTCTTGTAAACTAAAACAACGTAACATAAACTAAACATTATAACCTCCATGAAGGGAGACTTTATTACAGGACTGCTGTATTTAGCTGCATTCATTTTAGCAGCTATCTGTACCTAATAAACTGGCCACTGGGTGTATGTCAGAGTGGTCCTTTTTTTTTTAAATAACATTTTAGTTAGTAGGAGAGCTACTTGTATGTATGATGGTTTGTTTGCTTGATTCCCAGGTGTCTCAACCTCACAGTTCTCTAATTAATTTCTAATTGTTTGGATCCAGTAACGAACCAAGTTAGCAGCTAAGTGGTTTTTCCCAAATTTCAAAAGGTCTATGGGGTGACCTCACAGACACTACGTCCATAATCTGGTCCTATGCCCTTTCCTCAATTCTTGCCTAAATCCCAGTGTTTATAGATCAAATCAGGATGAGACGAGTCACAAGTGAAGACGTCAAACCTCCTGGACAAAACTGTGAAGGACTTTAACCTGCTGAGACATCAGACACCTGGACTGACTGCAGCAAATCCTGAATTAAAGACACCCTCAGATTCAGCCAGAACCGTCTCTCCCAGCAACAGAGGAGTGAGGCAGCAACACCTGTAGGAGGCGTGGCCCATGAAATGCTGGTTTTTATAAACTTGGTAAGAAATGTCAATATTACCCCGGCATTGATCATGTCATATCATTTAGTTTACAGCTCAAATAAACACCTCTTTAAATTACTTAATTAAATTCTTGTACACACACACTGTAAAACGTTTCCTCCTAACTCTGAGGCTCGTGACCTTTGACCTCCTCGCCATCGTTCTCCTGTAATGATGGACTATGGTGAATTATTCTGCTGCTGTACTCGTTTGTAAATCACTCTGGACAAGAGTGTCAGCTAAATGCAGAAAATGTAAAAAAAAACAACCCGGCCTGATAACACTTTACAGCTTCTCATTATGTAAAGCTCTTCTCAGTGTGTTTGTCCACTGCAGCATTTTTCACTCAAAAGTAGCTTCTGTCGGGTCGAAACACGCCAACTTTGACAAGTGCTCTCTTCATTTTCGGCTAAAGAAAAACAAAAAGTTAAGAGGCCGAAATGTAAAAACTACCCTGACCTGAACCCCCCCTCTCCCACTTACAGTCGCCTGTCCTCCTCCTCCTGCTTGCGGCGCTGCTCCTCCTCCTCCCTCCTCTTCTTCTCCCTCTCCATCTCCTCCTGGATGCGTCGGAGCCGCTCCCGCTCCTCCTCCTCCTTCTTCTTGTTCTGCATGGCGGTCAGCAGCTGCTCCGACCGGGTCACCAGGGCCTGGTACTCGTGGTCGATCTCGATCCGGGTCATGACGGTGCTCTGACGGACAGGAAATCAGAATCGACTCATGAAGATGTTTCTGGACTGCAGGAGTTTATTTGAATAGTTAAATCATGTTCAAATGTTCTCAGATATTTACTTCAGTGGCAGAGAAGCCTTTATTTGGGACAGGCCAATATTAGAGACAGGCTTTTATTTCTAATTTGCACTGTTTCCCGGTGAATAAAAAATCAAAACGTCCTCCATGTTTACCTGCTGTCTTAATTAGTTCTGTATAATGACCATGTCAGCAGCTCTAACTCCATCAGTGCAGCAGGAGGAACGTCACGTGTTCCACTTTTTCCCTGAGCGACGTCTTATGGTGCCATGAATAAAACACACTTCCTCCAGAATTTTCACGGTAAAAATCTTGAAGCCTTTTTTTAAGTTTTTTAATGTGAAAAAAACACAAGAAGGCGTTGAGTTTTGTTGACAGTAGCTTAACATCGATCAGGAGTACGGCAAAGAAAATATTCAGGGTTCGCACAGCTTTTTAAGTTAAGTTCAAGCACTTTTAAGCTACCTAAACCAAACATTTGCAGACTCTCAAAGCCTTTAATTTTGACTATAAATTCCAGGAAACAACAAACAAACCTGACGACGGGATTGTTTCATTTCAAATATTTAAAGATTTTTGGTTTCCATGAGTGACTGTGTCGATGATGAAACACCAGATTATGTAGAAAAATCAAGCAATTTTCAAGGAGTATATTTGAAATCAAGCATATTCCTAACCTTAAACGGTTAAAATTAAGCATTTTCCAAACTTTCAAGACTTTGTACGAAGCCTGAACATTTCTGTTAAAGAAGACAAACTGAGAGCAGCAGGGTGGTGTCTGAGTGTGACATGACTCTGTTGTTGTATTGATGGAATTAGTGCTTTGGAAATGTACATTATGTTAAATTTACCACGTGAGCCATTTTAACAGCGTGTAGGTAATTTTTTTAACTTTAATTTTTTTTTTACCAAACCTTTATATGACTTTACAGTATTCCTATAAAGCACCGGGAAGACCACATCAGCTCCAGATCGTGAACCTCAGCAGAAAACTCAACAAACTCTGTAACAGATTCAGTTCAGGCTCTACTTTCTGTCAATTCTCTTCTTTCTTGGTTTCCTATGACAGTAAATATAATATGTTTGGATTTTGGACTGTTGGTCGGACAAAGCAAGACATTTGAAGATGTCACCTTCAACTCTGGGACGTTGTGATTGTGACATTTTTCACTATTTTCTGACATTTTAAAGACCTGTAGATTGATTACAGCAGTGCTTACCACCTCTGTGCATGCAGCTAGCCTTCCCTGAAGAGTGGAGGCTGTTACAGCAGCAGATTAATGCCCGTAGTCTGGAAATGACATCTTCAGCTATCACACATGGCTGCAATGTTCAGGTATCCCTACATATCAACCACCTAGAAACACCTTAGCAACGCTCGAGCAAAAACATTGAAGCACGCTTTTCTAAGGCAGCAAGAAAATCTTTTTTCAGCAACTTTATTTCCTGTACACACTGTTTCAAAGTAAAGCTGTCAGCGTCTATAGCCACTCTGAGGATGTTCTTTCCTGTGATTATGGTGTCTACCGAACCTTAAAGAAACCCTCTGAGAGCATCACAGTTCACTGTCACTGTTGTGTTCAGGCGTCATCAGAGCGCGGACTGACGGCGTAAACCTGAGGAGGGAAACGTGTCGCTGCGTCGAAGCAGATGAATATTCATACGCATCTGCTGTCACGGCAACCTTTTTCCTCCCACTGCCAGTTACTCTACATCAAAGCTGCAGGGGGGAGTCTGACGTGACGGGAGCGTCTCTCCACCAGCGTTTGTCCTTCTAATCCCGACATTTACCGCTGTGAGCACCTGTCAGACTCTCACCTGAAAGACAGCAAGGCTAAATTATGAAAATGAAGCCAAAAAAAAAAAAATCTCCTGTATGATATTAAAGATTCATGACATTCATAGGTAAGATTATCTCTAAAGAAGGCGGCCTCAAAGTCAGAGAAAGCACACAGTTTAATCCAATTCAACAGCAAACACCATCATGATAATAACATGTCAAGAGTCTCGACAATCCATCAGTTTGGGTCAGTATCTCTGAATCAGACGCTCATAATGTCAAAAATCTTTCACTTAAAGTCCAACCATCTCTTTATCTGTCCACATGAAGAGCTTCTTGTTCTGTATATAAACTGGAAAAACATCACAACCTGGACTTTATCATTATATATATTTTTTTTTAAAAATCCAATCTGTTCTCATTTCGTCAAGCAGGGACTTGAGGCACCACCCGTCTGTCAAACTGCACCCGAGTGTGGTTTAATTTCATGCTGTCCATCATTCACTGAGAGGAGGTGGCACTTTTGTCAAAACGGTGTATTTCCTATTTTTTGAAACAAACCTCGTCACACGTCAGAGCAGACAGCACAACAAAGAGCTTCCACTGAAGGATACGGAGGAATGTAGGCTTTACAGTTGAATACAGAGCTTTAATAGCACATATGGAGTCAGATAACGTACATGTCAAACATCCACCCACCTTGATTTTGACCATCAGGGCGTTGACGGCGGCCTCCAGGTCCTGGATCTGTTTGGTCATCTCCTGTTTGCCCTCCTTCAGCCCGGCCACCACCTCAGTGAAGCGGTCCATCCTCTTCTTCAGGTTACGCACCTTGACCAACCCGTCGATCCTAAACCACACACACACACACACACAAGTTAAAAACAAAAATGTCTGCTTTGAGGTTTTACATTTAACTGGGTAATTCCATGCTCCATGAAGTCTGGGCTGTATATTTAAAAAAAATCGACGCAGCAGAGGACGAGATATCCTTAGTTTTAGACACTCCCCATAATGCAGCTTGATTGTGGAAGTGTTTTTCCCCATTCTGTATTTCCATCTTTAAACAACATCAGTAAGTTAATAATCATAGAAACACTGCACTTTCCTGGATAATGTAACCATCATTAAGGTTTATTTTAAGGCCACCAGTTTTAATTATTTCAGCTCAGTTTCTGAGAAAATCATGTTTTGTCTGTTTGGCAGACGGCTCTAAATACTACAATACCCATGAGCCTCGGCTGCTGTTGCTATGGAGAAGCAGCCAGTCAGAGGCGCAAATCAGAGCAGTGGCGAATTCAAAATGTTTCGTCGTTGAATTTGTGAACGCCACAGTTGCTGAATTCGCCATTAGAGGCAGATGTGATGGGATTTTAAGCTTGGTGATTGGATGTTTCTTGTTGAAATGCACCTTGGGAGTTAACTTTTTATTAAAGGACCGGATATTTTCTAACTCGTTGTCAATCTTTTTGCACCGACGAATCAACCAGGAGTGTTTCACGTCCACAAAGCCATAAAGGTGCTTCAACTATGAGTCATGTAACATCGTCTATGAGAAAAATGAATGAATGGGACTTTTACTACTGGAATGTCACAACTCTACTAGACCCCTGCCCGGTAAACAACCGTGTCATTCAAACCTGAGCCTAGTTTATAACGCAGGCTTTCTGTCTCCAAGCCCAAACCAAGATGACATCAGCTCCCTCCAAAGAAGACATTACTTTTTTCCACATGTTGCACTCACCATTACCACTAAACTGACCTTGATGTGCAAAATTGGTGTCGTGCCCCTTTAAAACCGGTACAAAGGAAGGAACATTATTCTGAATTCTAGTCAAGATCTCAAAGTTTCCAAAGACACGAACATGTCAGGTTGACTTTTGGGTAAATGTGCATAAATGATGAGCCATGTAGATGTTTTATTTGATGTGACGGCGCAGCCATAAAATAATCAGATTGTGTCAAATTAGATTTGAATGTCACTCGTAGAGAAGATACGGTAGATTCAGTAAAGGGCTGAAACAAGCATAGACACACACACACAACATAGTGTATAAACACAGTAATTTATCTAACTTAAAAGTTACTGAAGTGTACATTTTAAAGGGGGAAATAAAGGACACTGGGCTTCAAACCCAAATCAAAAGCTATTCCAACTCTGTTTAAAACTGCAGCAGGTAAATGCTGGTAATCGTGTCTGTGGGTGATGACTTCAGTCACTTTGGCACAATATAAAGCTTCATCTCCTCCACCTGCTCTGTGGAGCTGACAAATTACTCGAACAATAATCTCACTCACGATTTTGGTTGTTTGATCAGTCGCAAACGTTTATTTCAGCCACACTGTGATTAACTGCTGTGGCTGCACACTCAGGCAACCTGCATGTGAAACGTGCAACAGCTGCATTTTAAATATGTCAGAAAGTCCTTTTTATCTGGTTGTAGTTAGTGAGCAGAATATGACAAAAACTTCATGTTTCAGTAGAATTACATTCAGTGTGAGAGATGTTTTCTGTTCAAGAGGCTGAAGGTAAAACTATTTTGTTCCTAGAAAACAATTTGATTTCAGGGAGACTCTCAAGGGACCTCTACGATGTGCAAGGTGACGGTAACATGACCGAGAGAGGCACCTGAAGGCTTCAGTAAATCACTTTTTGGTAGTTTTTTGGCTTTTACAAAATAAGGTCGCAAAGGAGGCAGGAGGAGAGATGAGGAGAGTAGGGAAAGAGGAGGGAAGGAAGGAAGGGAGGAGGAAAGGGGAAAGATTAAGAAAGAGCTGGAGGGAAGACGGGACACCCACCGAGGCTTGTGCTTCTTCCTGCAGAGCCACATCCGGACCGTCTTTTGCATCTTGATGCAGGCGCTGGTCCGGTACAAAATCTTGTTCTTTACTGCAAGAGACCGAAAGAAAGGAGAAAAGGGAAAAGACTGTCAGTTTCCTGCAAACTTAACCTCTAAGAACTAGCTCGTAGTACGTGTGGGGCGACCACGTGTTTACAGCCGTTCGGCCACACTCGAAGGCGGGGTGAAAAGCCGGCCGTCATAAAGGCGGGAGAGGCAACCTGTTTAAATATGGGGATAACAGCACATTTTCACAAAGTCTGTATACGATAGACACTAAACATGTTAAATGAAAAAAGCGTTTTGTAGAGAAATATTACAAAAGAAGCCAAACTTCTCAAATGATAAATGTTGTTGATGTTTAAACACAAGCAGCTGTACAAAAACTTAATTTGGATTTAAATCAGGAACTGTGGTCAAAGAATACAGCAGGTGAAGAAAAGCACGACTCTGATCAGACATTTTATGCCAGCTGTTGGTAGAAAACCTGTGGAAGGCAAATGTGCTGATGTGTGTGTATTTTTATAATAAACTAGCCCATATTTATTATAGTCTTTTTATCTTCAATTCTTCATTATGTGTGCATAAAATTGGGGTAACACTTAATTTTAAAAAGGTCTGTGAGGTCATAATTAGCAAGTAAAGTAGAAGTACATTTCTTTGAAATTACCCCCGAAGTTACCCCGACATTATTTAATAATTATATTCCATTATTTCCCAATAAGCAGGTAATAAACAGCTGGTAATATCTTTAATACATTTTCAGGAATGGAAATATGAAGGTAATTGAAAGCCATGATTACAAACACTTTATTCCCAAGTCCGCCATTTCCTGGTAAGTAGATGATAATTAGCGAGTAACTTCTGCTAATGTGGGAGTAATAGCAAAGAAATTTCAAACACGTTACTTGCTAATTATCACCTACTTTCCATGAAATTATTGGACCTGTAAAATTAAGTTTTACCATATTTGTTCCCTTTTAAAATGACCTCTTCTGCTTGAGCACCGGTGGGTGTAGGAGACACCAGAAGCACTCTCGTTGTTGTTCTTTACATCAGCTGTTGACAGTTATTGATAATTGGTGACACAAAATGGTCTGTACCAAAAAAGAAGAGCCCCAGTCAGGCTCAGCCAGACCAGGTCCCGTGGGTATACTGTCGGCCTGACGGAGAAATTCTACTCCAATAAGTTTACAGAATTCATTATAACATCATTTTAAAAACGTCCTGCCCCCCCCCAGATGTTCTGTATTCTTGCACACTGATTTAATTTGTAGTGAATATAGTGAATTGCTTTCATGCACTAATATTACTTTTACATGACAAAAAACATTATTTTCGATTCAATTTCAGCCCTTTTCCAAGTCTTTGGAAACACAGATGCTTTTTTTCCGTCGAGCCACTGAAGCAAGTTTGAACTGAAGTGAGAAAATTAGAGAGAAAAAAAAGAGGGAGCACTGGAGAGATGAAGGGTGAAAGATAAATAGAGACAGATCGATAACATCACTACTTGCTGCCAAATTCATTTCATCTTGTTACTGAGTCAGAATATTTAACTTCTACACCATCAGTCACAGAAGAAGAGTTAATGACTTCGCATTTACTGAACACAAGATGGTTATATTGTACGTAATTATGAATATTTTCTAATTACTGCTTTTACAACTGCTGCCGCTGTGACATTATAAACCTTGTGGATTTGGACAAATGTGTTTATTTTTAATGGGATATGATGATACACTTCTGTTCTGTATCTGCCAATAAAGCTCTTTTTCAAAGAGAACAAAGAGCAGGACACAGAGATAAGGACAGTCAGAGTAAGTCAGACTAATAGAGAAAGAGAGAGGCAGAATAACCAAGACAGAAAGAGAGAAACTACTAGAGACGGGAAAAAAAGAGCGATTAAGAGAGATCGAGCCAGACACAAACAGAGAGAGAGAGACAGTGTTATGATAGCAGCCTGCAGTGACGGACATGAACCCTCCTCAGACACTGCAGTGATAAACACAAGAAAGCAGACAGATATAGCACTCCTCCAGGAGCTCAACCCCACATTATTAACAGCAGTCTGTCTCTGCTGCAGATTACACCGCCTGTGGTTTGTTTTTGCTGTTGTACTCTGCTCCGTCCACAAGGCCCTTGGGTATTTTTTTTTTGTTTTTGTGAGCCATCTGTGCATACTGATCCATCTCTTGTTTGCATGATCGGATTTCCAGCATTGCCCGTCTGGACAAAACTGAGAGCGATAAGAAGTAAATGTACTGAAAGAGACGACTGTGATGGGTAGAGGAGCATAAGTTATTGTGTTTAAATGCGTAGAGAATTGTTCAAGTAACCCAGGTTCAGGCTGACACAAGTCATCAGTATAACTGGGTTTATATAACTTAGTAATACTGGCAACCAGGTGATGATGGCCGCCTTACTCTCATATTAAAAAACAAACAAAAGCAACCAAAGCGTAGGTCATCTAGCATCGCCTCCAACAATGTTTGTAGCCTCTTGTTGGTGCTTGTGTACAACTTTTTCTCTGCATAATTCATTGTGATGTTGAAGCTGCCCCTCGAAACATTATGTTACACAGTTTTCCTTCTATTGTTTGTTATGATCATGGCAGATGGTTGCCATTTCCCTTCAGGTCACACTAATTGTGAATACACAAGTATTCAGATAATATCGCAAACTATAACAGTTCTTATTGTAGGTTTTATTTTTTTCCGATGGTATTTTTGGTTAGTCCTGGATCAACACAGACCCTGAGCACCAGATCTCCTCATCCCTATCAGCAAAATATTCTGTAGGCTGGTTTATTTATGGCATGAGGGGCACCCAGTCTCAGCCTAACAAAACTGCATCCAAACAGCTTAAACTGAATAAAACCTTAATCCAAACATGGCCAATAGCTGCTTCACTCAGTCCATGTAAATGTTGGCATATAGTGTACCGTCTTTATTTAGAAAATCAGACACCCTCCACATAATGGTGACTACTCTCATCAAATAAATGCCAATATGTAAAAACTGTAAGATTTTCACTGGATGGAAGGATCTACTGTGGATCTCTGAAAGTAAAATGTGTTCAGATTTCTATCATTATATTTTCACTTTATAAGCCAGAGAAAAGCCCTTAGATTAGATTAGATTTCCAGGATTTTGTTCCCGTGATAACACCGTGTCAATACCCTGTCGGTGTTTCCTCTGAAACAGATGCTGCTTACATTTGATGACGGACAGAGCACACCACTGGACCTTCTTCCAGCGGCTGTGGATGAGCCACTTGTTGACCTTCTTCACCAGCTCTGCCAGGTGGTCCGGGTCCGACTTCATGATCGAGTCAAACTCTGCAAACTGAACAGAGGTGAGAGGCACACGGTCAGAGCTGTGCTCCTGCACTGTCGGCAGTAAAACAGTAAAACGCTGCTTGGAACCTGTTTGTCTTCTACAACCTGAGAAACACTAAAGGATGTTAATAAAACACCTGATGGATGATGTTTACAAAGTATTTGAAAGCCAATTAAGCCCATTTTTTGTGTTGACAACTTACTGTAAATGCACTTGAGGCACTAAAATCGAATACGTAATTTTACATCATGATCAGAGCTGCAATGATTAGGCGATTAAAACCTCTTACCATTCCTGAAAAATTAGCCTAAAAGGCCTATCCAAGGCATACCCAAAGTTAAGTGAAAGCTGTTCTTGAACCATTTGGAGTACATGCATGGCCTTGGTCTCTTTTGAAAGGTAACACAGCAGTCAGAATCACTGTAAGTGCTACTGGCACTGAGTAATAGAAGTTTGAAAACATTGAAGTAGAAGGTTTTTATTTCCACCTGAATATTTCTTGGCAAACAGATGCCTGGAGATGACAATAGCTGGGACTTACTACCTGGAAAACCCAATGGGGCCACAGCACGAAGCATTACCTAGTCCAAGTTCAAATTTGATAACAATAACACAGAAAATCAATATTTTACACGTTTATTTTTTTCTAAGGGTATGTGTAGGCGTTTTCCAAAAAAGGCCATTTGGAGACTCCAAAGGACCTTTGGTAACCATGGGAACATACCTTGGATAAAAAGGCTACAAGTCATAGTCATAATTTGGACTAATGAAAGGTGACACTAAGAGGTGTCCTATCCCATATCCAGATTCATTATCAGTACTGCTGACACAAAGTAAATGAAGACTAAACACATTATAGTGCTCTTTTCCAATTCCATTAGTCAATCAAAAAAAAAAAAATAAATGAATATGCAACTGTTTTAATAATCAATAACCAAACACTTGTTCACTGGTTCCAGCTTCTCAAATGTGAGAAGTTGCTGCTGTCCTGTTCAATGATTTGCAATGTTATAATTTACACTGTAAATGAAGAGGATAGAGATTTAGAGGGCTAAATCTCTAGTGGTTGATAAATGTTCTCAACGTATATCCTCATATTGCTAAACCCCGCTCCTATACGGTACAGATGTTGTAATTTTTCAGATACTAATGTCAAAGTAATAGAGATTAATATCTGTAGTCTGTGAAAATCCATTTCATTCACTAAAGCACGGACAGGAGCAGAAACGTATATATTTATTTGAGCTACAGTGCATTCAGTTTTCTTTATCTTCTTCATCATCCATGCATCTTTTATAACAAAGTCAAAGTTCATACCAGGGCTGCTGAATGCTTTCTCACACTTCTTGCACTTCATTTAAAAGTCTGCTGAGAGCTACTCTGTGATAGTGTAGCTGACATGTATTGTGTTGTGATCATGTCCTCTGGAAACCTCTGACTTCCAGACCTTGAGAGTCTGCTGCTGCTGCCGCCTTAATAATGAAGCAAGCCGCCGAATTCACATTAGTATTTTCTCAACGTGCGTGTCTCCTTATTGTCAGTTTTTTCAAATTTCTATCAACATAGCTTGTGAGTGCGGTGCTGTCAGGCAGCTGACCCTCAAGTGTCAGATGTCCAAAGCTTCACACCATCATGTTTACAGCTATAAAGCCACCGGGCAGCCTGTGTTAATTTATTATGAATATGAAAAAGATCACTAGGACTTCGGTTTGGTCTCAGAATACACTGATCTGACACGTTAGCTAAAGCCTAAAACTTACTTTTCCGCCATCTAAAGTTTGCTAAAGCTGTAAACCCCAACCATCTTTGGCTTCTTGCAGGCTAAAACAATTATTTACAGTACATGTACCATGTGATGTTATGTCTGTGGAGGGCATCATTGCAAACATTAGATCCCTGATGTGACCACAAGGACGTGAAGAGCAATGAAAGCATCCGAGTTCAGTCAACAGAGGACATAAGTATTTATTTATTCCTCGGAGCTAAATCTACAGTGTCAGACTTACAGTTTGTCCTGCACAGTGTGTACCGAGGTCCTCTGCAACAAACGCATACACTTTCCCAAAGCCCCTGTGGAAACCACATGTCTAACCCAAATGTGATGAATTATTCATCTGGTGGAGAAATAAAAATCCCATCTGTTGGCTCTGGTTCATTCGAAAACCTCATCTCACCTCACCTCAGCAGCCAAAATGACTAATGTGCTTTTCCTCTGAATCTATTGTCTTTCTTTGGAGGAACAATACCTATATTAGCGACTGCGAGGGGGGAATAGAGCAGGTTTTCAAAAAGTCTCACCTTCCCAGGCCGGAAAAACACCCTGGTCAGGCCAAACTTGTAGTCATTCTCATTTAGCCCCAGAGCTTTGAATAAAGCCTGCAACACAAACACACAGGGCATTGATAAACATGGAAATGTGGCTGTATTAAAATGATAATACGAGCTTGGATCGGCGCCGGTGCAGAGGCTTGGAGGACTGACCTTGCAGAAGAGGCGCGGGTCGAGCCGGGTGAGTTTGGGAGGCATGTACTTCTGGTACATGTTGTAGAGTTCGTGAAAGGGAGCCCTGGAGGGGAAGCCGCCCTGCATCAGGTCCAGCACTGACACCATACCTACGGGAGCAGGGAAGAGTCACAGAAAGAGAATTTCATTGGACAGGAAGTTCGAATTCCTTCAGTTGTCACAGTCAGGTCAGTTTAATGAATTTGAATATGGATGAAAAATCCTTAACTATGGCTGGTATTAAACACTGTCATGTATCGAATGCTGGCATCTGGTCAGGTACATAATGTTGAAAAAAAGTACACGTTTATTTATTCTTTGATCAGATAGTTCCTAATTCAAATCTAAATTTTGCCAATTTTAGACAAAGTTCTTGTTCGGCCTCTTGTTTTTAGACACTACCATCATGACAATCCATCCAATAGTCATTAAGATACATCATCTGGGAACCATGAATGTTTGTACCAAATGCTGTGCCAATACGTCTAGTAGATGTTATTACAATTCATCTTCATGGGTATCTGTAACCAATTTCATGGCAATTCATGTAACGGCTGTCGAGACATTTAACACAAAACCAAAAATGTCAATGCTGAGATATGTCACAGAATAAGTGAAGACTTATGCTGCTGCTGGTGGCGCTAGAGGAAAAGTCAGGGGATCAAAGTAATTAGGATTCACCCTCTGGGAACAATGAATGGCAATCCATCCGAACCTGTCGAGATATTTCAGTCTTGACCAAAGTGGTGGACCGACACCGACATTGCCATCTATAGTGTGGCTGCAAACATATTTTTCAAAGTAACGTATAAAAAAGGTACTGCTTAGGAATCACTACACAAACCCGCATACTGTATCAGCACTAGTATTGTAAAACTTCAAACAATCATCTATTTACACAACAAACACCAAGATCACCGTGATCTTAAGCTCTACAGATCCAATAATGCACCTTTGAAACAACTAAATCAAAACAGCAAAACACTGCTAAAAAGCTAAGTCATACTAGTGCCAATTACCATCATTTGTCAGCCCCGTGTACTCTACATTAAACTCTTTTCCCTTTTTGTCTGTGTTTATGTTGTCTTGACTTTCCAGACTGTTCCCCTCAACATATTAAATTAATTTCTTTATATAGACCCCCTGTAAACACGGATAATTTGGCCTCTTTGAAGCATTGTTAGTCATCTCATTTTGCTTTGAAAGCTTATATCAAAGGACTAATTTTCAGTCCTCTTTCATAGCAGACGGATCGCAGCTAATTGGCATTCAGTGTAAATGAACCACACTTGCAGCCGAGTTTGTAACTGTCATTAAGTTACTTCAGAGGACCTTTTCCATAAAGTATTTTTACGTTACTTTGCTGACATTAATGCTGACAGAAATTCAATAACAGGAGGCATTCTTGTCATGAAGAAGTGTTGACTTGTTGGTGGAGTACGGGGATAACCAGAGTCACGAGAATTCAACCTCTCATGTCATTTCATCATGTAACAGCTGTGTGTTGGACCAACAGAGTGACACAAACTGACAAACCAGCATTCACACAGACACATTGCTAGAAAGGCTAAAAATACTGTACGTGATGCCAATTCTGTGGAGAGGAAAAGTGGAAAGCACTTTATTCCACTGAACATTACAACTTTCTCAGTCTTAACACCCATGACAATATGACTTTCCTCTTGCGTATTCAGATAAAGCTGAAACCCTGATTGTAGGCCCCAAGCTGCACATTACTCATATCAGACCTCCAACTGTAATTGTTGTACGGTTTCCCAAAGGATACGGTAAAAAAAGAAATTTCTTTGTCACCCTGGCTCGAGATCTCTTCCTCAACAATTACATCAAGGCAATTTCCACCAGTGTGCATTGTTCACCTCGGAGCCCTTGTGGGGAGTAGACACTCAAACCAGATCCACGCTTTTGCTTAAAACAAGACTTGAAGCTTCACTGAAGAAATATTCAACTTATTCAAGCCGAGTGGTCGTGTGAACATTTTATCCCGGTGTTAGTCTCCCTCCACTGGTTCCCTGTGAAATCACTCACTGGTTATTAAGTCCTACTTCTAACTTACAAGGTATTACACAGCCTCAATATGTCGCTGATTTACTTAAGCCTTCTAAGCCTTCCTGCTCTTCTTTCTGCTCAAAAGAAGAAGCTCAAGGCGGCTCTGGTCAGAGGATCCAGTCCCGTCTCAGGGTGCCGTTAAATCTACATCTCGTCTTTAGGGGTCCAAAACAGAATGAGAAACTTCTTTTGTGCGTTTATTTTGTTGCACTTGGATTTGGTTTGTTAAGGTTCCCAGATTAAGGACATTATTTCTCAGATTAAGTGTTAGAGCTTGATGTGAAACTAACTGGGCCTTATCAGCATTGTTTGGGGCGTCATTCCTGTTCACCAACATCAATGCTGAGATCTGGGGACAAGGACTGGGTACCGTTTACTGAACTTCTTCGATTCTGGTGCAAATATGATACCTGAGTCTGTGTCAGTGAGAGCAGACAGTTGTTGATTGTACTAAAACCTTGTTTATGAATCAGTAAATTATATGTACAGTCACTTCATTACACTATCACTGAAGTTATTTGCCTTTTTTTCCAGAAAGAATCAAGTAATTCTGCTTTGTAGACCAGAACAACAAACAAACAAGGCTCTGCAGCCATGCTAGTGGCTCTGTGAGGCTGTACCAAACTAGCTAAATGAGCCAAATGCTAACACGGAACATGAATGTCTGTACCAAATGTCAACAACAGTTCTTTCAGCAGTTGCTGAGATATTTCAATAAACAACAAAAATGTCAACCTCATGGTGGCGCTACAGGACTGCCAAAGTCATTAGAATTTATTTTTTTCATGGCAATCCATTAAATAGTTGGATAGCCAAGATATCCGACTCTGAAGCACAGATGTCAACCTGCTGGTGGTGCTAGAAGAAAAGTCTTTAGGATTCATTCTCTGGGGACCATGACTGTCTGTACAAAATGTAATGGCAATCCATCCAATAGTCGTTGATATATTTCAGTCTGGACCAAAGTGGTGGACCGGCCGAAAGACTGACATTGCCATCCCCAGAGCCATGCTGCTACTGTGGCTAAAAATCTGTGAAATATGACGTTGCCTGGTTCTCTACGCCCCCAAATTACAAGGCGAGGTCGCACTCAGACACAGACACTGTTCGACAAATAATTGTCATTATCAATTGAACATTGGATTTTGTTTTCGAAAATCTCTCTAAAATGTCAGAAAACAGTGGAAAATGACCACGGGTGACGTCCTCATATTGTCCAAAAACAGTCCAAAAATCCAAAGATATTCTCTTTAAATTTATGAGTGTTTTAAGATTTAAAAGATCATCCAGCACGGTGGGTAGTTTTTTGTTAGTGAATTCCAGTCAGTATTCTGCTGATATGTACTCAGTAAAGTAGATAATGCCACTAGTCAGGAAAAAGTCATCAACATCAGAGTGCGGCGCAGAATCACACAGGAAGTGCACTGTTTACAGTGTTTTCAAAGTAAATTAAAGTTATCTCTGAATCCAAACTGAAAGGCTGAAAAAGGCCTCTCCATATGGAGAACAGACCTGTTCCTGGATAGCAGCACAGGGTTATTAAAGTGTTTTCATTTTGTGAACCAGCACCTGGGATTACCTACTCCCCCTTTACAATCATTGGTTTTTTATTTTATAGGATTGGACCTTTTTGGTTGCCATTTTGGATCTTACCGTGTCATGTTGGTAACACAGAGGCCTCCCCCCCGTCTAATCCAAACTATCAGCGCTTCGATTCCCAGTCCAATAAAACTGATACAGAGCTTGCCGGGGTGCAGTATCTGAGCAGGGCATCGTTGAGTGTGTGGATGGGTTAGAAATGGGACTCTGAGGATATTAAACCCGAACTCATAATTTCTTTTCTTCCAAACCTCGGGGGAGGGAGGGGAGTGTCACTGGCTTTGTGGTTTGGGGGAATAGGAAAAGTTTAAGGAAACAATCTCAAAGTCACAAAGCAAGATTACAAGACAGGAATATACTTCTACAACACAGGAAACAGGAAATAAGGGCAGCCCAGGACTTTGTGATTGGAAACGAACAAACATGTTATTTCAGGGTTTCTGCAGGGTTCACCAAATCAAAGACTTCAATCAAGACGTCATTAATACCTCACAGTGATTGTTAATACATTTTTAAAGATCATATCATCTAAAGTCTGAAAGTATGATGGAAAACCAGAAGGGACAATATTATTTATTATTATATCACTTTTTTTCCTCCAGTACTTCCAGCAGGTTATAACAATGTTTCCTAATGATATAATTAATTTAATTAACGCAGCTTGGAGCTGGATGAGAGGCAGAAAGTGGATGGATGGATTAATTCACTTAAGTTTTTGCTAATTCTGACACTTGTCCATTATGAGACTTCCCAGCTGCAGGAGTGACTGTTTGACTGAAACTCCACAAAAAGAACAATCCACTGTCACAACGATTACACTTTCAGTTTAGAGGTGTGTAACGTCTCCCGACAGCACAGACACAAAAACATTTAATAACCAACATCACTGCCTACAGCAGGCAAGAGAAAACATTTAAGTGTTTTTAGGAAACTGAATTCAATGCTTTTAAAGACTTTTCCAGACCTGCAGATACCCTGTTTGTGCTTCAAATGTTGAGCAATTCTTCATTTGTAGATTTTTAAATTTTAGGGTTTAATTGGGTGTTTTATGCATAAAAACTTGAAAAACTTTGAATTTAATTTTAAAAAGAATATGTAAAAGTATGAGAATTATTTTATTCAATAAAATCTATGTATCTATTTAACATGTTCTCTACATTCCTGAAAAATAGACTCCTTTTATTTGAAACTTTTCTTATTAAATATTAAATATACTGCAGATCAGTGCCTTTTTTATGTCAACTTTGAGATTTAAAGGTCTGAATTTTTACACATCTTTTTGTTGAATCTGTGCATTGTTCAGTCCATCCATTAAAACAGGTTTGTGTGGGTTTTCACAGCTGAACTGAGATTTGTGGGAATCAAACCTAAACATTATGGGGTTTGATCTGAGCATCCAATTAACTGTGGCCTTAATGTGTTTTTCTAACATACAGTATATTCTTCAGAGTTTTAGTTTTATTGATCTGATCTGTAAACTGCCAATATAACTGAAAGGCAGTTCTGCTTTTAAATCTCTGGACAAAGACGAAAGCTCCAGGAAGAGCAAGTAAGAGGACCTTGAGTTGATATTGTTTTGTTTAATCTGAACTTCGGCATATTATCACTTCGACTTAAATCATGTGGTAATATGTTTAGTGAAACAACATATCCTCTCCTCTGGTTTTAACACATTTAAAAGAATAACATCATAAAACTGGAATACACATAATTTTATGATTAATTATCTGCAGGAAAAGGGTGATATGTTCCAGGATAAAAATCATTTTAAAATCACAGGAATACCTTCAACCTCAATGAAAGGCTGGCGTTTCTCAAACTGGACCCTCCCCACTCTGTCACGGAGTGTAACTCTGTTTGTAGTCACTCCCACAGCTGAATGAAGCTCCCTTCATTAAGGTGTAGGTGTTTTCGTAACCATGGTTTCTATCAGCGTCTTTCAGAAGCAGCAACTGTTGCCGTGATCTGTTCACTCTGATGTTTATGAGCTGCTTGGATTTTGCAACAGTCCTGTAAATATACAACACTTTACAATCAAATGAACACGTCTACTGTTTTTCTAGACTAGAGAAGGGAATATCTGATCCTAAATATAATGTAAGTTGTTAAAGTCTGTATGACAATATTAAATGTCTGTCTCAGTTGAGCAGTTTACGTTTGTACAGGAAGTCGCACGGAACTTATATTCGTACGGAGCATCTTCAGTGACGAACACAACGTGGCGTTGTACGTGGTCAGTTAGTCAGCATCGATGTGGACTCACTGTTGGAGGGTTTTATAACCCACTTCCACTCCCCACTACAAGGTTTGGGATGTGACGGACCCTCCACGTGAACACGCAAACGGAGTGAAAGTGGGTAGGGAGAGGCTGTAGGGGGCGGTTTGAGAAATGCCCGTTGTATTATGTTACAGAAGCTAGTGGAACAGACGCTAGACAGGTTGACTTCGAACACTCCTGATTTAGTTAAAGCATCAAGTTTGGTCTATATTTAAATGAAGTCCCACTGACCGGAGCACTGCAGCTGGGAGAGGATCTGAGCTCCTTCGAACTGATGGCTGATCATCTTCAGGTTTGGCTTAATGCAGCGGATGAAACTGGAGCCCTGGAGGAGTGAAGGAGGGATACATGGAGAGAGAGAGACAGAAACAAGAGCACCGAGGCCGAGAGGAAGACGTGAAGAGAGGCGGAGAGAAACAGAAATCATTACACTAACAACAGGAACCACAGACCGAATCAGAAATTCATGACATCCATCACATTCTGACTCCGGACATGATGCTCTGTGCGTCTCAGGGGAAATAGAAACATCTCATGAGATGTACAGAGCTGTATCACAGGAAAGCTGATTTTTACCTTCCTGCTGCTGTGCAAAGAGAGAAGAAGAAACACTGACCGTGCTGCGGAGCTTCTCCAGGAGGATATTCAGCTGGGTCTGCAGGGAAGAGAAGAGGAAGTTTAACAATCTGTGTGATCAAAGAAATGTAGACTGGAAATTAAAGATCATGGAAACCTCAAAGGGCCGAGCTGCTGGTGTACAAGATGAATTAGTTTTATTTCATCATGTCAAGTCATGCCAAACATTTTGCAGTAGCACATACTGTATAGAAAACCAAGAGAAAACATCAGTTATAACATACTGTATATACTTCTATATACTTTCAAATAATATGTTTTTATGGATAAAATGTCTAATAAATTGTACACCAACTGGCAAAAGGAAGAAAAAGAAGTGCAACAACTCTGAAGTTTGTCCTGATAAAGATCTTTCTGGCCAACTCAAAGGAGCCGTGTGGGGTTTTGCAGGTGCACGCTCGCACAGGTGACGTGATACACTTTTCCACTGATCAACAGGTGGTGGTAATGCACCAGGAAACACAAAAAGTGCACGCTAGTAAACATGAATGTAAACAACACAGGATTTAAAATTCTTAAAAGGACGGAAAGAAATGCATTCAACATGTCTGTTAGACCTCAAGGACACATGTAATGAGTTTTGGTGAGAAACACTGAATGCAAATGTAACTTTTGTTTACAAGAAAACTCCACAGGGCAACTTTAATGTAAATGAATGAAAAAAAAAAATAATAATAATTGAAGGACTGATTATCTTTTGTACCTTGTTATTTACGTATTTGGTTCTCTTATCTTATCTTATTCTCTGTTGTCATTTATATAATATATTTTTTTAAATGAAAAACAAATGACTTGATGATGTATTCCTGAGCCTGGAAGGCCAGCAGGCTAACTACCCATTCCACCTGGACAGGTAAACGTTACTATGGCTACTTTAAACTTGAAGGGTAAGTTAGGAAAAGTAACAATCTAAACCAGAGGATTTCAGAGTGAGGGTCAGTGAATGGAAGTGAAAAAATATGACATTAGTTATCAAAAGCAGATCACAGAGAATATCATAAATGTGTGTGATCTGGTTAAAGAGACAGTTCAGAGATACAGTAGTTTTGGGGAATTTTACTGTTTTTACCTCTGGACAGACCTTTTTAATGTGTTTGGTGTCTGAAGTTGTGTCAAACAGTAATATTAGGCTTTCTTGGCTCAATTGTTAAGTGTCTGTGGGATCAAATAACATAATCATGATCACATAGGGATCCAGGATTTGAGTGAAACTAAGCAAGTAAGTATGTAAGTCTTCTTCCAAGCTTTGTCTGAGGGGAGGCCCCAAATCTCAGACTTTGAAAACCCCTAAAAACTCAGAGTGCCACTGTGCCAAACACTTGCATGATTAAGTCAAGGTCGAAATCTCCTGATCTGTAATGATGCACAACTCCACCGGCAGTCAGTAGCTACCTACAGCCAAGTCTGTTGGCCGTTACTATAGAAGAGCCAGACTCTCATTGGGTTATTGTATTACTGTCTGGAACAAGAGGCAACAATTAATCTGAGACTGTTAAGCTTCACAGTTTGCAGCTGAAGATGCTGCTGAGGTGGACAAGTGAGGAACGAGAGGGAGAAAAGCATTTTCCCTGATAAGCTTCTGTAAAGAAAAGCCTTTCAGTTTGGTATAGTTGGTATGCATTAGCAGGAATCCTCTTACTCTGCAGGCCGTCTCAGGTCAAGACGGATTAATTCTTTACATTTGATGGGACTCACTTGAAATACCAGCAGGGCCGGGTTTCTGATAAGCAAAACTTTTATATACATTTGCATCATCAACATCTTTGTTCAATGGCTGAACTTGATGTCGTCGTGAGGCCCAGTCGGGCGGGGTTTCTCATGAGGCTTTGTCTTTGTAAACTTTTCAGAAAATGCATTGTTAATTCTCTTCCATTCAGTGTTTTCAGGCAGAATTACAAATTAAACAAAATAGAGGTACAAAAGAAATGCTTCATTCATCAAACTCTTTTATTATTGATGAATCATCAATACTCCAACAGAAGTGGGGCTGTAACTCCGCCCGGTCGTCGTGTTTCTCGACCCCATAACGTCTCCTCATTACTGGTTACTTGTAGTGTTGGTGCTGCATTATTCAACCTCATTCTGCCTAATCAATTCAAGAGACTGCGGACATGAAGAGCATCTGCGTTCTGTGAATGTAAATGTATGTAAATGTACAGTAAATAAATGTATATTAATTAGGGTCAATAATGGAAGGACAGGAGAGCGGGCAGTAAAGCCAAACAAACGGTGATTACAAAGTGACAGATTGTAGAGGAGACATGCGGCCGACGCTAGCAGCTATTAGCACAACAGCAGTGTCCTCATTTGTCCAATAACACAACAGCTCGGGAAAAGTTCACTATCTTATCTGTGTCCTCTGCCAGATGTTCCAACCACAGTAATGTAACTATACTTATATACATTATATACATGTACGGTCCAAACTAACTGTACGGCAGCTGATTTTACAGGTTGGTCCTGTTAAATAAAGTCATTAGAAAAGCAGCAGCTGTAAAACAAAGAAAATGCTTTTTCTGAGCATCACAAACACTCTGAAATGCATCATTTCATTATTTTACTTCAGTCATGCGTGCAGAGAGCCAACAGGAAGTCTGCTGGCATGATCTACAGGCCCAAAAAACGTGAAGACCTGAGGAGACTTTGTTTTTTGGCGTATGCGCCCAGTGAGCAGCTTTCATGGGAATAAATGTGCCGCCATCTTGGAATCCAGTTTTTCTTAATACAGCCATGATTAAGGTTTATTGCCTTTGGAAGACAGTTGAGCTAACCTTCAGCTCTAATCTCACAAAGACTAAACTAAAGGTGCATTCAGGTGCTCCTTGTCAACTCATTAAGTAAAAAAAAATCCATGTTTAGCATCAGGTCAAGTCAGTTTTATTATAGCCCAATTTGCCTCAGGGGGCTTTAAATTGACTTTTTAACACCTGCAATGACGATAATAATAATAATAATAATAATAATAATACCACAGCAGTACACTGACTCCCTTGAATACTCCAAACTTACATTTATCAACAGGCATCAGCATGGAAATAGTAAAATCTTCACAAAAAAATGCTAATTTCTGTAGTTTTTATCTTAAATGGTTTTTTTTTCTTTGACTTTAAAACTGAAAAAACAAGTTGTTCTGTTTTTGTTTGAAGGCTCGTAGACGTTAACATACTGAATAATTATGGCAAACATTCATCACAGGAGGATGAGAACAAACAGGTACTCAGATACATCAATGTGCAGTCCTTTCACTTCCATCAATCCTGTTTTCTCGAACTACGACTAACTCTCCTCTTCTCTCTCTCTACATGCAGAACAATAATTATACCTGTGTTTAAAAAAAGGGAAATATCTTTTGGACCGTCGTGTTCCTGCAGCAGTTCTGTAATTTAACTCTTTCTAATGAATGCACTACGGCCAAGAACGTTAATACACAGAAAATAACTTAAAAAAAAGAAATCTTGTAAGCGGCATCAGGAAGTTGGTCAAGGTGGCAACCAGTGAGGGAGGTTAATGGTAAATATGTTCATTTATAACCTGGCAACAGCTGTTTGTTAAAGTTGTATAACAGGACAACAGTTTTCACACAGTTATAAATCAGCAGCACTCGAGGTGCATTAAGCTGCAGGTAACCACAGAGCCATGCCTTCAGTATAAACACAATATTATACCTTAAAGTGTCCAAATACAGGAAAAGACAGACTTGGTCTTTGCCTCATCAATGTTTGTGTTGTATCAGGACGTCTCAGAGTGTATCATCACTAACATAACTCCATCCTATCTGTAGACAGCCTACATGTGGTGATGAAAGAATTTGTCCAAACTGCTAAAAAGAACAAATAGAGGAGTTCATGTCTGACTTGTTTCAGAAGTTTAAAGGTCTGGAAACACTCTGCCTTGTGGATGAATTGCGTTACGTCCTCTTGTGGTTTTCCATCCCTCTTCTTCATGTGATGCATTTTTACCGGTGATTAACTTAAACACAAACTTTTCATAAGTATTTCTTGTTCGGGTGTGATCTGATCCATCAGGACGGACCCCGCTGTGAGTCTTGGGGTGCTCAGCTGCATACGATCCTCTGGTTTTATCTTTCACATTCAGGCTAAGAGAAGGTTAAATTCTCAGCCGTGTCAGGCTGAGCCTTTGGAATACGACACCCTTGTTATGATGTATTTGATCCCTGAATTGGGACGAAGCTACGCTGTCTGCTTCTAATGAAAACCTACACACCCTCCACGGCTCATGATTCCCTTCCGTGGCTCCAGCCAGAAGGCAGAGTCCCCCGTCACCTCCACTGACTCTGATTTATCACTGCTCATCTTCCCCCGTCCCCCACCCTTCTCCTCCACGCCCATAGCTCTGCTCCTGTCGGGCTGTTTGGATCCTCCGCTACACCTTCTGAACCTCAATCACAGCTCGGATAGAGAGAGGGGACCCAGGGCAGAGGAGGAGGAGGAGAACCGGTGGGATGAGGAGGCTTTAGGAAAACACTACAGGTAACAGAGCTCACAGGTAATAAGACCTCAAATCCACCCTGAGACAAACTCTGTGCTCCAATCCTCCTGAAGAACAGCGGCGTGTCGTCTGAACATTTAGCCAGACGTTTACAGACAATAATTGAACTGATATGATTCGTGTTTGATGCGTTTGCTTGTTACTTGGTATCAGGAAAATATAAGGGCCTGTGTCCACATGGCGTTAGTTTCTGGCAGCGTGCTGGGATGAAACGCTTGTGCAGTTTTTCTTCTATGACAACAAAATCTTGATGCTAAGTTAAGGGGGTGACTGCACCGATAACAACAAGCTAACACCACGTAGGGTAATAAAAGCACAACATTCAGCGTCCAGCCAATCTGCTTCTGTCTCTGTCTGACATCATAAAGCTCAGGACAGACAGACACGGCTATTTTCTTGGTTACCAGGGTGACGAGCTCTATCTTTTCTTTTTTGGCATTTTAGCCTTTATTAATATATAGCGACAACTGGAGACAGGAAGGGTGGGAGAGAGAGAGCAGACGACATGCAGCAAAGGGCCTCTGCAGTAAGGACTCAGCCTTAATGGTACGTGCTGTACCAGGTGAGCTACCTGGACGCCCCAAGAGCCCCATCTGATATATGATTGGTTGAGATTTTCAACTAGAAGCGCTCAGAGTGGCCGCACAAACAATGGAGGAGTTCTCTGAAAAAAGAGGTCGGGTGCAGAGCTTTTTCTCTGGGCAGCTGCATACGATCGCTTCTCATTGGGAACAACTGAAAATAGATGCTGGCACTCAGAACAAAAACGCTATAAGTGTGCTACTCTGATGATGCATGCCATGTAACAGCAATGTCCCTGGCACTAAATGCCCCCCCCCCTTGCACTTTTCCTCTTTCCCTCTCCCTGTGTTTCCTGTCCGTCTCGCCTGCGTAAAAAGCAAAAAGCCTCAAAACACGACCTTAAGAAAACTGTTCTATCGGGATTAAAAGACACTGTGCAGTGTTTTCATGAATGGAGAATCCGTGCAATCCGGACACAGGATTTAACACCTCAGTGATGGACAGTGTCCGTACAGTCTCAGCGAGGATCTGCCATGTATCACGCATATAAATCACGTCTCCATACGCATGAAAGGATAAAAGGTTGGTACATCAAAGACACCAGTTTTCCTGTGAATTTCATAAAACATTTCCCCGCTGCCTTCACTGTACTGTACACCAGCACTCCCTCAGGTTATGGGCTTTTTTTTGATTGAGTGGAGCCCAGCGCTGTGGTATTTGGCTCACCTTGCCTTTGGTTAGGTGACACTTTACAGTACATATCAAGGTGAGCGGCTGAGCTGGATGAGTCACTAACCCTCCCCTCCATAACCACAGCTGACAACAAAGAAGCGGCTCCCTCTGTTCTCTAAATGGACTCAGAGAAAAGTGCAGCTTTGCCAGCCTGGACTGACTTTTCTGAACGTCTTTGTGTTCCCATGAAATTTCATTACAGCAGACGGATTTTTGAGGCCAATACCGATATCAGTATTCAAGAGTTTAACAATGTATCATCTGATATTCTTCTTAAATGTGGTTCAATTTTTAGACTCCATGTCCTTCAGATGTTCTTACGGGACCTTTGTTGAGGTGAACCTGAGCGCTGACAGCTTCACTCTGACCAGCAGGACCACAGTCCGTCAGATCTATATTCTGTACGGCGGTCAAACCAGGGCTGCTTGTTAAAAGGTGCTGCGTGGAGCGTTTCTCTGCCTCCGTAAATCATTGTCACACTAACTGTGATACCTTGGTAAGCTGGTGTCATCAGTGCAGCTTTGGCAAGAGTAGATCTGTTATGACTTTGCAGAATGCAGATTTTGTGTCCTGTAGTCTGTTTTGGACCCTCGTCATTGTTTTTCTTGCATATTTGCACGCTTAACAATCGAAGCACGGGACTGAAAAGTATATTTTTCACAGATGTATCGTAACAGGCAGATAGACAAGGTGAGACCAAGCCGCTTATCTACCATTAAGGTATTCATTTGCTTCTGATAGTTTAAGTTTGTAACTTTATTTGTATCAACTGATCAGCCTCAACAGACAGGACAACGAGACCTTTAATTAAAGCCTTTAATAAAGTGCAGAAACTAATGTTTTTACACACAACATGTCTTCGTCAGAGATAGAGGAGCCAGTGGCATTAAGGACTGTTAAACTGCCTCAGTACAGTAGCATTCTTCCAGCTTGTTGTAGCAGAACTGTTACCAACAAATAATAACATGTAACAATTATATTCTGCAAAATCCTCAACTTCTCTCTCCAAATATAAGCTAACGTCAGGGTCTCAATAAATACTAAAACTTCTAAAATGATTTCATACATTTTTGCTCCATTAAGAAGCATGTTTGCCCGGAGTGACAGGTCTTATGGCCCAGGGGTACGCTTGAAACAAACTAGTTTGTGCATCCAACCACATCTAAAAGGCAAAAATGGGCGAGTGAAAGGCCCATCATTATAGAGAGGGAGGAGACGCAATCAATAGTTCGAAACAGAGATACCGACCCACACTTTCAGAGAGCTGGATCGTCTGTTTCAGAGTTTAAGCCCCCTAAATTCCTACATCTGGAAGGTGTGTGAGGAGAAGGGGTTTCAGACACTGTGCAACTAAAAAACAAGAACATCATTGGGATTTTTTAGGCTCAAACACATAAAAACAATATCTGTAAATGCTTCTGGACGTCCTGTTAGAAACCTGCACACAACAAAGATGCTGATTTAAAGCAGCTGTATTAATGCCACAGTGACGTGCCACACATAGCCTGGTGAAATTATTTGCCAATAATCCCTAAAAAAACAAACATTTAAAGTGGTGTAAACTGGAAGATACAAGAGACTTAAAGCCTTACTTTTACACTTAGAAACTGCACCCATAAAAACCATCTGACCAAATTCAAAGTGAAAACCTAAAACTCTTCTCACCTTAAACTTGTTGCCGACGCTGATGAAGCCGAGTTTTCCCGCCTTCTGCTTCACGTCTTTGCTGTTGTTGGAGTTTTCAAAGAGCTCGCGGACGAAGCGGTCCTTGGACTCGCTGACCAGACACTCCAGAGACATGTGCAGGGCGTCGTTGTTCTTCTCCACAAACTTGGTCTGAGAGCGGAGGACATTTTTCAAACAGAATTAGAAAACGTGTTTTCAGACTGCAGGGAGGCTGCAGCACTGCCTGGTTTCAGCTTCACCTTAGATTTTGAAATCCTATTATTTTTTCAGATTTTCATTTTTTTGGTTGGTTGTTCTTTATGACTTATCCTGCCCATCTCTGCTCACTGCACAGGTGAAGAAAAATATTCAAAGCAACAAATATCAGAATATATAAGATATATAAAACATGAAGTCTCATTTATAGAAGATTATCTTAGGTCATTTATCAGGATTATTTATAGGATTATAATGCACCAATATACCAAAGTAAATGCCTTGTATGTGAAAACTTAATTGGCAATAAACACGATTCTGATTCTGAGGATATAATCTCATTTAAATTCATGTTAAAAAATCTCCAGTCAGGATTGTTTCCTGCAGTCCAGTGATCAGAAGAAAAAGAAATAAATAACTGTATGCGACATTATTTTTAAAGATGGCTGCAGGAAAGCAGAGTGGAGTGTGTTTTGCTGAACGCACCGTCTCGTAGCACACGGCTCCTGCAAAGTGTCTGATAATGAATCCTTCATCGTCCCTCACGTTCCTGTGGACGGCCAGCTTAGACTTTCTGGGTACCTGAGGGACACACACACATACACACACACACATTAAAACACTTAGACTCAGCAGAGTTCCTGCATATTTTCCATTTAAAGTGACATGCTAATTCCCGGACCTGTCAATCACTCTCAGCTAGAAATTAAGATTAAGAGTCAGCGTTCAGTAATTCACCTGTCAGCTACACCACATCACTCCGAGGCTCAACGTTATTCTGCACTGAAACTTATTGTATTGGCCTGAATATGAGACGACCCTGATCATAAGACTTAAACCACCTTTTGGAACATTTGTTTATGGATTACCGTATTACCTCAAATAAAAACCGGTAGTCAAGTAAAAGCCAGGTCTCCAGTAAAGGCCGGGGGTGTGGCCGACATGAACAAATAAAGGCCGGCCCTCAATATAGGCCGTGGAAAAAATGAGGGTGGATAAACTCCCAGTTGCTGCCATATTATTTGCACGTCAACTACGGTAAGAATAATGTATATTTCCATCGCTTGAATTTAATAAAATCATTAATATAATCGTGCTATTTTCAACACTGTTGCTCTGGATTACTCATCTGAAGTGTTACTGTCAGATTTCAGTCACTCTGGGTGTGTGTGTGTTAATGTCTCAGCCAAACTGTGTGTTGTAGTAACGTACAAGCACCACAAGATGGCAGCAGCTACATTTTACATTGAGTTTTCCACAACACATTTCCTGCAAATGTTTCACAATAAAAGCCTTGTTAAGAAATGAAGGGTAAGGGTTTCTGTCCCCTGAAACGCTAGAGGGCTTTTAATTTGAAACTGATACAGGAAGTGTTGAGTAAAAGCGTGATGCAGTAACTTTAACAGGGCAAACGGGAGCGAATCAAAGTGAGGCTTCGTACTAAAATATGACCCATTATACTCATCAAACAGAGGGAATTAGAAATAAAGGACTGCCTCTAACACAAGCCTGCTTCAGATAAAGGCCTGGTACCTTCTGCAGTTCAGGTAAACAAAGGCCCCGCTCACTATCTGATGAAATACGGTATTAAAGTAATACTGTGGTTAGTATCTTTAAAATGTATTGTTACCTTTATATAAATATACAGATAGATAGTGACAGTCATAGTCAATGAAATGACATTAACAAATGAAAACAATAACTTTTATTTTCTCTAGTGAACTGTACAGGAACCACGTCCTTGTCATGTTTCGGGGTCACTCACAGTGAGGCGGAAGTGGTCCTTGTGTTTGTTGTGAACAGTGTCAGTAAAGTGCTGGTCGCTGGGTTGAGGTAGCCGGTTCTCCTCATCCAGGATGTCCAGGATGCCGACCACCTTCGACTCCACCAGGTCTGTAAGGAAAGCAGGAGAAGTGTGAGCAAAGCTACGCCACCTCTGTGCTGCTAATGAAGCTGCTTCGGAGGCCGCCGGGCAACGTGACCAATTCAATCAAGAAGGGGTGATGTAGACGATTAAACATCTAAATTAAAGTTTAATCGAATGGGAAGAGGCATGGGGACCATAACAGTTTCTCCTTGACCTGATCTGACTCTGATGGGGGAGCGGAGATAATGTCACCTAATGGTGATTATTATTAATACATCAGCACAGTACAGTACTCTTGGAAGGTGCAAAGGTGGGTTATTTTATCTCTATCATTTTAGGAAAAGTCTTTTCAAAGTCCAGCATCTTTAAACTCTAAAACCCTGCAATTTTATCTTCAAGAAAACCAAAACTCTGATGGTCTGAAAAAGGTTTCTGTGAGCAGGAGAAAAGAAGAGTTCATTCTACAGATCAATGGAAAGCTTTAGTTGAAGTGCAGCTCAATTTAAGGACATAATGAGCATCCAGCTGCTGTTTGATGGAGCTTAGTACAGCTGAGGAATTACTGCTGTGGTGCCGGATTTGACTTGTTGAAACTGAATAATGAAACACTAAACTACCCACAGTATAAATATGTTGCCTGTTTGACTACTTTTGGTCCATCTACTACAAAAGCTGTCGGATCAAACATGGACGAATTGAGTCTCTAAACTGTCAATTCACGTTTATATTGGACACAATTTTATAAAGTTTCATTCCACATCATCCACATTCTGATCTTACATAATGTGCATGTAACAGAAAGCAGAAGGTTGCCTATTTTACACATTAAATAGACACAACACGCCACTTTAGTTCACAAGTCCAAAAAATGCATTTAAACCCAGAATTCTGTCTTAAGGACAGAATTACAATAATTACTGGCTGTTCTCTGTAAAAGAACTACTGCTGTAATGAACACTATAGACTGGGACCAGGATCAATTGAGTGTAATGAAGTGACTATGCATTTAATTTACTAACTCAACAAAGTGGATTTAGTGTTAAGTTAAAACAGCTGTGTAAAGCCTTCTGTCGCTCAGGAAGGAGAAAGTTACTCAAGTAATGTGATTCAAGAACATTTTGGTTTGAAAAGGAAAGTCTGCCGTACAAACGGATTCAGAGGGATGATGTGAGGTTCTCATTGCAGTGACAGGATTACCTTTTCATTACATTAACATTATATTTATTTAGCTGATGCTTTTATCCACAGCAACTTACAATAAGTGCAACTGAATAATGTGGATTCAACCCAAGAAATGCAAGAATGATGCAAGTAAACCAACTTCATCAAATATGCTGAACTGCTTCAGGTGCTACATTTAGAAACAAGAAGAGAAAGAGTGTTTTTGTGTTTGTTGTGTTGGTTTATTATGGGTCAAGTCTGAACAGATGAGATTTCAGCCTGCTTTAAAACAAACCGTCTTCCTGAGTAATGTTTCCTGACTGACTTCTGAGACATCTGAGACGCTGCTTCATGCTCACAAACTCACTGCATCCAACTAACCAAGGCCGGCGGAGCCCCGAGCACGAAGGATTCAGCTCTGAGACAGCAGCCAGATTTTCTACTGAAAACCCCCGGAGAACATCCCTTCATCCTTTCATCCATCCCTTCATCCCTCCATCTACCCCCTCCACCTGCTGCCAGTCACAGAGAACAGCACGAACACAGACGGGAACAAAACTGAATCACCAAACTAAGATCAACTTTTCTGAACAATTCTCAATAAGCTGAGAGAAAAGTGGATGGATGGATGAATTATGACATTTGTTAAATACTCTAAGCTGGTCAAAAGTAAATGACTGGATGAATTAATATTTGTTGAACAGTTCTCATTATGAAGTGGTTGAAACAGTTAATGAATAAATAAATAATTATTAATGAATGAATCGTTAACAACAATATAACGACACTCATCTATGAGCAGGCAGAATGAATGAATGAATGGATGAATGAGCATTTGATGAACAATATTCTGTCATTATCATTCTATTATAAATGAGTGATATTGGTAGAACAATACTCATCAATGATGAATTAATTAATTAAATGCGTATAATATTTATGAGCAGCATTAAAGAATGGATCATGAATATTCATAAACATATAAACTTATTTGTGAATAAGTAAATAAACAAAAATTGACTGCATGACTGAATGAATGAATTTACAAATAAACTGCCCTCTTGGAGTTTGACAAATGTGTTTTGTGAAGTAACAGAACTTTCCTATGAGTTTCAAATCTTTGATTTCATTTCTGTGTTGTCTTGCATGCAGCCATGTATCCGATGTCTGAGTGGATCTAATTTTCTGCTACATCAAGTGTGATTTTTATGTCCTCTCTGTTTCTGTATGGACAGAGTGGACGCTGCTTTCACACAACAGGAACCAAACAAACAAATACATTTTAGTAATCTACAGTTTCGAGTCAATGAACAGAGCTCAGTGTAAACACTCTGCGTTGGCCCAGCCGCTGCCTCCCTCCAGCTGACTCCGCCGTAGTTAAGCATCTAATATTGATGCTATTTCACAGAGCTGGACATCAGCAAAAAGCATAATTAACCTCCTTCACCTCTAATCACCTCACATCCATCTCCCTCCCTGTTTCTGGAGTAATGAAGGCACATTTCAGTAAGGACAGGAGTTCACACGCTCTGGGGCTTCATCACTTTGTCTGTCCATGAAACAGCGCAGAGGCTCCGGGGTCAAACTGTGGAGAGGCAGCTCTCGCAAAACTGAGGGAGCCAGCAGCGCATTAAGGCCAATAATGAGCAGCATGCTGCCGCTCGGGGCTCGTAGACACAACTTTCAATGTTGCACAACCCCTGAACGAGAAAATTACAAACACGAGTACTACAAAGCACAAGCAGCAGCAGCAGCAACCCTCCAAAACCTCAGCCAGAGACTCAAGAACTGTTTATCTGAAAGAGCATTAGAGATTAGGTCATACATAACACAAAGTCTGAATTAATCAAGTCCCATGTCAAGATCTACAAGTCCTATGTAAGGTCCAAAGTCAACACAGGAAAATCATATCCAAAGTCAAGACAGGAAAGCCCCAAGTCAAGTCCCAAGTTAAGACTGAACAACTGAAAACCAAGTTCCAAGGTAAGACCTTCAAGTTCCAAGGTAAGACCTTCAAGTCCCACATCAAGTCACAAGTCAACATCAACAAGCCCCAAGTCAAGACAGGAAAGCTGTAAGTCAAGTCACAAGTCAAGACAGGAAAGCTGTAAGTCAAGTCACAAGTCAAGTCAGTTTAAAATCAAGTTCCAAGGTAAGATCTAAAAGTCAAGACCTATAAGTCCCATGTCAAGCCCTGAGTCAAGGTGAACAAAACCAAAGTCAAGTCCCAAGTTAAGAACTACAAGTCTCACAAGACTGGAAAGTCACAAGTCAAGCCCAACAAGTCAAACCAAGGAGAAATATCCGTTGTCATCAGTCTTGCCAGTTACTTTAGAGTGGATGTATTATCATTAACTGCAGAAAGCTGATTAATTTATTGTTCTTCTAGACATTCAAGCACCATCTGGATATTTAAAGAGTTATTTGAACCAGTGTTACCTAAAGTATCTAAAATACATCGTCTGAATGGGAATCTGAGTAAACCCGGCTGCTTGTGTTCTTCTTTTCTTCTAGTGGCTCTGGTTTTGTACATTATGTTCTACACATGGTTAAAAATCAGCACCTTTGCAGAGAAACACTCTGAAATAAACAGCACAAATATGGAAGACGAGCAAGTGGAGCTGCTCTGAATTCAACAATCATGAGTGCAGAATGATGAGTGGCGTCTTCATACCTATGCAGTCCTGATTGTCGACATAGTGAACCTCGTTGACTCCGAGCCCCTCCCTCTGGTACAGCTCTTGCTCCTGGAATGCAAACGAGATATTTCTAATGAGAATCCATAAAGATATTCGCGCCGTGTGCGGCATTCATCTAATGAGGACGGGGACAACTCTGTGGTTCCGTCTGGAGGGCATTCTAGCTCTCCAACAAATGGCACTTAGACCAGGCTTTCTGCTACTACACTTTCATGCAAAATGAGCATCTTAAGGTTACGGCTTTCATGCTGGATGTTGCTAACAGATGTTTCTGCGCCAACATCTCTGTATGTAAATGACGGGTTTTAAGGTCAGATGAGACATCTAACATTTGGAGGAAAAAATTGTTACAACATGAAGTTTTAAAGATGCTACATTTCCACAAAGTTCAAACAGATTTGGCTTCAATTTTGCAGACCGATTGGCTGACTGTATTTTGTTATTGATCCAAAACTTTACTTTCTGCAATTTGAACTACAATTACACAACAGTGACATTAAAGACCTCGGAGTCATCAGCTGAACAGCATTTCTTTCACAATTTATTGTCAAAAACACCACTCCAAACAACAGTAAAACCATAATGGAGGCTGCGGCTTTCCAAGGTCGATAACTGCTCAGCGTTGGCGGAGGTTTAAGCACTCGAGTGCCTTCTAGTTCGTTATGTGAAGACCCTGAGTTACAAAAAATTATATATCGAGCATCATTATTTTCCAAAACAGAAATATGGTGTTTTGGAACATTGTAGACTTGGATAGCATTCGTTTTTATGTTGACTGTTGCTAATGGTTGTTTGGGTGCTGGAGATGTCGTAAATGGAGAGTTTCATCCGAAAATAAAACACCAACAACTGGTGTTGTGAAAAAAGTTTACTGAAAGCAACATAAAACTTCATTATAAAAAATACTTTCAAAGGGGGAAAAAAATCAGGTTTCAGAATGAAACTCTCTACTTTAAAAGTGATCAAAGTGTAGGTTTTATGTTTTGAGGTGTCTGGGGTTTGGAAAGTCAACACTTTAATTCAAAAATGAGTCACCCACAATTTGAAAATGTGCCACCTACTCCTAAGAAACCTAAAATAAGTGCCTACAATAATAAAAGCACTCATATCAAATCAAAGTCCTGCGTCCTCCCACGATGATTGATTTGTACAGTGTTTGGTGCTGGCTGATGGATCTGAGGTGCTTGATGTGGGTTTTTTTCTCCCCCAAATGGAAACACGGTGTAGATTTTTTTGAATGAAATGGTGAATGACAGCTCTCACCTCTTTCAGGATGCGCTCGTTGAAGAACTGCTGCAGTTTCTCGTTACAGTAGTTGATGCAGAACTGCTCAAAGCTGTTGTGTTCAAAGTACTCTGCAAAACAGAAGCAGATACTCAGTGACAGATGCTGCGTCGCAATCAAAAGAGTTACACTATTTTAGGAAATCATGCACTGTGTAGACGCTCTTTTTATCTCAGTACAAAATGAACTGTAAAACTCACAGATGTCAGTGTGTCTTCACAATATTGGCTCTGACACAAACTCTAACATCTTTTGTGCTTGCAAACTACACTTTCTTCTCTGTCACTTCAGAAGAGTCACATATTATACTTACTATGTGCATTTTTTTGGCCAAAACTCCTCAGGACATAAAATAGAAAGTTGGGATTCATTCGATACTTAAATGTCATGTTTCTGAGACAGTGTTATAAAACACTGAAGAAGAACTTCTGATCATCATGAACTTATGTTCAACGATTATTTGTAAATGAAACTTCTTCTTTTGTTATTAACATATTTGAGCTGAACAGTTGTGACACTTTCTGATTCTTACCCTGAAGATGTTTCGTGGCAGCTTTTTGCTTGTTGGTTGTTGAAAGCAGATTCAAAAAAACCTACACAAGGGACTTTTACTAGGGATGTCCCGATAAAGTTTTTTGGGCCCTGATCCTGATCCCAGTCCTTTAACAATGAGTATCTGCCAATACAGAGTCTGATCTGATACTTATATTTACCTGAATGTTAATTAAATATCTGTTTGACACACTGAGCAGCTGCAGCTACTAAATATGGCACACCTTATTTTTCACAAGCTACTGGATCCAAAAACTGAAGGTCCTGGTTCCAAACTATAAAGTTGATAAGCTTAAATTATTGATATAATATAAATAAAAGTTTAACTGGAAGAGAAGACGTCTCACTCTGTGGGAGTTGTTTTTTGGACTACAAAACAGACTTGCAGAGAGCACACAAACCTAAAAACAGATAAGTTTAAATTTGGTCCGTTAACATGTTACTTACAGAATGAACATTAATTACTGACAGCTGCAGCCGGCGACATTTGTCATTTTAACCAGACAAAATAAGAAGCTGCAACCTGAATGTTTTGTAAACTGCTCTTTGCTAATAAGAAAGAGTGAGGAGAGATAACGGATTTGTAGAGCCCAGCTGCAACACTTGTGCAGGGCTGCGGTGACAAAACACATTTTAGCCAACACAGATCCTTTAAAATATTCCCCGATCAGCCCTGATACCGATACTAAAACTACTAAAACTACTGTTTTTGTGATGAGATGTTTCGAGCGATACTAACCAAAGCCAGCGATGTCCAGGACGCCGATGAAGTTGGCGGAGGAGTCGAAGGGGAAGCACTGGTTGACCCTAGTCACCACGTGGTCGAACAGGCGGCTGTACACGGCCTTTGCCAGGGCGTCCCGAGCGTTGTTCGCCTGCTCCACTTTGAGCGGCACTCTGGCAGAAACACAGGGAGAACAGCAAAGGGTCAACATAATGTGCAGTGTCCTGATGATTTACAGAAGAGAAGATACAGAGTTTCTGTTGGGTTTGAGTGTGAACTGCATCGTTTGAGAGCGTCCATTTTGTGTATATTTTAAAGAACAAGGCCAACTGTGTGTTATCCTTTAAAGTGTTTCTAATTATCCTTCACATGGTCCACTGGTGATACAGAATGTTTCATTCAAATGTCTGAAAATGTAATTTTATCTGTGTAATTTTAACTTTACTAAAGAAAATGTACGAATAAAGGATAGGTATTTGGTCAAAATATTGTTAATAGCTAGTAAAAAAGCTATCACAATGAAATGGGGTAAAGTGCCCCCCCACCCCCACCCCCCACTAGGGAACAATGGATGGAGATAATAGAGGACATCTACATAATTGAAAAATTGACACACCGGTGGGAGAAATGGACATTATTCAGGAGCCAAAACAGCGACGAAGACTATGAAAAGGACGATTTAGTTGATGAAACTATGAGAGTGGATGGACTACATAAAAGTAAATCCCAAACAAACCACCTTTTTTGTTGTTTTTTAGGATCGTTTCTCTGTTAATATGTTCATCTGTTGGTTTTATATATTTATAAATGTTGAAATCATCAATAAAAACTAAAGCGGGAAAAAAATGTGAAACGTTTGCTTGTGAAATGTGTCGGGGGAAACCAGTTTGAGTTGAACCACTTAACAAAGTTGAAGTGTCAATTAAAGTTAAAGCACTTGTAGGAGTTGAAGTTTCACTTGAAGGTGAAGCACTGAAAGCAGCTGAAGTACGAGCAGTGAAAATGCGTCTGCAGCAAAATAACCTGAGCTTAAAGGTCCTTTAACCTCCTTCCAACCACAAGAGATGCAGTCGTGATGCTGAATGGGAGTGACAGTTGAAAGCTCAGAAAAATGCCAGTAAGTGGACACTTGATCTTATTTTGTTATAAATACTGTTATCAGAGTGTGTTTCTATGCACACAAATGTAAATGCGGTTGAAATGATGCAAAATCTAACTAGTTAAAGTAATCAAAGCAAATAAAGGAAATTGTTTCCAATACTTTACAATGGATCAATGGCTTGGCAATAATAAATCACAACAGATTTCTTATTTATTAAACACAAACGGCAACGTGACACCTGAGTTTCTGTACTGATACCAAAAAGAAATCTAGTTTTTGATGTCTTACTCGGAGCTTGAAGCCTCTCATGAATGTTCTATTTTTCTGTCTTATCAAACATTGTTCTTTACTGTTGCTTTCAACACAAAACGGTGCTGAAACGATTGACAGGGAATCAGTCAGAAACAAGTTTTTAATCAAGTAAAAATGCCAAACATTTTCCTGTTTTTTATTCCTGTAAATTGAGTTATTTTGGGTTTTTGGACAGCATGACAAAACAAGTCATTTGAATGTCTTTTTTTATAGACTGAACAAATTGAAAAACAGTATATCTGAAGAAAGAATACATTAAAAAACATGCTAGCTGCTACAAACACAATTTGGTCGATACTCAAAAAGTACCAGCCATGTCAATCACAAAGCCATAAAAAAAGCCTTTAAAACCACGTAAAGGTGATGGACCTCTGACCTCAGCGCTCCCTCTTATTGCTTTTTTAGATTAACTTAAGAATTTATGTTTATTCTGCTGTTGAACACATTGAGCTAACTGCCTGAAATAATCAGTGTAAACATAAACTGTCTCTGAGGACAAAGCGAGTCTCTACTTATTCACCTGCAGACCAACACTCAGTTTAAACGAACAGGGCTTACCTGACTTCCCAAGCAGATAATTGTGTTATTGACAGTTAGAGAAAGAGAGATTGGGTGTGAGGTAGCGGGCATAAAACCGTTGACAGAAACCATAACCGGCAGTGAGCTCTGTGGAGGTATCGTAATTGCTTCTGACTGTGTGTGAGTGTGCGGTTCAATAGCGGCAGACAAAAGGAGTGACCCGATCGCAGGGGCCAGATAAAATGTGCCGCATTAATCTGCAGCGAGGCTGAAGTTTCTGCTCAGGCTTTACACCTCTGGACTTTACTCCAGCACCACTGCAGTGCACTCGAGGACACGTCGGGAAATAACTCTACACGAGTGGCACTCAGAGGCTCCCAGAGCTCCGAATAACGACTTCCAAAATCCACCTCCCTCCCTCGCCCTCCCTCTCTCTCTCTCTCTCGGTGACAAATTATCTCCTCTGCACATACCTTTTTAAGCCACATGCAACATCACGGGGAACAGTGACGCCTGGTCCCTGCAGGGGCCTCGGTGGTATTTCTCGAGCACATTATGCTACGATAGGACGACCTACTGCGTGAAGGATAGACCCCCTAAAGCTGCAATCTGTAATTTACTTCTACATCTGCTCTCTGAATGCATTCCCATCAAAATTCCCTTTGTGCTGTATGTATATATATAGATACATACATACGTTTCCCATTTATATTCTAGAGTAGATGTAAACAAGGCTTTAACAGCCGTGTTTACCTGCCACATACTTTCAGCCATGTGAAGAAAGAGACGTGCAATTTCAGAGCTCAACCATTGTGTGGATAAAAAACAGTCAGTCGTCAGGTTCACTCACATTTTTGTTGCTTCTTTTCTGCATGTTTTTGCATTTGTGCCCCGTGTTTTTGAGACACATTCGTGTCTTTTTGTTTAGCCGGGACTTTTTGTTCCCTATAAGGGTCTGATTTCTTGTATCTGCACTTTAAATGTATACATTATTTTTGGAGGGTTTATTTCTTTTATTACTTATCAATCTCACACGATCCTGGCTTCGACATCCCATCCTGAACTCGATCATATTGCCAGGAACATAATCCTCCTGTCTAAACTGAGCATTGCTCAAAATGCCTTGTGAAACATTAAATCATACATTAACTTTTAGAATGATCGTCTTCATGAATTCAGTAAGAAAGTCATCCTATGGATTTATCACTCTGGTGTAAAGTTTAAAGTTCATTCTTGACCTTGGAAATAGTAGTATGATTAAAAAATCTTAAATTAAAACTTTTCTGTAGCTTTCAACTGCATCTCAAAAACTATCTGCTTATAAACACCGACAATGCAGTTGAAAGCTCTGGAAAATGTTAGTAACTAAACCTTGGAGTTATTTCGTCAAACTTTGTAACTTGTTATTAGCAAGACATACTCTATAAATGAAACCATTGATATATTTAATTTAACATATTTATGATGCTCATTCGGCAAAGATTACATGTAAATATCACACAAAGGTGTAGCTCTGAACATTAAACCAAAAGTGTTTCAGCAGCCAGACAAAGTTACGACTGAGCAGGCCGTTAAAACCTGACTTATCGCCCATCAACACTTCCACAGCTCCTCACCTTCACCCCTGCCCTCTCTCTACTACCCACCATGTTTAATTCATGCCACCGGCTCCTCCGAGCTGCAGCGCCGCAGCCAGAGGTTTTAATACTGCGGTGAGGCCCTCTCATTTAAAAAGCAAGAGGTCTAAATGCCAGGGCAGCATAATGTCAGAACACTAATCGTACAAGTAGCCTAATATGTATTCCCTGTGTGGCTCTGCACCGTGAATGTTTCTCTCTCGTCTCTCTCAGTGTAATTACTGATGTCGCTTTGTGTAGAAATCGTGCTCTCTGAAGACGCCCGCTGGCCTGCAGCTGCTCCCCAGCTCCAAACTCAAAGACGCCACACGGGAAAAAATGGAATTTAAAAATGGACTTTTCAGCCATCAGAGGAAAGTTCTGAAATATAATTGATACTTGAGGTTTGTGTTAAAATTTTCTGATTCTGCTAAGCAACATCTCATTTATAGACATATACAGCTCATCTACAGGTTGAAACTTGATCGCACAGCTAAATTTGATAACTCATCTTTTTCCACGATTGTTATTCTAAGTGTCTGACAGCATTATGGAAAGGATCCCTACAGAGACAGACCGTTTGGTAAACTCTTCTCTCCAACTCTGACTCACTTTTCCATCGTCGTCTTTCTGCAACAACTCAACGTCTCGCGAGATTTCAGAGCGAGACTTTCTGTTTCTGGTTAAACAAAAAGGATCTTACTCTTTAACAAACGGTCTGTCTCTGTAGGGATCCTTTCCATAATGTTGTCAGACACTTAGAATAACAGTCTGAACCAGAGTCAGTGTTAAAAACAAGCACTTTTAGTGGACACACTTTGACAAGCGCAGTTGCCCACAAGGATTACGTTGCAGCCATCAAATTTGAGTAGTTTTAAAGCACAAAACAGAAAGAGGGAACTGTTCTTTCAGGGCAAACTAAAGCTCTCAGAGTTCAAATCGCAGATGGATTGAAAGTCACTTCCAACATGTTTCTCCTCTTCACTAAAGCCACAGAGCAAATGTGTTCAGGCTGTGACCCCTTCAAACAAAGATTGATTTTTTTGTGCTGATTTTCATTTTATTTTAGAGGTCTGAGGAGGTAAGTAAATATCATCTTGTGTAACAGAAAATGTGTTCTTTTCTAATTTCTTTTACTGTTTATTATCTCACGATCCTTCAGATTTATCTTGCAACCACTCGGAGGGGTCCGTGCTCCGAAGTTGGGCAATTAATTTGACAATGATAGATTGAAATTGAGAAACAAGTAGGAGCTTCAGGGTAGAAAACGATCCAAACATCTGAGTTAAATGAAGCTAGAGAAGTATTGGGTGAGATTTAGATGGATGTGGTGAGGCCACAGAAGTTTCTGCAGGTTTGTTTAATGGCACGTCTCTCTGCCAGGTTGACGGACTGATCCCTCTTCGACTCTCTCAAGCTGTTAACTGCCGACCTCGCCGGGGCGGGGTCGCCGTGATTGACATCTTCCATTTTCTCTTTTTCCCTCCTACTCATTCTTTCCCTTCGTTCCTCGCTGCGTTGAAATTACACTCAGGTTAGATGTTTAAGTATCATACAACCCTGCCTTGTCCGGATTCATAACCTCTCTCCCCTCACTCTTTTCCCTTGTTTTTGTCGCTTATCCTTCACTTCATCTGATGCTCAGTCCGTCGTCTCTTCCTCGATTGTCTTCACGCCATCCCACTGTCTATCTCTTACTCTACTTCACACAAAATTACTTTCTTCCTCTTCACTTTCAAGTAACTCCATTCCCCTTTCTTTCTTTATCTTTTTCACCTTTCCTCACTCATCATTTTACTTTCTATCTTACCCAACAAGTCCTCCAAATTACTGTACAAGACAAAATAGGTTGTTTGTAATTGACACACAGTGTTTTCTGATCTGAAAACAAACAAAAAATTAAACTGTTATGGTAAAACTTGCAATAACTACCTTTTATTTATTTTATTATTACCTTTTAAGGTGAAATAGCAACTTGTTAGCTACCTAGCTACTGCTACCTATTTACACATCCAGCAGTTACGGAGCAACATGATCATTCATGTGGAGTTGTGTTTGTGTCACCTGATGGATTTAAGTCCAATATTCACTCTCTTTGAGCTCTGTTTTTGGTCGCTGCTAACTCCTGAGAAAAATATCTAGCTTTATCAAGGTTTGGGGACTTTTGTCATCGTGGTTAAAATAATCACTACTTGGTTAAGGAACTTTTGGTGACAACGATGACGGTCGGTTGGAAACGGTAAACTAACAGTGGTCTCTTGTGTTACAAGTCTGACATTTTGTTGACCGGTCCATCCACCCCGACCTCCTCCCTCTGTGGACTTAAAGTCACACCATTTCCTCATTTGTTACCAACAGAGTCATAATTCCTACAGCCACTAGAAGGCACTGTCACTTGATGCTGAAACAACGGATACTTGTTCATTTTATCGCCCGTTTACCATCTTCGTTGTCTTGTCTCTCAAAGCTTTTTCTCACTCTTTTTTCACTCACTTTTTCTTCCTTCCTTTCATCTTTAAACAAAACTGTCTCAAACACTTTGTCGTTCTGTCACGAGGTTCAGTAAATTTCCAAGTTTCTAAATTAAATTTTGTTTTAAAAGATTGACATTTCATTAAAATGTGAATCAAAATATCTGTCAACCACTGCTCTGTAACTGTTCTGAAGATTAGATTATGAATGTAGTGACTATAACTTCCCATCTAATGTCATATATGTGACTTTTATGAATGAATCTGTTTCCGTTGCCAACGCCTAAACTGTCTGCTGCTAATGTTGTTTTTTTGGGTTTTCTGCTGGAGCAGGAGGAGGCCTGTAAAGATGGGTGGCAGTAATATGCTGATGCTGCCAAAAATAAAAACGGGAAGAAGCAGGTTCTGCAAAGTCATCACTTATTCAATTATATATATATATATTTTTTTTTTTTGGCATGTTTTCTCTTTTCACCTTACGGAAATGGTTCATTCAATCAATCCATCACAAAGTTTGACCTCAAGATTATTGAAACCTACAAAGACCAGACCAGACACCCAACACGTGACGACTATTTCCACCAACCAACCGCAGAGTTTTTAGTCCTGGAGTTTAGGGCTTGCGTGGAAAACGATGGCGTTAGCGGTCATTAAGCTATTCCTCGAGGACGCTGCCATGACCCAACAGCACAAGTTCAAGTAAGTCTGCTGTTATAATAACCGCTTCAATACTGTGTAGATCCACAGAGGAAAATGAATTAGCTTGTTGACTGGAGTAAAGTGACTCCTGACTTCTTCAGGAACACACTAACAGAGTCTCATTCATCCTTAAAAGCTTCACAGGTTCCTGACAGCACTGGGGGCACAGTGAGTCACTTTGTTGACTTGTAATTAGGCGACTCAGGTTTGAGTGCTTCTGCAGCTTCATTATGCATTTTGTGCACTGTTTGTTTGAATCATTCTGAACTGTGGCATTGCAATTACATTCTGCCAGCCTGAGTCATGATGACCTGACATGACTGTTCGACTAAGGAATGACACACTTTCCATTCATTTGGAAACCTTCTGAATAATGAGCGCATTTTTGTGTGTGTGAGACAGAAGTGTTCTCAGTCAGTGTATTGAGATCAGGAGTTGGTGAAAGTGAGTTTGTTTGCGGACTTGAATGGTGGGAAAACTTTTTGAACACGTTAATCTGTCACTTAATCTGGGTTATAGCAACCTATCACTGAACAGAACAGTTCAGCAAAACCTGGAATTACCTTTGAAAAATAGTTAAAAATTGTTTCTTTCTATAATATCTACGCATGGCAACTACAGTATGGTTAAGGTCATGGAGAGATAGTGTTTTTGGAAAGTAGACTATGGTTAAGGTTAGGGTTGAACGGTCAAACTCCAACATTAAGTGATGCGACAGGACACAAAGTCTGGTCACAAAGCTACAAACCCATCCACCTCCCGACCTCCACACCCTTAATTTGCACTTTGCTACGTAATGGATAAACTACTTCCTGCATTGGAACTGAAAGTAAAGCGTACGCTGCTAACTTGTCCAATATTAACGTAATTCCTAGAGATACAGAGCTAGGTTGGACTGTTTGTAACAGTGACGCAACAACACAATGTCCTATTTTAATGGTTAATGGTGCTCCAACTTCACCAGAAGTTAAACATTTTCTTGTCAATTAATTTAAAGTATGTGGAAATAAAAGGAGTACAGGAACTCATTTACCATTCAGGATCTCTCAAGTAATTTTTGTTTTTATTGCAGGACTGGCTCTGCAGCAGCCTTCACAAAAAAAATTAATAATTGTGCTAAAATTGTTGTAGTGAGATAAAAACAAAAATGACTTCAGGACTCTCATACAATTACAATAACTTCAGTTTAATTAGAAAAGCTTATTGGGAGTGATACACAGCTTTTTCACCAGAGTTAAAAGGTTGACTGTTTATGGAGATTGAGGCTCGATTTTTTTTTTTACTTTTTGCAAAACTGATTGTGAATCGGATCATTTTAATGTGGAACACTGCAGTGATTGGTAAAATTGCCATTGAATTTGTATTAGTTCCTGCAGGTTCTGGTTTACTATCACTGTCTCTATCAACTGCACCAGGATCTTCTGATCAGTAATGATTTCCAGTTGAACGATCCAATATTGATTCTTAAATTCCTAAGATAGGTCCTTGCATTTATGCCTTTTTATCAGTGAATATCTGTACATTTGTGCTACATGTTATGAGCAGACTGTAGTTTCTTGTTATTAAAGGTGCAGTTAGGGCTGCACAATGTGCAAAATGTCTACATTGTGGAAATTGAGTATTATGTATGCAAAAAGGGTATTTTCAGTCACAATGTAATAGCTGAAAGAAACTGAAATTCAAAGATAAATGTGGAGAATATCGACTCAGGAGATCATCTGCTCTCTTCCTCTGTATCTCTTCACGCATTTCTAACACATCTCTTTCTCTCTCAATCAACTCTTTCCTTCTTCGACTTCTTCTCTTCCTCGCCTCCATTCTCCCTCAATGAGCGTTCACATGCACACAAAGAAACTAGGCTGCTTCGAGAAACCAGGTTACACAATGAAATCACACAACACATTAATGTGTACATGTAAACACTCTCACACAGTTTAGTTTGCTTTACCGTCACGCACATAACTCGATTTCTGTTACCCAAAGTATATAGAGCAGAACATAATACACAAATAAAAGGAAACAAAAGGACAAATATCAGATTTTAATTCTCTCTAAATCCCATCTCCCTCCCACGCTCTCTCTCTCTCTTTATTTCCCCCCTCTCTCTGCCTGTCTCTCGCCCTCCACTCTTGCTTACATAACCCAGACAAATAAATAACCCACCTAGGTGATGCAGCCAGCTGGCAGGAGTCCAACCAGCCGCCGCCGCCACCTCTCTTAAACTCACCTGCTGCTCTCATTTTATCCACTTTTACCAACTGTGGAATCAAAGCAATAATCCGTGAAATTGTCGTACAAATAAGTAAGTGTACGGATTCGACTGTGTCACCACTTTGTTCTTTGCTGTAACGCAACACCGATTCAACCTTTATCCAGTACAGGACAGATTTAACACCTGCTGCTCTGAACACTGGTGGTCTGGTGGCTCTGATTAAACAAACGAGATATATCATGGTAATTATGGAGTTTTAGAGATGTTGGTAGGTGCATTACTGAACTGTGGACAGTTAATGTAAAGCCTCCACACATATTTTATAGCCATTAACACACATCTCTTGAATTATTATCTTTTGCACATCCTGCACAAACTGCACAGCTCTTCATTTTCATAAGATATATTGTACAGCAAATTTTTCTATTTTGTATTTGTATTCTTGACTTGCTTTTTATTTGCTTTTATTTTTTTAGTTTTCTCTACTGTGCTTATTTATGCATTAATATACAAAATATACAAAGCAAATTCCTTGTATGTGAATACAAGCAATAGGCAATAAACAAGATTCTGACTCCAAGATTTTTATGCTAAGCTAGGCTAACCGCCTCCAGCTCCATACTTAAAGCACAGACAGAAGAGTAGTATTGATTTTTTAATACGGACTTCCCAGAATGTTGAGCTACTCTTTGAACTCTTCAGCTGCAGACTGTGTGTTAGATTATAGTGTATTTTTTATAAATTGTACTTATTTATTTTCACTTCCTAACTGTGGTTTAAAGAGGATGATCTGACATTATTTCAAAGATGTCCAACAGATGATTGACAGCTCTCTCCTTCAGTCAGACATCAGCATGAATCCTTGATTGGATGATCTCTGGGCTGTCATTAGTCTTCCCTTCAATACGGAAAAAAACATGGCGGCTGTTTTGGTAAGGGTGTCAAATTTCTCCAAATCTATCCAACAAAGTCTAACTTTTTAACATTTTTAGTTATGCAGCTGCTGAATCATGTCTCTGCGCAAAAGATTCAGGAGTTTCAAGAGGCAGTGAGTCATAAATGTCACATAATCATCAAAATATTCCAGGCTATATCAATGTATATTACATTTTGAACCTATTCTGAAAACAGAACTCCTTTTATATTCACATTATAACATGTTCTTTCTATCGACAGCTGGAAAAGTGATCATTTGAAAGAGTTTGTACTAGTATAGTATATAAGTATAAGTACTACAGTTGTGTCTGGAAGTTAAGACTGCATTTCCCATAAAACTCTTATTTTTATTGTGCTGCTTCCCGTCAGTCCTCCTGCTCCCTGAAGGGGATGAAAATGTTGGAAACCATTTTTTTTTTTTTTTTTATTCCATCCCTTCAACCATCTGCCGTCACCAGAAAGTCTGCCGCCTCCTTGTGCAAAGAAGATCTTTTGCTTTCTCAGTCTAAAAGGTTTTTCTTTTTGGCTTTAACGGAGAGAAGAAAACATGTTGGAAGTGATTTTTTTTCCATCTGCCGCCAGCAGAAACTCTGAGGAGCTTCAGCTCCGTTTACTCTGGAAGAACAGCGCCCTCGTCGGGGTTTCAACGCTAAAAAGCACTCCAGCAGATTTTCTTCTACACCCATCCTGGTGGATCTTGAGATAAAAAGCAATGTAGAGGATTTCAGAAGCTCTGAAAAGGTTCATCTATCAGTAATCCAACACCCAGAGGTGATAAACTGCACTCACTATTTATTGTGGCTTCTATTTACAGGATGACAGTTTTGTTTGTTTTCCGCAATTATACCAACGTCTCCCAATGTTGTGATGGTGATGTCCAGATGTAGAACATTTAATCTGGGAGAAGAAGCTGAATAAAAGCATTAAGCAGAGGGATAAAGCATCAGCGAGATCTGTCAGACACATGTCCGTTCACAGAGAGTAACTGACAGGCAGGGCAGCATCAACTGACACTCAGAGAGACAGACAGAGACAGGAAGCAGCTTTTAATTCATCTGCCCGGCTCCTCGCTCCACAGATAAAAGAGGAGAAATAAACATTAGCGTGGGAGGTTTGAAAGTGAGGCGAGTGTCTTGGCATTCAGACGGTGTGTGTGTGTGTGTGTGTGTGTGTGTGTGTGTCAGGGGCCGACAGGCTTTAAGAGCCACTGGGTTAAGGCTAAATGCAGACAGGGACTTGGCTTGACGGGCCGTCACTCTGTCTGTCTTTACGTTTCTATATCTGACTGTTTGTCTCTGGCGTTACCTCGGAAACATTTTAATCTTCACTATATATTGATACTTTTGTCATGACGAGGCAAGGAAAGTTTATTTATAGAACAGATTAACAGGTAAAAAACCAATTAAATATAGAAAAAACAGATAAATGACGAGGAGGTTCAGTATGTAAACGCAGCATGGACGACAGCCTGAGTGCTTAATATTCAGTTAGGGGTTACAAGTTAAGATACTTTCATTACAGATCAGTCGTTTGGTCTATAAAATCCCATTACAATGTCCCAGAATCCCAAGGTGACGTCTTCAAATTGCTGGTTTTGTCAACACCACAAAACCCAAAGATGTTTTATTTCCAGTGACTTCTACTGATTGATCTGCCTGAAGCATGGCGTGCTTGTTCAAACTGTTTCAAAACAGCTTGTCTGTATGTTTGAATTCATAGAAAACACTGATACCACCACAACAAGTCTTTGTCCAGGACAGACATCCGCACTCTCAACAATTTCAGTTAGGACACTTAATTGGAATTCAATTAATTGAATCTGGTTCAACTTTTGCTGCAACGTTTCGAGCAAAGCGCTGCGTTGGCTGACCAAATAACGAAGCAACGTAGTAACTCTACTGTTGTTGCGTGCTGCTTGTGCTGTTCTTCCTGTATTTCTGTCTGTCACTGCTGTATGATGATGTGTGTCTAACGTCTAACTAAAGTCTAACTAACTAACTTATCTGGCAATCACAGAAATGGAGGATAAAAGGAATGACAACTTTTACAGAGTTGTAAAATCCATCTCAAATCATTATAAACTGCTGTGCAGCATTTTGGTGTCTGATAAGCCTTCAGACTCAGATCTGTCTCTCAAAGCGGTCTACATGGACTGTGCTTCAGGTCAGAAAACACTAAACTGTCTATAGGAGAACTTGACGTGTGTTAACTCTGCAGACATTTGATCATAGTTGCTCCAACGATCGGCCCATACCAGCTACTGTACCTTCTACTTCCTGTCTGTGTGACATGTCCGGAGTGTGCTAGGGGCGTCCACAACTTGGCCTGTTGGTTGCACTTAACTGTGGCCTTAAAGAGTAACTTAACACCAGGCTGAACAGCAGTGTTTCACTGAGCGCTCTGGTTTAAAGTTTCAAGCCCGTCTCATCTCCGAACCACACCCAGCAGTGACGGCGTGGTGCACCCTGGAGTACACTTCTACATCACTGCAGCAAGGTGAGTCAGCAAAAACAAGATTTTCTGCTCTTTAATCACAGCAATGTCACGAAAATCAGACGAAAACAATGTGCACCACCTGCAGCTACACAGAGTGTCCTGTCCGGAGAGTGATTATTGCAAGTGCAGCAGTATTTCTGTATGTTATTTCAGTATTATTTCTGTATTCTTGAGAACTTTTTTTTTTGTAAATTATTTTATCAATTTGTATATTTTTATCAGCCTTATTTCTGGTCAGTTTCTATATTTATTGCGGATAAATCTTTTCACTCAGAGATGTCCTCACTTCAACTACTCAGCCGGGTCGAACTCTGTCAGCAGGTCTCTGGGTCGGCCTCCCGGGTGGTCTGGATATGAGTGTCGTATTATTTTCTCATCACCACCTGGTGGTATGGGGTTGTGTCTCTGCCCTCCCGTCTCATCTTCTTCATCACTGTGAGGATTAAGTTATTAGCTGCACTCTGTACCTGTTCGCTCCAGCTCTGAGCCCGAGGTCCGCTTTAATACCTGAAGCGCTCTCTTGGCGTTGAGCACTAAGCCGTGAAAATGATATAATACTCAGCCCAACTCCTCCTCCTCCGTAACGCCTCGCAGGTTCCCATTTATCTTGTTAAGCTGGAGCCGACTGGTAAAGCTGTGAATGGTCCGAGCTGCCTGTCTGGCTGCAGACGCTTCAGTTCTTGCCCTCAGGTCGCCGGTGTCCACCTGCTCTAAAGCTAATCACAAAAGTCATCGCTGGCATCTTTAGCATTTTATTCCTGGTCCTTCAATGACAGCCACTCAACTAAAGTGGTGGAAATACTTAAAGTTTTTCTGAGATTTTAAACTAATTATATTTTGTATTGTTACGAGGATGTTTTACTGCAAAAAAAAAGTGTAACTGTTGAATTCTTCCAGAAGGCAAATCTTTTCTGCTGGAGTGAAGGGAGCTGAGCTGTTTGACACAGCTGCCTGGTCAGCCATGTTTTTTTAAAGTTAGAAAAAGAGTCCGAGTTTACCCAGAATTCATAGCAAAATTGTCCTACATCTATCTAAAGCCTGAGTATTACTTTAATCTAAGCCACAATCAAAGTCTCTCTTTGTGAAACGTCGAACAGCGTATAGCTATTCTGACTGGCCGGATGTTTTTTGGCATATCCAGATTGATTTTAGAAGGTTTGGACAGCATAAAAACACATGGGATGTGATTTTTGCACATTTGTACAGATGCGTCTCAGTCCGGACGCTCAAAATCGTATTTCAAAGTGTCTTTTGCGTCAATCGCAACGCAAAACACAAGACGCCGTCAAATCCAGAGTGACTGAAGTGCATCAGAGCGGCTGTACACCAGCCTCCTCCTCCTGCTGCTGCTGCTGCTGCTGCTGAGTTTGTCTGGTGCGACTGTCTGGTACTGACACCTACGTCGTTACCACAGCAACCCATGCAGATAGGTTGGTGATGTCTGGACACACAAATCCGATCTGATCACTTGCAAAGATCTAATTTGCCTGCAGTCTGAACAAAGCGGAGCAAAAAGCCTGCAGCCATAGAGAGGGAGGAGACACGATCCACCGTACAGAAAGGGGGATAACGGCACGCGCTTTTGGGCAGATTCTCCTCGGAGACATTCATGGTGTTAAACTCGATTGTTCACACACAAAAGTGAAGGAAGTAGTTGTATGAAGACAGAAAAACAAGAGCTTAAGAAGTTCAAACTCCGCCTTCTTTCACACCTCCACACACCTGGCAGATCACTGCGTGAAGTCGATATGATTGTCGGGTTGTCTGTTTCAGATATGTGTGTGGGGGGGTGTTTTCAGACGCTGTTAGATGATCCGCATGCTTTACTTTCCCTGCCTGTAGGTGGCACACCTCACCTGGAGGTGCTGCAGGTGTGAATCTGCTGACAATCTTAAATTAATCAATTAATGGAGTTAACCACTAGCAATTTCCAAAAGCTTGGTGCCATCGTTAAGAAATTAAAAAATATAATGTGATGCGAGGTAAAGGACACTGAGTACGTTCTTGAATAAATCAAACCACAGCAAACACAACCTCCTCTACACAAACACACATACACACACTAGTAATTGTGTGAACTTCAGAGTGTGTGTTGTTTGCTTGCAGCAGGCGGAGGGCACCATATGTGCTCCAACATGCCAACTGTCACATTTAATTTAACACAGTACATGTAAATGAGGCCTCTCACAGTTTAGCATGTGGTGCTTTCAGTAACTGGAGGGAGTTTCAGTGCTTGTTCATAAAGGCAGCAGCTTGTGTTCTTGTTTTTACGCCCCTCCTGGACACAGGAAGTGACTGCCACGCTGCTTTGAGCACAGCACCTCATCCTGATACAGTTAAAGTATTTGGACATTTCGAAGTCTTTGGTGTCAAAGTCCTGGATAAATAGATGCAAAATCATATATAAAACATATCTCAAATATAAATATCTTTAGACAGAGTTGATAAGAATGAAGCAACCAACACAAGACAAACTTCCCGTCGCCTGGATAAACTGCTTTAATTCACCTCGCCTTTCTAAATAGGGGCCATTAATAATATTAGAGGAGGATGTTTTCTATCAGCGTAATTTGTGATCCCTTTCAAACTGCAGCAAACCATAAAGGTCACCTTCAGGGAAGGAGCCCGTAAAAACAGGAGTCCCCTCTTTTAGAGGCACTGAGGAGGATAAAACAGCAAATGTGACACAAAAATGTGTAATTTTGACTATTTGTAATATGTTTTCTGTTTTATATGCTGTGCTGTCAGTGAATACAGAACACTGCCAAGCTCACAAGGATATGTGAAGTGATATAGAGGTTAGTACTGAAGTCTAAATTACAGGAATGAAACTGCTTTTCCATTGGATTTAGGGTATAAAGTCTATTCTGCAGCACTGTTTAAAATAAGTACAGATGAGGAACTTTGTATTTCAGGGTCCATTTTGTCGTTTGGTGGTGTATTTTCTTCTTATCCCCCTGGACGAGAGGCTGAATGGAGATGACATGGTGTCCAGCAGTTTGGAGTTACAGTATCCTAGAATCTGAACATGTTTAAAACACCTTTTTAAAAATGTTCTACACTGACGCGGCAGTCACTGAAAGATTTAACATGACACAGTTCTTTCACATGCTGTTCTACATCTGTATTGGATGTTTGATTCAGTTTTTGGTACTGAAATATAGAACAGAAAATGAGGAGTACATTCAGTTTGTAGTGAGGTTCAACCACTGAGCACCAAAGCAAACGTGGTGCTGCTAGACAAAACTCAATTCACAATGCTCTATTCTTCACAAAATTCACAGCTACCAGATACACAAAACTGGAATTAAAACAGCGCTAAAAGCAAAGCAGCCGACCCAAAGCTTCCCCGAAAACAAAGCCTCACTAGCCGACCAAATGAAGAGGAAGCATGGCTGCATCAGCAAAGCTCAAACTAAACACGAGCTCCAACACAACATTTTAAAAAGGTACATTTCAGGTAACTTCCTCACCGCCTAATTCCTCACCTATCTAACCACCATATGCAGAGCCAACTTGAGGCACACCAGTCTGAGAAGCTTGTCTCTATTTTCCCTCACCAAATTATATAGTTTTTCCCAGGAAATTTAAGTAATGGACAAATAAAATGAAGCATGACCAAATTTCCCTCCTTTCATGCCAAAAAACAAACACAAAAACTGTCACAAAAAAAGTGTACATGTGACAGTATTTTATTTCTGGCCGACAAACTAAAATAAGTCTTGAAAAGTTTTTCAAACAGTGTTTAGAGCTTCATGTTGGGAGAAAAAAACATGCAGAAAATATAACTGAGTGCTAATTGAACAGTCAGATAAAGTAAACACAATAAGGAAAAATCTAAATATTAAAAAACATTTCCTCATCAACAATAGCCTCCGTTTATACACACACACACACACCTTTGATTGAACACGACAAAGCCACACCACCTTCATTGGGGTTGTCGCAAAGCCTTCTGGGAAATGTAGGAAACGACTAACTGAAGTAGAAGTAGGTACACCAAACCTAGTGTAAAAAAGTCTACATTATAAATGTGAGAGTAACATTCAGTCACCTCTACGAACTTTCCAAATCAAACTGATCTCAGCGTCCAGATGCTTCACTGAACGTCCAGATGGCTCACCACTTTATTCAGAATAACTGCTGGCACAAACATTCAGATTTGATCCGGTGTTTGTGTGCGACCGTGTTTCTGGACAATAAGACGAGGAGGCGGGTCGGCCAGTGGTTTGACTCCTCAGCGGCTTGTGTTTGCTCGTCTCTCTGGACACTGATAACAAGACAAGCAATACATCAACCATCTGCTCTACCAGTGAGTGTGTGTGTGTGTGTGTGTGTGTGTGTGTCTGAGCTTACTCATGCCTACATGCATCCCTGTGGATCAGACATGCTAAGCTTTCAAGTGCTAATAAGTCAACGTGTTATGAGTTTGTGTGCAGTTAGAGCGCAGGACTCTGTGTGCAGAGGTTCCCAACCTGCGGGTCGGGACCCCTCTGAGGGGCAGTAGCATTAATATGTGGGGTCGTGGGATGTTTTACAGGAAAGTAAACAAGGAAAAAACAAAGTTCTGCTACACAAAACTTTTTTTTTTCTTGTAATGTTGTGAATAGTCATCACAAGGTCCATTTAGCAGCTGTTCTGGAGCTTTCAGTCGTATCACACAATCTTCCTCAGCTCAGTGAGTTTGTCCAGTTGTCACAGGATTGTAGATGTTTAAATTTCCATTTATTTCTGAGCACTTTAAAGCCGCTATAATTTATATTTTTATAACAATTCATCTAATGACACATGAACCTACAGAGAATTATCAGCTGAACATGCAGCTCCCCTCGGCTTCACGGAGCTTTATAGTGAGTTTCAGCTCATTGTTTATCTGTTCTGGTTCCCTCTCAGAGCTCTCACTGCATCGACAGACCCAGTTAGAGACTAGCTGGTGAACATTTAGCAGCTAAAGAGCCAGATATTTCCCTCAGGAGCTGGTGGAGACCAAAATCAGAGCTAAAAGAGAGGAAATACTGGACTTAGATTCATCATGTGACACAAACACGACTCCACATGAAGGACCATGTTGCTCTGTGACTGCTGGATGTGGGAATAAGTTCAACATATCAGCTTAAAAGGGGATAATATGTCAATGCTGGATGTAAAGACCAGATGACTGGGCAACAAATCAACACAATAAATACCTATATCATCAATAAAATCACCCAAAGTATATATAAATCTATATCTATATATATCTTGACTTCTCCAAACCCTACAAACGTGCTCTTAGAGACACTCAGGGGCTCTGCGGTTATTAATCTCAGTGTGCATGCAGTCCATGTGTTTGTGTGTGTGTGTGTATGTGAGAGAGTGTGTGTGTGTGTGTGTGTGTGTGTGTGTGTGTGTGTGTGTGTGTGTGTGTGTGTGTGTGTGTGTGTGTGTCAGTGTCAGTAAAGGCAGGCCTCTTACTTGATGACTGTTCCTTTGGCGCCCCCTGCTGTCGTGAGCATGACCCTGGTGGTGAGGCTGACTCTCAGGTCCTCCTCCTCCAGGCCCAGCAGCTCGGCACAGTGCTCCAGCGTCTGACTCGACTGGTTCTTGATGGCGCAGCCACCTGGAAGACAAGGAGAAGGGCAAACATCAGACCAACACGCCATGCTGTCAGGTCTAAGAGGCAAGGTGAGGTTAGAGCAAGCAATATATAAACTGCTGAAGGCTTATTTTACTCAGTTCGATAAGCAGAGAAATTTGACTTGAAATTTGTCAGAACTAACAATCACATAAGCCACAACTATTTATAGTTTATGGCAAATATTACAAACCAAAATCAAAGAAAATATCTAGTCTCATATCACAATACTGACTTTATATGGATGAATATGTAATGCCAGGCTCCAACTGAAGGGGTCTTCATCAGTGAAAACTAAATAGCGCAACTTTGCACAGCGACAGCTTCAAATGGCAGCAAGAAGAATCCAAATCAATCCTGTAACATGACATGTAACAAGTCATATGCTACACAGTAAACTATGTGCGTTTCCTGAACCCAACTGGCCCGTGATTGCTTTAAACCAAAAGTACAAGAAAGACCAGAGACCTGGCAGGTGTTTACTGCTGATTGCGATTTAAAATTAGTAACCAAAGAGTTACTGTCGGCTGTACGGTCAGTCATACCCATGACGGTTAGACACACCTTTTAGTAACTCAAGTGATATCTTTGCTGGAAGATCCAACGTTACCCAAATGTAAAAAATAGAATTTGTAGAAAATAGTAGTTTACAGCATGCGCCATCATTTATGTCAAGTAAATAACTGGACTGTTTTGGGTACTTAGCAATAATAAAACAGCTGTGGAACTTGAAGATAAATGTTAAAAAACACTAACTCTGTTGGAATATTTCATATGTGGTAATTTCCCAACATCAGTTGTCATTTTTTTTTGCTACTTTACAGCCTCACCACAAACCATAATAAAGGAATACATTTTGTTCTTACCTACCAACATTTTGGAAATAAGAAAACATTCAGGAATCAAAGATCCTATTTTGTTCCTAAGCACAAGTTAAGATCAAATCAGTGCGTATGAATGTTTCATGAACATATCACCGTTGTCTTGTGCTGTCCATGGCTTCAAACCAGCTCCCACATGAGCATCACACCTGTTTGACTTGACAGAATGTGGACAGATCAGATCAGGATCCCAAAGTTTGGAAAGCTGGAAATTTGCAAACGTCAGAGGCAGTTCATAGTGAGGTCATCCGTTATTCAGTTGGCAGTGAGGTCTCACAGCAAGAAGAACGTCTTTGAGTTTCAATCCTGCCCTTTTTGGTGGAGGTTATATTTCCAGTACAGTTTCCTTCCACATCATAATCACAAACACACAGGCCCATCAGGTCACAGGAAACTGTTGGCAGGTATAAAGCGTCTGTGCTGGAGCGGTGACCTGATCAGGTTGTCTCTCTCTCTCTGATCTACGCCCGAGCAAACCTCTGACAGCGTGCCAAAGGATTACGTGGGTGTAAAAAAATGAATGAAGTAATCTTTTAAATCCCGCGCACTTCTGCAACAACATGCACTTCCATGATGACATATTGACAGCTAAGCCTGCTTAAAGGTGAGGGCAACACACAGGCGCTCATTATGTCTGGAGCGAGTGAGAGTAACACCCACGAGCTGTGTGAACCGTGCAGCTCCAGGGAGGAATGAACAAAGCCCGGAAGGAACTGGGTGGGCTGGAGTAGCAGAGAGTAGAGCTGCCACAGAGGGAGCTCTATTCAAACAGCGAAGTCAAAGAGATGTTTTTTCACGTGGAGCTTTGTCATGTCGTCTTGAGGGCTGCAGCCGTTGATGAAGGGAGTTAAAGGTGATAAGAGATGACATCACGGATTTGATCAAAAGCTAATTAAGCTCACAATCCTTGGCCTGCTAACCATGTTCTTGGGCTACAACTGAGGATAAGGCTGGTGTGTATTTCTCGATGCTTTCTGACTTCCTGCCTGTGGCTCTCTTGAAGCTGAGAGATTCCTACTGAGACGTAAATCTTTAAAAAGCAGCTCTAAATTTCCTTGAAGGGATAATAATAAAGTTTAAAGGGAAACTCTGGTATTTGTAAACCTGGGCCCTAATTTTTTTTTTAATTTTGGGGTCTAAATGACTAATTCTTAACAAATGTTTTTGAAATTGGTCCAGTAGAACACCTCCACCGGCATCTGAGAACGGGCTGCAATGGCTGCAACGTAATCCTTGCGGGTATTTGCACCCGTGAAAAGTGTGTCCACTAAAAGTTTTTGCCACTGACTCTGGTTCAGACCCTTATTCTAAGTGTCTGACAACATTATGGGAAGGATCCCTACAGAGACCATAATGTTGTCAGACACTTTGAATAACTCTGAACCAGAGTTCTTGGATGCCGGTGGAGGCGAGCTTCTGGATCAGTTCCAAAACTTTTGGTACCTATTAGTCATTTTGACCCCAAAATCTGTAAAAAAAAAAAAAAAAAAAAAAAATAGGGCCCGGGTTTAAAAATATCAGTTTCCTTTTAAGTCGAAGATAAAGTTTGTATGTCAAAAAATAGGAAAGAAAAGTCCATCACATCAAGGTGATGTCTTCAGATTGCTCGTATTGTTTGAGCAACAGTCCCAAACCAAATGATTTCTTTATAGAAAATAATTAACACCGACTTAAACAACTGTCTGATTCTGAATCAGAGTCAACCGTGGCTCAGCCCATATCCAAGTAATGAGAACCATGTATTCACACTAGATAAGATAAGATAAGCCTTTATTGTCCCACAGCGGGGAAATTTTTAGCGTTGCAGCAGCCAGCAAAAGTGTCATATATAGAATACAATAAAAATAAATAGAAAAATAGTCCTATACACAGTATAGACAGAAATAAATAATAGAGTGACTGAGTGCAGTTGTAAGTATGAACAAATAGATAAGATAAAAATATTGCACATATATAATATACATGTACATGAAAAATATTTCACAGCAACAGATGAAGTAGATAACATCATGAATACAATATATGTATGAAGATAATGCACAGCAGTAGATGAAGTATAGTAGTGAATAGTCTGCACACTGACAGTCAAGTGTAGATTACCGGGAGTTGTACTGTACACTAGAGGAGTATATCTGTGATGTTTACATCAATAGCTACATGGACAGCCTATAAACCCATGTGCTGGTTGGTGACAACACTTTACAGCATTAGAGGTACTTCTCTTCGATGCCAACAATCAATAGCTCCTGCAAGCTAAGCTAAGCTAATATTAAATCGATGTCTGGACTGAATAAAGACCTTGTGGAAGGAAACGCTCCAAGTACACATTAGAGTAGAGCCAAGGACTCAAACCTAATTCCTAGTTAATTAAGCTTCATTATTTCCAGCCTCTCTTGATAGATTTCTCAGTTTACTTTGAAATAAATGAGAAGAATTGAGTTCTGACTGTCAGCACTGTCCTCCAAGCCACAAAGGGCCAGTGATTTATAGGAACTGACAATTTTGACAATGAACTTAGATGAGTTCATTCAGTTTGACCTCCGAGTCTACAGCCAGCAGTTCAGAATACTATTTGCCCCGACAGGTAAGATTTTTATAATATAAAAAATGCTGCGATGCATTGAGCGCACGCAGGGATCAATCTGCTAATTAATCTGTTCATAATGTTGGCAAAAGATCTGAGTTGTCAAAAACTATTCAGCTGAGCCAGATGACGCTTTTCTGGACAAGATTTGGGGGTAGAAAGTGTTGCACATTTTCTATTTTAATGATTTGTACAAACATTTTCAACCCTGCCAAACCCATCAGTAGGTCGATCATTACCAACACATGCTGTACAGAAAAGAGTCATTCAAACGCACCAAACTCAGTATATATCAGGCTGAATTTTGGGGAAAAGAACTGATGCACAAGGCACCTAGAATATGTCTGTTTGATTTGATGATGCAGCCATAAAAATCATGGTGTCTTTAGTTTGAATTCTCACTCAAAGTACGTTAAACAGCTTCAGTGAGGTGTTGGAACAAGCTGATGTATTTCAAACAAAAATATTTATCCCCTTAACGAAACCTGAAGTTTTCACTTTCATAGATTACATCAAAACTTTTACATGATTTTTCAGAAATCTACTGTAGATAGAGGCTCATGTAAATCCCAATAAATGTGACCTTGTGACATCTTATACTGCCTCCACGTGAAGAGAGGCAGCACATGGTGCTGAAATGAAGTCTAATAAATTACAAGATGAATAACAAACATTATAATTTTCGGACTGCAGATGAAAATGAGCCTGTATGGCTAAATCTGGTACATTTACATGATGGACCTAAGTGCTCATGTCCCTTCTTAAATCTAATAAACATAAAGAAACCAAATCCTCTAAGTGAAATAAGTCATTTAAGTCCTCCTGCAGCCACAGACGACACTCTACAAACATCTGCAGTATCTGATCCCTTCTTATTTCTCTCTCTGTCTGGACATCCATCTCCATCTTGTCTTTCTGATCACGTCTTCTTCTGTGCACTGATTGATTCTCTGTCACAGGTCATATTTCAGATCCAGCCATCAGATCTGTAATATTCTTCTAAAGGCAGCTATTTATAAAGGTCTGTATTTTCTGGCTGGTTGGTTCAGTCTCAGCTCTGTATGATAGGACTTGGCTTGACATTGGAGTTAAACAGCCTTATCTTTGTTTGTCTAAACTAGAACTAAGAAAAGCTCTTCTGGCCTCGCCAAATACAAATAAATATTCTTTAAGAGCTCCCTAAAATCCCCCTCCTCAAGAGACCTCTATCCAAACTACAAACTGTAAGCCAAGCCCGTCACAAACTGGATGATTACCTCCTCTGACTGAACACACTCTTCTGACTTGCTGTAAAACACGCACCATGATAGCCACCTGCTGCGAGAAACAGTCTCTTTAATAGGCGCCCCACTGCGTCCTCCTCTTCCTCCCTGCAGACAGAGAAAACGACGGGGAGGAACCGAGAGCGGAGGAACTTCAAGTTCAAGTTCAAAGGATCAGTTGATTTTCATGGAAACAGAGTCTCCCTGGAGGGTTTAGTCTGAACCGATGTGAAAAATGAGGCGTGAGATGGGGTGGAGCATCTGAGGCAAGCATGTAGTGTAGAGAATATAATACTTGAAAAGGTAGCTTGAATAATTATTGTATGACTTTTATTTTTTGAATCATGTAATTAATGAATTTCCCTTTAGTGAAAGTAAACTAACCCACAGAGATGTAAGTCACAAGCTGCCTGTCGTGATTCCAGGGGGTTTTAATTCAAGTGAAAAACAAAGGGTGATGCGTCCTGACACCAAACGCCACATATTCCAAAACCATTTGTCTTTGACCGCAATGAGACTGAACTGAGAAGAAGGGAGATGGAGGCTGAATATTACAGTGATCAATCAAAGCGCAGAGTCTTGAGGGATGAGATCAAAACGGCATCTGCCTCTTGGGAGCTGAACCGGTGCCGTTTAGGAGTCGAGGACCATGCAAGATGGATGGTTTCTGATACGCAGCGAATGCAATCACAGAGCGGCTGCAGGCTGCGGTCTGAAAACTCATCAGTTAGAGCTGATGATAAACTATCCTCCCCATCATACCTGCGGTCTCTGAGTTCAGACGATAAGGCAGAGGAGGAAGTGCTCAGATCCTTTACTTAAGTAAAAGTACTAATACCACACTGTGAAAATACTCTGATACAAGTAGAAGTCCTGTAAGGAATCAGGAAAATGTACTTAAAAGTATCAAAATGCAGAAAAAAGTCCCCTGTGAGTGTATATAGTATATCTAATGAGGTACTATATACAGTGTATGTACTTAACTGTATTATATCTGATCTCATTAGATGATTACTTCTCATCATTCATGTAAAAGCAGGATTTTACTGTTGGAGCTCATTTTCAACTAGTTTGTATCAGACTGAGACTGATTAATTTGATTCTGGATTCATCTGCCGATTCTTTTCTCCATCAATTAATTTATTATTTGGTTTGTAAGAAAAGAAATCACAATTAGTGACACCTTCACATGTCTTTCGTCCAACCAACAGTCAGTTTACTGTCATTTAAGGAAAAGCAGCATCTCCTAGTTCTTTTTTTAAATTTATTTTATTTGAATGTATTTAATAGGGACGATGCAATTTATCAGTGTTCCTCCAATACAGAGCGAGTAACTGATGTGCTGCACAGAGAGTTTATAGCTATTGCTAATTTTCAACTCTTGTGCCTAGTTGGGCTTTTACATGTACAGTGTAATTAAACTTCTGACTTGATTAAAATGGTTGAGGATAAATATACAATAAAGGTAAAAGCTTGTTTCTATTGTGGACCCTGTTAAAAAGGAGACAATAGATAAAGATCTTTGTGTCAGGAAAGACGGGTTCAGAACTTACTAAATAAATCAAAACTGACTTATGATTATTTAACAACCATCCATCTACCAGGAGTTTAAAACCCCTGTGTCTGCTGTTACTTCAGATAAACTTAATGAACTATCCAGACAATGTATAAATGTATTTACAGCATTTGTTGTATGTATTTATTACTGTATGTTTGGTGTATTTTATGTTGATGAAAGGGTTAAATTTCCACTCAGGGACAAATAAGCTGAAGTTGACAGACATCCACACGTTACTATTTACACAATATTTCCGGTTTACATATATTATATTATATCCACAGGCGTCACTCACACTGATGTCTGAATTAAAACGTCCAGACGTCCGAGTAAAGTCACTAAAGAACCATGAGAACCGGCTGCAAATGTCACCCTGAGAAACAAACCCCTTTTGTCCCTTTTTAAAGTTTATTTTTAGGACATTCTGTATGTGGCACACTTTAATTTCCACTGGCTGATTACTTGTAAACATGAACTCAGAATTAGCTTGTTGCTGCGTCTCAGTAAAGTGTCATCCTGACAGCTTCGGGTCCGATTCCAGTCTCAGTGGATTAAGCTGAATGTGAAGCTCTTGCTTGCTTTGCGGATGTTGTAACCGGTTAAGAGAAAATGAACAAATAGCTAATAATGAGCATCGCCTTAAACCCTTAAAATGGTTTCCTGCCACTGGTTCACATGACTTCCATAGAGTCATTAAAGTAGTAGCCTGAATGTGATGACGAACACGTCGCAGTTCATCAGCCAGCAACATCTTCACCTCCGAACTCTTTAATATTCTCGAACAAAAGCCTCTAACGGTGCCTTTGAGGTTCTGTGTCCTTGTCAGAAAGTGTAGTTTCACTTTTGTTAGTTATCTCAATGTCACAAAGAACAATCCCTTCAAATTTATGCCACTATGACTTTACAACATCTGACATCTATGTTTTTTTAGTTTCCTGATAAAAGAGCTGCAAGCCTGTATTTTGGTCAACATGTATTTATGTTTTCTTGAGATATAAACTCTTATGTCTCAGTTTATTTGAGGTAACACTAACTAACACACAACAAAAAAAACATTTGACACCACGGGATGACCATGAGTTCAGGTTTGTACCATGTTATTTTAAGGATGCTGAATGCCTAACACTTATCAATAATCATTGTAACTAGTGCAGTGCCTGTTCGGAGCGGGCCGATTGCTTGGCCTCCGGGGGTGCTGTCTGCAGCATTCTCGAGAACCGCTCATCCGATCGACTTCATATAAACTTTATACAATCACCACTGTGTCGTCGTGTCAGGGATGTGGCTGTCAGGTATTTTCATGTACATTATAGATCTGTCTCTGCAGCTCACCTGATGTGCTTCCAGCCTCCTCAAAGTCGATATTGCCGAGGTGCAGCACGCCGGCCACCACCCTGAACAGGTCAAGCTTCTCCGTGTCGTCCAGGCCGATCTTCTTCATCGCCACAGACATCCTGTTGAAGTCGCCGCGGTCGTCCAGCAGCGGGTCCTTCAGAGGGCCCGACTTCATGTGCTGAGAAACAAGACCAGAGTACTGACAGTAAACTTAATTTCTTCACCTTCTACAAGTGACTTTCCTTTAACTTCTCCCTTCATCACTTCCTTCCTGAGCTGTTCACCTGCCTCTCTACCTGTTCTCTTCTGTGTGTGCTTCCTTTGCTGTGGCGGTCAGGTCATTAAAAAATATTTTTGTGTTATTTCAAGCACAAATGTGGCTTTATTCAACCACACATTTTAAAAATCAGACTGACCTTAAGCTTCCAATCATCCCTGAGAATCACCTCACTTTATTTTAAAGTTGCCCGATGAAAGAACAAATCTTTGACTTCACTGTTGGGCACATATAACTCTCTTTTTCCTTGAATATACTGAACAGAAGAACTCTAAAAAGCAGAACGAGTGGTGCATGAAAAATCTCAATCTGCAGCAGAGAGAAGGCAAAGATAGTGAAGTAGGAAACACACACACACACCTGAATAACCCACTCAAGAATGTCACAGTCTGATGATATCCGCAGGCTAAACTAGATACCAGCCACTCTGTAGAAAATGAATTCTTCTGCTTAGTTGGTTCCACTATTTAATCAGGTTCTCATTGGATTTTCATTTAGCTTTTTCCATTGAGCCTCACGAAGTCGAATAAAGTAAATCAGCGGCAGGAAGGAAACACTCGCTGCAAACCAAAGCTCTGGTGAATCTTTGTGGAAGCTGGTGAGTTAACAGCCACTTTGGAACATGTAGATATTATTTATGTGAACATCAGGAGCAGCTGAACTACTTTTTGGAGCATTTTCTACATTTGGATTTTGATTCAAACTCAGATAGGAGCCAATAAACTGCAATAAGACACCTGAAAATCTGTCCTCTGCCAAGCAAAATGTGTATTTTTTTAAATTTATTTAAGGGTGGGAACATGAATAAAAGCAACAAGAGTCAACAAAGAGCAAGGATTTATGGGTAAGTGGAGACAGCCAGCAGGGGGTAATACTTGGAAAGATACCTTTAACAAAACAAAGTCCGGACTGATGCTCATAATCCGAAAAGGTGACTGAGAACATCAGGCGGGTTTTGGTTGGACCGTTGAGTCTTTCCAGCATGCTTTGTTTTGTTCGTGTGTTTTGCTCCGTTGGACACTTTACTGCACTGTTACCTCAGAGGACACATTTTTTTTGTCTGTCTCAAAGTTGTTAAAAGATTTGAATGAAATCTGGTAGAAAGTTAGGCCATGGTCCAGAAAGAAAAAGGAAAGAAAAAGCTTTTGGTGTAGATCCACTTACTGCTTAAAGTTATGCGTGAGCTTATTCTGGTGTTTTTCTGACCTCTAGTGGCCAAACAATGTAGTAATGCAGCTTTAAAATTGGAAGGCATTTTTGCAGTTTTTTTTATGAGAAATTGCACTTCAATGAAGAACATTTGATATTTCTATTTCATTATTGTCCATCACAATGTTTTGTATTTTGATGTAGACTCTGATCACAGATGCAGATTTAAATTTCAAAATATTTCTATTCTTAAAAGAACAGATTTAACAGGAGGATATTCTGCTGTTGAGTGTTGAGATGTCGGCAGGATTGCTCCGTTAGTTAAAACAATCCTTACAAATTAAGACAACTGTCTTCTGCTTACTGTAGCGTTGTAAAAGCATTGATCTGATGAGGCTGCTGGGCAATAATGCAGACTTAGCAATAAACTGGATTTTTGAGCTAATAAACATTATGCCTTAATGATGAGACCATTTCCGAGAACATAAGATGTAAACGTCGATACACGAGGAGACTTTTCAAATTCTAAATCAGAATTTTTGTTTTCTGCTGTAATTTTGAAACCGGCCGATGGTCTGACAGGTTACAACAAAACAGGAAGTGGACACAAACTGTTTGGGAAGAGCGCCGTACATATACATACATACATACATATATACATATATATATACTGTATATGTACAACAGCACTGTGACATTCTGAGATACACGAAAGCAATCAAGAGAGATTTCTGTTCAATTGAAACGCTCTTTATTTTCTATACAGCAGAGGAAAGTAGGAAACCAAAGGTTTAGGGAAGCACTCCAGGAGGTGAAAGAAAGATGAAAAAGTCAGCATGCATTAACCCGCAGACACTCAGAGAAGATGTGAACCCAGCGGCCCCAAATATTCACATCAATATCAAGATGTAAAGGAGGAGGAACACCAAATCACCTGGTCATCCTGTGTGATACGAGACGGAGCAGTGAGGAGACATACAGCACATCATTTATCAGTGATTACAGTAAAGAGCACCTTGCGACTACACCTGGCCTGAGCCAAATTTGCAAATAATCCTTTTTATGAATTTGTTTTAGTTAACCTGAAGCACCAGACGGGAGGGGCAAGACTCCACCTTTCCTCCTGTATGGGAACCTCAAATTCACGTTTGTTTTCCTGAAGTTTGATCTCGTTTTATCTTTCCTGAATTTGAGGCTATTTTAAAGTGAGTGCAGGGTGATCCTGGATTTTATCGGATATTATCTGGGCTGTCTCGGTGCCCTCTCTTCCCTCCTGGTGAGAGTGCAGCTGAGGCACAAAGCCGAGCATTGTTTCAGGCGAGTCTCTGCAGAGTCCTTTTCTTAAGTAGTGAAATAGAGCACAAGGACTTCACAAGGCCATTTCCCAGGACGAAGCTCTTCCTTATATCCAACTGTTTGTGTGCTTCCTCTTTACAAAACAAGACTCCCATTCAAACACTATCAGGTACCTGATGTACCTGATGCACAGGCCTGCAGCGATTACAACAAAGGATGTGGGATGAATTTGATGCCGTTGTCCTGCAGTCTGTTTACTATTTGTCTGATTTTTAGGCTTAATAACTGTTATTTCTTTGCTGCCGTTCTGAACGTCTTCACAGTTTGACTCCTATCATATTTAATGAATTGAGAAAGCAGAGCTCGTCTAACGTTGTGTAACTTTTCTTTTTTCATTTAAACTTTCTTTTATCTTTTTCTCCCTGGTTGTTGTTTCCTCACCAAGGAAATGCCATTACATGAATTTATTCTGAAGACAAACATCTGATCTGTTTGTGGCTGGTTGTGAAACAGAGTGTGTGCTTATATAATTTGAATTTAATTTTAAGACGTTTTATCAAATAGAAGGAAATCTAAGACAGATCTTTGGACAAATCGTGCAGGATGCTCTCAGATGATTTATCTCTGCAGGTCACCATGACAAGTTAGTATAAAGGGAGTTGGGTTCATCCAAAATAGGCTTATTTTCCCAAAACAAGTGAGCGTAGAAAAGAGGACCAGTTTATTAGGGAGTCTGTAGTAGAAAGAATCAGGTAGACAGGTTTTATAGACTGTAAAGCAACTGATGTTTGCTGTTGAGGACATCAAATAAATCTGACAAATCAGATAAAACATCAATGTTGAAATTAAGAGCTCATATATTCAAATTTAAAACAGCTGAATGCAGCGCAGCGATTCTCAAAATCACAGCTGCTGGTAATATGCTCTTATATGATGAGACATGAAAACATGGGAGACAACATTTCCATAGTGTCTGGGCTGAAAAACGTTTTCACAGAGCCTGTCACCAGGCTCAAATCAAAAGGAGATAAATGTGCTTCACCTCACATCAGTATAGTCATGTATAGTAACTGTACAGTCATAGCAAACAAGTAAGTAAACAAATGTTTTACGTTACGTTTTGTCTATACATGTGTTGACAACGAATCAAGTAAGAAAAATGTTTGTTTGATTACGCTACGCGTACATGTAACTGTATGGGAATGGCAAGTCTAGTAGGACAAATGTGTGTTACGTTAGTGTTGGAGCCATTTTATTGGTTGGTGCTGTGGGTAGCCATGGCAGTCTAACTGATACAGGTGTGGCGCACACCAAGGTCTATGGCTGTTGACTGTGCAGCAGGGTAAAGGTGGTGTGTTTTATTTTGAGAAATGTTTGGTTATAGTTTGAAAATTAATGGATTGGCATATCCGACTTTGAGTTTTGGCTTTTTGACATTTTTGGTGAGAACAGAGGATCCAAAGAGCCTAGATTGGAAGCACGCCATCTACACTGACTGCCACGCACACACAACTGACCAAAACAAACGTCAAATGCTATGTTATGCTATATTATGCTATGTTATGCTATGCTACGCTATGTTAGAGAACGTTATATTACGCTATGCTATGCTATGTTAAACATTGTCCATGTCTTGTCAATTGATTGATTATTCATTTGTGTAACTATTGTGATGGCAAATCAAGTAAGAAATAAGAATAAGAAAGACAAAAGGAGTAAACGAATGTTACACATTATACAACTACCTTGATTGAAGAGTATCTATTTGTTTTCTCTGTGTATGTTTTTGTGCTGTGTCTAAACAGCAGTTAGTTATCGTTAAAGTTAATCATTGTCTGTGTCTTGCGTAATGATGTATTTTTCATTGTAATAAAGAAAAAAAGACAAATGTGCTGTTTTGTTAAGAAATCCTGCAGTTATAGCCAGCACCATTCGTTCTGCAGTGTATGTGGAAACATATTAAATAGTAATGGATAAGCTTATGCATACAAATATTAAAACAAATTATGATACATTATTAAAGGTTTGACAAAAGGCTTACGTTTCAGAGGAAGTGATGAACTTAATTATGAATCTATAAGATTGGATTTATGAGTCTCTGTAGAATATTCTTCTATGTATCCACCATCTTCAGCATCAGAGCACCCATTCCTTGTCCACGTGTGGCTATAATAATTAATAATGCTGCACTGCGGGGAATGCCATATACAGCCGCAGTTATGGAATACTTGTGCATAATTAATCAAAGGCTGAAGGCAAAGAAAGGAGCTTATTAATGCAGCGCATTAGAAGTCTTTGTGCTGCACTGAGGCTCTTAGCCGGGCTGCTAATTAAAATGTTTGCTGTGTGAATATAAACATCTGAACTTATTCTGAAAATGATGAGATTACATAAACAGAGCTGGTTTGGCAGCGAGGAATTCCAGGCCAGAAACAGAACAACACTAATGAAATTTCTGAGAGCGTCTTTGTTGTGGAATCTGCTGCTGCTGAGGTTCACGTGTTTAATGTGCTCGTAGCGTAACAAGCCTTCATAATCACACACATAATATATATGCAAAGGCTTTCTCTGCTTTATGGTCTGGAGTTTTTCACCTCGGTTGCTTGAGGTAAGAACACAAGGTTTCATCTTGTTTGACAACAAATTGCAGCAAATCAAGTGGACGTGTGAACAAGTTCTGATCAAAACAAACCGCAAGCGAATAGAGTCCTTCATCACCAACTGCAAACCTGAGTTACGGAAACAAAACTGGAAATCTTGAATACCTCAAAGTAAAAATATTTAATCGAGTGCAATAATCTTAAGAAAGTGCCAGAGGTTTCACTGACTTTCTAGAAAACAGTGTTGTTTTCTTGATACTTTTTGTGTCTTACGTTGTTGAAATGAGTCGAACTGTGGAGGAAAGAAATCGCCTGTTTTAAGAAAAACAAAATAATGACTTTTTAAAGGCCTTGAGGTGAGACACACAGACCCTTTAGATATACAGTATATTATTGTGTGACTGAGTCAGTTTGCTGACTATGACTTTTCTCTACTTGTGCTACTGTTACACTGTTTGCATGCACGATCATTCTCTTAATTGTCACTGTGGCTGCTGCGCAAAAGCAGCACAGTCTCGCTTTAAAGCCTGAAAACAAGACTGAATCACTTTCTAAGACAGTTGTATTTTACAGAATTAAAAATGGTCTGATCTGACTGGAGACTTTTGTCTAACTTGTATCTGACGTAGAATCTTGTAGCAGTGGCAACAGGTATTCAAAATTGGGCATCTCTTCCCACAGAATCTGTATTTCACTTTCCCAAAGTGGTCTATTGGAGAATCTCGATTTACATTGTCACACCTAGTAATACACACAGTAAGTCGTTAACTGTTGTATTTGCATATATGATAATAATTTACATAATCATTACCAGGCTTTGAGTTTGATCAGCCATGTCAAACTGTCATGCAGGTTCTTTGTTTCAGCTGGTCGGTCAGTCGGTAACAAGATATCTCAATAACTTCAGAACTTTGGATTGTTGTGAAATTTGTTATGAATCCTTTAGATTTCAGTGACCCCGTGACCTTTCCTCTACCACCACCCTCAAGACAAACATTACATTTTTAGCTCCAACACGGGTAAGACTTCAGGAATCTCTAAACCATCCGTATGTTGTTTGGTCCATCCAGAGCTTCCTTAATATCTAGGGGGCACTAGCAGGTGTCTAGATTCACAGTAAGATCTTGTTTATTTCTGGCTGCAAGTCCAGTTTGCTCCTCTTGGAACAAAAAGATAAAGTACTCTGGTTTCACCTCACAGGGGACGGGCTGAATTTGGATTCATTCGTCAACTCAAATAAACGTTTGTATTTCCTGTTGCAATGAGCGGCCCTGTGGGATTATACCGAGAATCACACCTGATGAATGTGCTCTGCAGAGGAGATGAGGAGATACTGAGCAAACAGCACGAGGACGTGAAAGAGAAGGACAAAGAGTATGAAAGGGATTAACAGATACAGCGAACGGTGAGATAACAGAGGAGGAGATGAGGTGGGGGGTGCAGACCAAAGGTGCAAACTGTCCTGCACACCGAGAGAAAAACTGTGAGCAGAAAACAGGAGCTGGAGGTACTAAATCTAAACTGAATCTGCTGAGTCAGTTCAAGGAGGCGCTAATGGAGTTTGCAGAGCGACGGTTTCCTTTGTTACGGCCCCACAGGGCGATGAGAGCTTCCTTTTCTCTTTTTTTGCTCTTAGTTTGCATGAGCTTTAAGTAAGATTGAGAATAAAACACAGAGGACACAAACACACTGCAGCTATAATAACAATAATATAACAATAATCCTCAGTGGATTAAAAATACTTTAAAGTTCATGAACTGCTCTTTAAAGAGAAGGAACTGCATTTAACATCTGCAGTGGTGAAAAGTAACTGAGTACATTTACTCAAGTACTGCAACTCAAGGTACATTTTGTGCTACTTTACACTTCGACTCCACCACATTTCAGGGGTAAATATTGTACTTTTTTACTCCACTTCATTTATCTGACAGCAGGGATAGACGCTAACATTTTCAAGCACTGGCCCCACTGGCCACCAAGGTCCTAAATTTGGTGGCCCAAATGTAAAGTTATGTAAAAACAACACAACTTAACACAGCCTTCCTTAACTGTGACACTTAGACATTAGCAGAATGAAAATATATTCTTATAATAATTTATTTAAATTGAAAACTCAAAGTTCTTTGAAAACATATGGTACATATATTCTCTCACAGTCTCTTAGTTCGGATTTGGGATGTTTGTGGACCTGTGACGTTGCTTTGGCGAAGGCAAATTATATCCAGTATAGGGATAAAACTAGGTGGCCACAGGGGGCCACCTACATGGGATATTTGGTGGTATTTTGTGGCCACGAGCCGCAATGTCGAACCCTGGACAGCTTTAGTTTTACTTATTTAGGAAGAGTAAAGTAAAGTCAGATTTAATAATGTCTTGTGTCATTTTGTTTCTCTCTTCTGCTCAGTGCACTCCTGTTTTCTCCTCCTGTCTTCTGTTGGCAGTCTGTCACATCAGTGTTATATTACTGTCTCGAACTTGTATAAGAAACTTGGATTTAATGGCTTGAAATGTACCAGGAAATGTACTCCTTCGTCTGTTTGTTCTATGGATTATGGTTCAGAAAAACAAAATCAAATGAATTGATTGGCTGAAGTGTACTGTACCTCTGAGCTCTTGCGGTTCTGCAGGATCTGTTTGTCTGTATCTTTGGAAGCAAAGAAGCGAGTGCATCCTCTGTTCAGGTACTGCAACACACAGAGAGAAGAAACAATGAGCAATGATCAACACTGAAGCTCATTCAACTACAACAATACTGTAAACTTTATTCATGGAGCACTTTTCAAAGATTTGATCATACTGGTATGGCAGCATGGTGTGACGTGACATGAACGCAGCATTAGCTCAAAGACTGGACGCTAGCAGTTTCCCCCTGCTCCCACTCTTTGTGCTAAGCTAGGCTAACCACATCTAGGACTGGGGGAGCCAGCAGAAGGAGAAGGAGGAGGAGGAGAAGAAGAAGAAGGACAAGAAGAAGAAGAAGAAGAAGAAGAAGAAGAAGAAGAAGAAGAAGGGGGAGGAGGAGGAGGAGGAGGAGAAGAAGAAGAAGAAGGAGGGGGAGGAGGAGGAGGAGAAGGAGAAGAAGAAGAAATAAAGGAGGAGGAGGAGGAGGAGAAGGAGGAGGAGAAGAAGAAGAAGAAGCAGCAGAAGAAACAGAAGAAGAAGAAGAAGCAGAAGAAGAAGAAGAAGGAGGAGGAGGAGAAGAAGAAGAAGAAGAAGAAGCAGAAGGAGGAGGAGGAGGAGAAGGAGGAGAAGAAGAAGAAGAAGAAGCAGAAGAAGGAGGAGGAGGAGAAGGAGGAGAAGAAGAAGAAGAAATAGCCGAAGGAGGAGGAGGAGGAGAAGAAGAAGAATGATGATGAGCAATGATTAAACAACAAACAAAACAAAACAATGATGACAATAAACAAACAACAATGATGTGATGATGACCGTTAAACATAACACGAATGATGATGATGATGATGATGACAGAAATGATCATTGAATAAACAAATAACAAACAACACAGTCAGGGCCGATGATGATGATGATGATGATGACAAACAACAACAAATGATGTGATGATGATGATGATAACGACAATAAACAACAAAACAGCCGAAATGATGATGATGATGATGATGACAGTTTGAACAACAGTCAGGGACGATGTGATGATGACCGGTTGAAACACGAACAAAACAACAATGATGATGATGATGAACACACAAAATGATAAAGATGATGACAATGACAACAATGGAAATAACAAATAATAAAACAGCCAGGACAATAATGATGATGAAATGATTAAAATAAAACAAAATAAATAAATAACAACAATGATGATGATGATGATGATGATGAGTGAGAAGAAATAGAAATAAAATAATGATATGAGTGAGAAGCCGATAAAGAAGAAGAAGAAGAAGGAGGAGAAGAAGAAGAAGAAGGAGGGGGAGGAGGACAAGAAAAAGAAGAAAAGGAAGAAGAAGAAGGAGGAGGAGAAGGAGAAGAAGAAGAAGAAGGAGAAGAAGAAGAAGAAGGAGGAGGAGGAGAAGAAGAAGAAGAAGAAGGAGGAGGAGAAGGAGAAGAAGAAGAAGGAGAAGAAGAAGAAGGAGGAGGAGAAGAAGAAGGACAAGAAGAAGAAGAAGAAGAAGAAGGGGGAGGAGGAGGAGGAGGAGGAGAAGGAGAAGAAGAAGAAGAAGAAGAAGGAGGGGGAGGAGGAGGAGGAGGAGGAGGAGAAGAAGAAGAAGAAGAAGGGGGAGGAGGACAAGAAAAAGAAGAAAAGGAAGAAGAAGAAGGAGGAGGAGGAGGAGGAGGAACAGGACAAGAAGAAGAAGGAGGAGGAGAGGGAGGAGGAGGAGGAGGACAAGAAGAAGAAGTAGGAGGAGAGGGAGGAGGAGAAGAAGAAAAGAAGAATAAGGAGGAGAAGAAGAAGAAGAACGCGGCAACAAAGGCAGTGAAGAAGAAGAAGACGGGAGGATGTGAACATTCAGGTGAGAATGTTTCACCCTCTGTCGTGGAGTTTGTGAGAGATGTGAAAGTCTCTGATCTGAACGTGTTTGTCTTCAGATCTTTCCTCGTGTATCTGTGCGAGTCCGCCACGGGAAGAATCACTCCGCTTTTCTGTTTGTCTCAGTTGTTCAGAGCTCATCTCAATAATTACATTTGCATTTGCACAAAAAAGCCATCCCCTCCTCTCGGTAATTCATTCTGTGCCAGATTTAATGGCTTTCCACCAGCTGGGCTCCTCCTGCTAGGTGCAGAGAAACGAGGTAATGACGACTCCGACACAAACTTCCCAGGTGCATTTGGAGGGGAGGAAGACGAGGGATTCGAGCGAGGGGCTTATCTGTTTGGAGAGGGGACTTCTTCTGACCGAGCAGATGGACATAAACAAAAACCTTCGTCAGAGGAGAAGCCACAGGGAAGCCTTCACGCTCATCCAGCCCTCCGTCTCTTCAACAGATTGCAGACGGGACATATTTTCCATTTTGTTCCTCGTGTTTTCCTCCTCTGCAAACGCTTGTTCAATCAAACTCTTACAAAGCAGCCCGGTGTCGCCCCCAAGGCTCCTGTATTACCTGCCAGTCACAGAGAAGGAAGAAACTACTACAGGAAACACTTATCTAAATATTTGCTTCCTCCAGTCCTGCTTTCTTTCCTTTATTCTGTTCATTCCCGTCTCTTTCCTTCCTTCATGCCTTTTTTATTTTTCTATATTTCCATCTGTTTCCTTGATTCCTGCCTTCTTTCCTTCATTCTTTCCCCTTTTTCTTCCTTACTGTTTCCATATTTATT